>CM065593.1:337781699-338211086 GCA_033119425.1 Bufotes viridis | reverse complement strand
TGCATTGCCCTTCTTATTGATCTATTGAGTAGATCCAGAAAAATACCAGCTTGCTTGAGAGTAATCCTTCCCTTTAATGATGGCAAAATACAAGGAATCCACTTATACTGAAGGTAGGGGCGGACACACGCCACAATCACACAGGTCCAAAGCGGCGGTGCCGTTTCGCACATAGGCACTTCCTCAGGCTGCTACGTCTTAGATCAACGCTTCATCAACAAACCAATTCTTCAGGAACTTCCACTAATAAAGTCTCTGATCCTCAGCTTTATATGCATTCACAAATTTCAGATCATAAAACAAACCTCCAGGACCTAGATTATATTTTCCATTTAAACTGTCCAAATCCAGTACTCTTTCTCCTCCAACATTTTGTCCAAAACTTATAAATAAAGTTTATTAAAACCTACTGTAAATGCCCTAAAATGATTTTTTTTTTCTATTATACTTTTCTTTGTTCTCTGTGCAAAATAGCTACACTGCCGTGTATGGAAGTACAAATTCAATTGTGACCGCACTGAGCACTGCACAGGCAGGGGCTCCATAGCACATAGCTACTCCTGCCTGTACCAATGCTACTCTCCTAACGCCTGGCATACTGTAGATGTGCAATGCCAGGCTTTAGCAGAGCAGGCAGAGGAGTAATGTGCTATGCTGAGCTCCTGTCCTGCGCCCGCTCTTTCTGCTCTGCTAGACCCTGCACCATGCAAGGCTCAAAGTAGATTAATATTGTGCAAATATTTCTTATCTATCTTAGATTTATACATCAGTATAGTATTTTACAAACTATTTAATTATGAAGAATTCGTCTCTCAGCAGCTTCCCCTTTTCATTTTAAATACCCGACATAAAGTTTGCTTCTCTCTAACTTAAAGAATCAAGCATTTTACCAGGTGTATTGGGTTCTAAAAATTGTTTCTGCCCAGACACCATAGTTCTATTCGCTTGATCCAAAGAGACTTTTTTATACGCTTCTTGAGCACTCAACCATTTTTCCTTTACAGGGATCCTTTTCCAACCTCCTTACTACACGATCTTCCAATGTGCTCACTTTTTTTATATTTATGGTATGGCAACCCCCTAAAATACACTTTCCTAGCTCCCATACCACCTGAGGTGTAGACGTGCCAATATTCTCTGTGAAATAATCCATCTTTTGAGAAATCTCCTTATAACAATCCATCATCTAGAACCACACTATACTCCCCCTTAATCTAGTCCTTTTACCCCAAATTCCACCAACATTTGTATAGAGAGAGGAGAATGATCCGATATCCCTCTAATCTTATACTTTACAGTAATAATATAAGACAATGCCCTTCTAGTGCCCAAAATCAAATCAATATGTGAAAAGGAATTAAAAGACTTAGATTAACAATAATATTTCTTTTCATGTGGATTATTTTGCCAAATATCAAGCCGTCTTAAATCATTAATAAAATGATACAACCCTGGGTAAACCCCCATTCAATACAGCAATAAAGTCCCCAATAATTAAAATTGCACAAAGGAGGGGGTATATAAATACTGGCAATTACCCAGGGTGCACCATAAAGTATATATTTTAAAAATACACGTACTCAACCCATCTGTTTTAACCTTATCCACCTTCATATTTTTATCTTTATGAACCAAAATTGACAACCGTTTCCTCTCTATAACATGTTTTGTATCATTAGTCCGGCGCTCTTTTGGAAAGATACTGACAGAAAAAAATTTATTTTGTTTTTTTAAATAGCTAGCCTTTTTAATCTAGCCCCGAAACCTCTAACAATCCATGATATTATTTTCACCCTGAATCAAAACCACACATTTCTCACCTGGGAGCCCATTAGAGACCATACTCTCCACCACACTTGTCACGATACTAGAATTCAGTTTGATTTCGATACCAAGAAAAGTATTACAATCATTCGATACCATGCAAAAAAATAAAAATAAATACCCACACATTAACCACATGTTGCTGGGAATCGATCGCCCATTATGTGAGGAGGTACTTGCTTGATGAGTCAGCTACTAATGTGAACATAGATGTCCAACGGCATAGGTAGGTTTAGAGTAGGACCTGCCTGACAGACCACCGTGGAGAGGGTAAGCGGGCACAAATGTGTTTTGATCAAAATATGTTGCCTGGGAGTCTCAGATTTTATCATATCAGAGTGAGGGCTTAGCCTATATATAATGCTTGCATCTATTGTGTTTATTATCTGTTTTTCTGTGATTTTTTTTTTGTTTTCTAATGAGAGGTTACTATTAATGTGAGGCACATGGAAGTCTAAATGGTTAAAACCATGTGCCTCACATTAAAAGTAACTCTATCAACTACCTCTTCACACAATGGACAACGAGGTACATGATGGCGATATTATAAATGTGAGGCACATAGAGGTACTAAAGTAATAAGATAATATGTATTACAGTAATAGTAAATAACCCCATTTTGCCCTTTATGTGAGGAGGTTCATGAAGGGGTTACTATTAATGTGAGGCACATGGTGTTACTAATTTTGAACCTCTGTGTGCCTCATGTTAATAGTAAATCACCCCATCATGTACCTCACACATTAACCCCATTTTGCCCATTATATAAGGTACATGATGGGGTCACTGCAGGGGCGTAGCGTGGGGGGGGCCGTTGCCCCGGGCGCCAGACTGCAGGGGGCGCTGGCAGCCGTTTGCACAAAAAAAAAATCTATGAAGTTGCTAACTGAGAGCAGCGCCACAGAGTGAGGAGCAGTATCATCAGAAAAGCGCCCCTGATCAATCACCACGGCAGTACGAAGCTCCGCCCACAGCAGTGTGAAGCTCCGCCCACCTTCGAGCCGGGAAAGACACAGTGGAGGTGGGGCAAGAAGAAGAAGGCTGCTGCAGTATGTCTGACTCCACAGCAGGCAGCCTGAATGTGAGTCAGACGTCAGTCAGTCAGTGACAGCTCCCAGAGTGTTAGGTGTGGGGTGGGCAGGCGGTATATTAAGGGTAATACTGGTGGTAGGCCTGGAATATGGACACCAGAGGTGACATCCTTTGGGCAGTACTGTCTCTGGCCATCCTTCACCAGCATCCTGACTGCCACCTGCTTGCCCTGGCTCTCAGTGTCACAGTGTGACTGAATCACTCCCTCAGTGTTAGGTGTGGGGTGACTTATTCACACTGTGACACTGAGAGCCAGGGCAGGCAGGTGGCAGTCAGGAATCTGCTGGTGAAGGATGGCCAGAGACAGTACTGGTGTCCATATACCAGGCCTACCAGTATTACCTCTTCATACACCACCTGCTCATCTGGTAAGGGTGACCAGGCGGTATATGAAGGGGTAATACTGGTGGTAGGTCTGGTATAGTTGAGATGAGCAGAGATGGCATCCTCTGGGCAGTATTGTCTCTGGTCATACTTCACCAGCACCCTGACTGCCTGCTGCTTAGGGTACTTTCACACTTGCGTTATTCTTTTCCGGCATAGAGTTCCGTCAAAAGGGCTCTATGCCGGAAAAGAACTGATCAGGCGTATCCCAATGCATTCTGAATGGATAGAAATGCGTTCAGTTTGCATCAGTATATCTTCCGTTCAGTCACTGTCAGGCGTTTGGCCGGACATAATACCGCAGCATGCTACGGTATTATGTCCGTCTAAAATGCCTGATCAGTCGCCGGAATGCTGGATCCGGCACTAATTCCCATTGACTTGCATTAGTGCCAGATCCGGCATTCTGAAACAACTGAAGGACGGATCCGTCCTTCCGGTCTGTGCATGCGCAGACCGGGAAAACTGTTAAAAAGACTGCAGGACAGATCCGTCCATCCGCGTGACAAGCGGAGGGACGGATCCGTTCTGCAATGCATTTGTAGACGGATCCGCACCGGATCCGACTACAAATGCTGTCAGTTGTCACACTGAACAGCGGATCCGGCAGGCGGCTCCCACGACGGAACTGCCTGCCGGATCACACGAACGCTAAGTGTGAAAGTAGCCTTAGCTATCAGTGAGTGACAGTAAGTGTCAAAGGCTATGCAGGTGGCAGTCAGGGTGCTGGTAAAGGATGACCAGAGACAGTACTGCTCAGAGGATGCCATCTCTGCTATCCATATACCAGGCCTACCACCAATATTACCCCTTCATATACCGCCTAGTCACCCTGACCAGGCGGTATATGAAGGGGTAATACTGGTAGGCCTGGTATATGGACAGCAGAGATCTGTATTATTAGTATATAATGCCCCACAGTATTATTAGTATATAATGGCCCCACAGTATTATTAGTATATAATGGCCCCTCTGTATTAATATAATATATAATGGCCCCCTCTGTATTATTATTAGTATATATAATGGCCCCTCTGTATTATTAGTATATATAATGGCCCCCTCTGTATTATTAGTATATATAATGGCCCCCTCTGTATTATTAGTATATATATTGGCCCCCTCTGTATTATTAGTATATTTAATGCCCCACAGTATTATTAGTATATAATTGCCCCTCTGTATTAATATAATATATAATTGCCCCTCTGTATTAATATAATATATAATAGCCCCTCTGTATTATTAGTATATAATAGCCCCTCTGTATTAATATAATATATAATGGCCCCTCTGTATTAATATAATATATAATGGCCCCTCTGTATTATTAGTACCGTATTTTTCGCCATATAAGACGCACTTTTTTTCCCCCAAAAGTGGGGGGAAAATGGCAGTGCGTCTTATATGGCTAATACTACCATTTTCCTATAGCTGAAGCCGATACATCGCACAGCCTGCGATGTATCAGCATGGAAGGAGGAGGCGGAGCCTGGCAACCTGTGGCGGGCGGCCCGCCGCTCACAGCGTGACTGCTTGTATAACATTTAAAATCTTTAATTATGTCCCCTTATTTCCTAAAAGCCTAGGACAGTAGCGCTCTGCTAACCTGCTATAACGATCCTCTAGCAGGCAGAGCGGTGCGGCGGCAGGCTGCTGTAACGTCCTCACTGACGTCATCTGCCTGCTCCTCCTGCTTCATTCATAAAGTGAAAGGAGCAGGCAGATGACGTCAGTGAGGACGTTACACACCAGCTGCAGCCGCACCGCTCTGCCTGCTAGAGGATCGTTATAGCAGGTTAGCAGAGCGCTACTGTCCTAGGCTTTTAGGAAATAAGGGACATAATTAAAGATTTTAAATGTTATACAAGCAGTCACGCTGTTAGCGGCGAGCCGCCGCCATATGTTGCCAGGCTCCGCTCCTAAGCAGCCATGGGCCAGATGTTTTAGAAAAGGGGCACCTGTGGATGACACTGTAATTGGGGTGATCTGTGGATGACACATATAGCATAAGATGCTATATATGTGTCATCCACAGATCAATCCATTACAGTGTCATTCATAAATGCCCCCATCACAGTGCTATCCACAGATCCCCCATCACAGTGCTATCCACAGATCCCCCATCACAGTGCTATCCACAGATCCCCCATCACAGTGCTATCCACAGATCCCCCATCACAGTGCTATCCACAGATCCCCCATCACAGTGCTATCCACAGATCCCCCATCACAGTGCTATCCACATCTCCCCACATAACAGTGCCATCCACAGATCCCCCATAATACTGTCATGCACAGACCACCATTACTTCAAAAGCACACCTTTTGGTTAAAAATATTTTTTTTCTTATCTTTCTCCTCAAAAACCCAGGTGCGTCTTATAGGCCGGTGCGTCTTATAGGGCGAAAAATACGGTATATATATTGGCCCCCTCTGTATTATTATTAGTATATTTAATGCCCCACAGTATTATTAGTATATAATAGCCCCTCTGTATTAATATAATATATAATGGCCCCTCTGTATTATTAGTATATAATAGCCCCTCTGTATTAATATAATATATAATGGCCCCTCTGTATTATTAGTATATAATAGCCCCTCTGTATTAATATAATATATACTGGCCCCCTCTGTATTATTAGGATATATTGGCCCCTCTGTATTATTAGTATATATAATGGCCCCTCTGTATTATTATTAGTATATATAATGGCCCCTCTGTATTATTAGTATATATAATTGCCCCTGTGTATAATGATAGAAGAGGATGATAGTAAAGTGAGGAATTTAAAAATGTTTTCTGTGAAACTCTGCAGAGATGAGATGTGGCTGATAAAAGGTGTCATGACGTTCTAATTTCCAAATGAAGACGGTGGCCCACCATGCCATATTCTGGCCCCAGACTTCAGGTCACACTGTGTGTGTTCTGAATTTTGGGGGTTCACACCCATCTACTACATTATCTGTACTCAGAGAGCTATCACTGTATTATCTGTAGTGTTACATAGGACTGCAAGTGACATCCACTATGTTATCTGTAAAAAGGGGCGTGCCCACAGGTTGGGGGGGGGGGCGCAATACATGTTGCCCCGGGTGCTGGCAACCTACGCTACGCCACTGGGTCACTGTTACTATTAATGTGAGGTACATGCAGGTACTAAAGTACCGGTAATAAGACCATGTGCCCCACATTAATACAGGCATACAGCAGTGTCTCTATGAAGCACATACCAGTCACTTTCTTCACATAAAAACAGCAAGAAACTTGTCCTGCGGCAAGATCCTCCTGGATGTTATAGGAGAAAGGATTTGTGATGCTGTCATCACCATGTGACCAGTAACAAATTGATTTTACTGGTTAAATGCAATGACATCATCACAGGTCCTTTATCCTATGAGCACCAAGCACTGTGTGGAGTGCGGACCTCGGTAAGTGTATCTCTGCCCTGCCCTCCTATTCTCCCCCCTCCCTCCCTGACACTCCCCCATCAGGCCGTCCAGTTTTTTCACTGGTGGTGCAGTGGCTGGTCACATCCCAGTGGGGAGGGACGCTCTCTCTCCTTCTTAACTGTGTGGCCGCTGATGCTATGTTCTCTGATAGGGACTGGTACTAAACTGCTTAGCATAGCAAAAAATGCCAATCCTGGTATCGAACCTAACCGAGTATGAAGGTATTAAAAAAGTATTGACTTTGATACCCGATGCAACCCAAATCTCCACAAAACCTGCGGAAAAAAAAACCCATAATAGCCCACCATAGCGCAATTTACAGCCAGGTGAGGGAACACCAACCCCCCCTTCCTCTGCAACCCTCATTATGATGTAATTTGATATGTCCAGAAAGATGCCTATGAATCCAGTCACCAGCATCTGCTGCATCCTCGGAAAATAGAATGGAGTCCAACCATATCACCTTAAGAGGAGCTGTCACCTCTCCTGACATGTCTCTTTTAGTATCTACTTGCATTCCCCATGTAATAACAATTCTGGAGCATCTATTATAGACTCATTACATCCAAGGCAGGATATTTAAAGCCTTTATGTGTTAGAATTTGGATGATTATGGCTTACAGCTTACGAAAACCCCAAATTCACAATCTTCGAAAATTTGAATATTGTGAAAAGGTTCAATATTCTAGGCTTAAAGTGTCACACTCCAGTCAGCTAATTCATCCATAACACCTGGAAAGGGTTCCTGAGCCTTTAAATTGTCCCTCAGTCTGGTTCATTAGGAATCACATTCATGGGAAAGACTGCTGACCTGACAGTTGTGCAGAAAACCATCATTGACACCCTCCATAAAGGAGGGGAAGCCTCAAATGGTAATTGCTAAAGAAGTTGGATGTTCCCAAAGTGCTGTATCAAAGCACATTTATAGAAAGTTATGTGGAAGTGACAAGTGTGAAAGACAAAGGTGCACAATCAGCAGGGATGACCGCAGCCTAGAGACGATTGTCAGGAAAAGGCCATTTAAAAGTGTTGGGGACTTTCACAAGGAGTGGACTGAGGCTGGAGTTAGTCCATCAAGAGCCACCACACACAGACGGATCCCGGACATGGGTTTCAAATGTCATATTCCTCTTGTCAAGACTTTCCTGGGCAACAAATAACGTCAGAAGCGTCTTACCTGGGCTAAAAGAAAAGAACTGGTCTGTTGCTCAGTGGTCCAACGTCCTCTTTTCTGATGAGAGCAACTTTTGCATCTCATTTGGAAACCAAGGACCCAGAGTCTGGAGGAGGAATGGAGAGGCACACAATGCAAGATGCTTGAAGTCCAGTGTGAAGTTTCCACAGTATGTGTTAATTTGGGGAGCCATGTCATCTGCTGGTGTTGGTCCACTGTGCTTCATTAAGTCCAGAGTCCACGCAGCCGTCTACCAGTAGATTTAGGAAAACTTCATGCTTCCTTCCACAGACGAGCTTTATGGAGATGGTGACTTTATTTTCCAGCAGGACTTGGCACCTGCCCACACTGCCAAAAGTACCAAAACCTGGTTCATTGACCATGGGATCAGTGTGCTTTATTGGCCAGCAAACTTGCCTGACCTGAACCCCATAGAGAATCAATGGGGCATTGCCAAGAGAAAGATGAGAGACATGAGACCGAACAATGCAGAAGAGCTGTAGGCGGCTATGGAAGCATCCTGGTCTTCCATAACACCTCAGCAGTGCCATAGCCTTGATAGCATCCATGTCACGCCGCACCGAGGGGCCCAAACCAAGTACTGAGTACATATGCATGATTATACTTTTCAAAGGGCCTACATTTTTATATTTCACATCCTTTTTTTTTTTTATTGATGTCATGTACTATTCTAATTTTCTGAGATTGTGAATTTGGGGTTTTCATAAACTTTAAGCCATAATCATCCAAATTATAACAAATAAAGGCTTGAAATATCTCGCTTTGCATGTAATGAGTCTATCTCATATATTAGTTTCACCTTTTAAGTTGCATTTCAGAAATAAATGAACTTTTGCATGATAGTCCAATTTTTCGAGTTTCACCTGTATATAGGTACAGATGGTAGCTACCGGCTGGGGGTGTGTCCTTCTATAGTCTGACACTGGCAGCACTGATTGGATAGTGTCAGACTGGTAACAACCATCTGTACCTATAACCATAAACTTCTTGCAGGAATAGTAGAAGAACGGCATAACATAGATATAGTTCTTATAGCCATAAGAATAGATGCTTCAGAAGTGTTATGACATGGGGAATGGAATTAGTTACTAAAACAGACATATCAGCGGTAGTGGCAGTTTTTATTTTAAGTTTGGCTGGAAATATCATAGCATATTTAAAAGGATTAGCCAACAGTACTGCAGTGGCCGGGTTTGGGGTGGCCCCAACTCTCTGCTGGGTCCCCGTACATTGTCGAGGTGTCACCATGTGTTGCTGCTCTCTGGAAGATGTTGTAAGGCATGGTGCACCCCAATGGGAAATAGGTCCAGAGAGTCAGTCTGCAGTACACCATTGTGCTTCTTTACTGGAAGAATTCAGGTGCAAAACAATACAGGTAAGGCATAGGGCTGTCTTCTCCAGTCTCCTCTCTGGCAGAAGAAGGGTTTGATGCTGAGGAAAGGCCTGAGCTAGCTGTCCCTCTCTCTCTCTCAGAAGTATAGTACCCTTGCCAAAGGCTGGAGGCCCACGATCTGTAGCTCAGTAGTCCGAGTGGCTCCTTGGTCACAGGGCTGGCTCAGCTTCTTCTTCTGGTCACTCATGCAGACTGGCATGAGTCTCTCTCTCCAATCACTGATCCCTAACTGCAGAACACTAGGGGATCTGACTGATCTGCTTATATACCCTCTCTAGCTAGACTGGAACCTTTTAGTGGGAGGACTGGAGTGGAGAAACTCAGCACAAACAGATACATTGTTACAACTCCTGTCTGTCATAGACTTACATTAGAGCTTCAATAATAATGGCAATGCCTCAGCAGTTTTTCCAGACATAATCAGTTTCCAGACATAACAACATAGCTAAACCAGACATTCAAAAGGTCAGTCTGTCTGTTTTTTTCCCTGCAAAATATGCTCTTCTCTAAACCCTATGGTAGCTGTGGAAAATTGCCAGCTTCTTATTCAAAGTCTCAAAAGTCTCCATTTATTCTGGATATATATATATAAAACATACATCTAAGGCCCCTTTCACACCTGCGTTCTTCTTTTCCGGCATAGAGATCCGTCGTCGGGTCTCTATGCCGGAAAAATCCTGATCAGGATCATCCCCATGCATTCTGAATGGAGAGAAATCCGTTCAGGATGCATCAGGATGACTTCAGTTCAGGACCGGAACGTTTTTTGGACGCAGCAAATACCGCAGCATGCTGCGCTTTTTGTTCCGTCCAAAAATCCGGAACACTTGCCGCAAGGCCGGATCCGGAATTAATGCCCATTGAAAGGCATTAATCCGGATCCGACCTTAAGCTAAACGTCGTTTCGGCGCATTGCCGGATCCGACATTTAGCTTTCGTGACTGGTTACCATGGCAGCCAGGACGCTAAAGTCCTGGTTACCATGGTAAAATGTAGCAGGGAGCGGGGAGCGGCATACTTACATTCCGTGCGGCTCCCGGGCGCTCAGGATGGCGTCAGGGCGCCCCAGTGCATGGATCACGTGATCGCATGGATCACGTGATCCATGCGCATGAAGCGCTCTGGCGTCATTCAGAGCGCCCGGGAGCCGCACGGAATGTGCATGCCGCTCCCGCTCCCGCTCTACTATGGCAACCAGGGCGCTAGTAGCGTCCTGGCTGCCATAGTAACCTGAAAGCAATTCGAAGACTGATCAGGATCCTGATCAGTCTTCTAATGCTTCAGGTGACTTGCGTTCTGACGGATCCGGCAGGACGGAAGTGCCTGCCGGATCCTCAGAACGCAAGTGTGAAAGGACCCTAAGGCTGGGTTCACACCTCAGTTATTTGGACAATTATTTCCATCAGTCATTGTGAGCCAAAACCAGTAGTGAGGCCTCCACAGAGATCAGGTGGAATGGAAAGATTTGCACCTATTCTATGTTTCTAACCCGCACCTGGTTTTGGCTCACAATCACTAATGTAAATAACTGATCAAATAACTGAAGTGTGAACTCAGCCTAAAATGTATATTTTACTAGTATTAAATAGTTTAAGCCATTGCAAGTTAACCCTTTCAAGTGAAATAAAGTAAGAAGTTTATAACTTTGCATAGGGGAAATAAGCAAATGTCCACAAATATCCAAATTCAAAGTACCACTGCTCCAGAGTAGTACAGTACAAATACCCCCACAATGCCTGAGCCCCTCCCATAGATAATACTTACCTGGTCCCCGTCACCCACGTCCCTCTGGATCCTAGCATGGCCACTGCTGCATCTCCCCATCAGGCGGTTCAAAACATCCGACAACGGTGACCAGCTTCCTTAGTGTCACCCACGATGCAACGGTGGCCATGCAAGGATCCAGAGGGATGCAGATGCCAGGGACTGGGTAAGTATCATCTACAGGAGGGGCCCGGGCATTGTGGTCTATTTGTACTATTGGATAACCCCTTACACATCATGTCTTAGTCTCTTCTTTATTTCCGCATTTTAGCTTGGTATTTTTTTTAATCTTTATTTATAAATGTATAAAACATTACAGTTATAAGGCAGTATCTTTATTTTCTATTATTCCATTATCTCCACATAGATATTTTCCCTCTCATTTTAGAGATTAAAGGCATCAAATAAAGGCATCAAATTAAGTATAATCGTGTATATTCGCAGATACCTCAATGCCCAGATATCTAAATGATTCAGATGTACTCAAAACTTTTATCCCCATCTCTACTGGCACCTGTATCCTATCCAATGGAAGGAAGACAGTCTTAGCTCAATTAATCTCTAGACCCGACGTAACCAAATTCCTCCACAATATGGATAATTCTTGGCAGCGAGGTTTCTGTATCGTTAATATCCCACTATCCTGTCTAATGGCAATAGCAATGGGTTCTATAAATAAGTTGAAGAGCCGTCAGGAGAGGGAACATCCTTGGCGAGTACCTCTAGAAAATTTAGCTTGTTCTTGCTGAGCTTCCATAATACTCGTGCTTTTCTCAGCACCATTTCCCTGTCTCTTCTTGAGTGCATTTTAATAAGAATTGTTCTGGGCCTAACACCCGGAGTAGCGGGATCGGGAGCGCTCTTTCAATAAAATTACCACACTAAAATGACTCTACTTTAAACCTTTCCAGCATCCATTCTTTAATAAACAATACTAGAAATTTCTCCACTACTCCTTCGGGGATACTACATCTCAAATTGGGTACTGGCACTCAAGCATCCCACAACATGAATGTAATAAAATACTATTTAAAAATAAAAGACCAAATCACTGTTTGAGACGACCATCTGTAAAAAAAAAAAACATTTAAGATCCAAATTATATATCCCATTAAACCCTAAGTAGTATGGTCCTGGTCTAGTATGTAATTGAATGGATCAACATGTTATGTGCCGTGTGGCCCTTGCGTGCACACTAACTCAGTTCACCTCAGTTAGGGGCCCCTAGAGCGAATCTGCAGGGCAGCTACCTGGTCAACTCTGTCAACATTTTAAGAACATTATGAACTTGTGTTGTTGGCTGAAGATTCAATCTTTTGAGAGTGAGTCATGTGAGTGGACACACGTCATGCTTGGCCCTGTCCCCCTCTACAGACCTGGTATTCCACATGTTGGTGCCTTGAATTGTGTCCAGAGCTCCAGGGAAGATCAATTATCCGCGATCCATATCCTGTTACTGAGTTCCCTGTGAGGACAAGTATATTGAACGAAACTGCTTCTGCCCAATAAGGGGCTCTAGTAGAATGTGCCCTGATTATTGAGAAAGGGTTAACTCTCTCCAGTTTGTAACACTCTTTAACTGTATCCTTAATATATCTTGGAAGCTTTGCTATATCTACCACCAGCTTTAGGACCAGGAAACTGAAGGAACAAAGAGTCAGACTTCTTGAAAGATGCTGATCTGTCAAGATAAGTGTCATGTTCCAGGGTCAGGAAAAACCCTAAACATAGCACAAGCCTACAGAAAACGGACAGATCCAGAGTAGGCCAAAAGGAATGACCAGACACAAACATAATTAAACTAACAGGCCGGGAAGGAACCACAGCAATGAAGGACAGTGGGTTACATAGCTGAACAAGCTATTACGGATCAGGTGCATCAGTGGAAGAAGGGAACACTGTGCCAAGTGACCGGTTTGACTTAGGGCCAAACCCTAAGGGAGTTATTCTAGTGCCTTCCTGGTTTTCACCCTTTAACCCCTATACAGGGACCTGGTCTTTGCTGCAGGGCAGCGACTGGACCACTACCTTCAAGGATGGTCACTTGGCAACTGACCTGCATGGAACAGACGCTGGTGTAAGACACCAACGGTCCAGGCAAAACATAAAACCAGGAACACAGGCAAATAAGCAGGAACCCAAACAAATGTGGTGGTCACAGATGGACATATAAAATACTGATTAATAGATGTAAAGTGAACTTTGAGAGTATTAGGTTTTACATTCTTTTGAAATCCCTCCTGAATGGACGGAAGAATTGAAGGAAGAAAATACAGTAATTATTTATTGTTAGTACACCAAGATCCATATATGTTCTTAGGGCGGACTGGGATCTAAAAGTGGCCCTGGAAAAAAACTAAAAGTGTCCCTATTTCATAGGTTGATCCAAGTTAATAGAAGGTAGAGCCAACGCAAGTAGGCAGAGCCAGCAATACCATATTGCGGCACAAAATACCACCCCAGAAGAGTACCAAATACCACAGTGCCTATTACCATTTGATCATTTGACCATAACACGTCTATTTCCATGTGCTACTAGTTTAAAACGTCACTTTTATTTTTCTCTCATTTAGTAACAAACTAATGCAAAAACTTTGAAAGGTTTTTTTTTAAATTATAAGTAGATATAAAGCAGATAGTCTAGATAGGTTATTTAATCTAAGCGCGCTCTGGCTGGCTACATTTTGTTTCAATTTAGCTCTGTTTGTATACCCATACTTTCTCTGATGCTAGCTGCTTACTACTGAGTCTAAAAACACACAGCCGACATGCCTCCCTACATGTTTCGCTGGCAATACGGCGTCTTCAGGGGATCATGCAGGTATGTGTGTTGGGGGCGGGGACCAGCTTTTATTAAATTGGTAGGTGATGTCATAATATTCCCAGGTATAGTAATGCATCTTGCTCCCATTATCTCCCTAAATTGATTTTAGGTATTCTAGGATTGGCTCACCCCTCTTCCATGTACCGCCTGCACACTGCGTCACTCTGACATCTCTCCAGCCTTCTCGTTCAAAGCAGAGGTTAGCGCATGCGCACCCACTTAGAGGATTTTTCCTCCCTCTCGCTGGTTGTGCGCATATGGCGGGACTTAGTACGTCGGCACTTTCTTTTTCTTTATGTTAGGTCTTTGGATCTAGATGCTTCAGAACTACCAGTGGTATCTGCTATAGATGATCTTATATTTATCTTCTGAAGTTCATAACTTCTAAATTGCCTCCAATAATTATGTTCTGAACATTATATTTTGAGTGACCTATTGATCTTGTATACACATTAGCTGGCAGATATTCCCACACCAATCAAAATGATTTCATATATCCATTATCTCTGATGGGTGACGTTTTGTATTTTATATTTTAATATTTTAGTAATTGGTCTTGGAGAAGATTTTATTTGTAGTTTACGTTTATTACCTTTTTCAAACATCATGACAATAAATTACTACTTTCATTATAATTCCTGATGGGGTTTCCTCCCCAATGTATTATTCCGCATTATAACTTTCTATGTTCTATATCAAATTATGCATGAATTCATTTCCTGATTCAATCTTGTTTTTAAACTCTTATTCGCATCAGTTGATAATATTTCTCCAAATTTTAATAAAATAAAATAAAAAAGTATTAATAAATGGAGATGCTTAACATCGTGATATTGGCAGACTTGGGTAATTACAGTATTTCTATATCAGTTATTAGTCTTTCATGGATTTTGTTGCTATATATGTTTTTTTCCTTTCCCCCTTTTTTTTCTTTTTGTCCTTTTCTTTCTTTTTTCCCTTTCCTTTTTTCCTTTTCCTTCTTTCTTTTCCTTTTTACATTTTTTATAGGTATTTTAGTTGGTAGCATCCTACTTTATTCATGGGATTATTCTACCCAAATTGATTTTTACAATTCTATACTTATTTTATCCTTCTTTATTAAATTTAATTGTCTTTTAGTTTCTCTGGTCCCTTTTGTTTCCACAGTTATCCTCTTTCCTTATATTTATTTCTGAATAAACAATGTTATTCATCATCTCCTTATTGTACTTTTATATAGCTTTTTAGTTTGTGTACGCAAACATACCAGTCTATAATCATTCAAAAGCCTATTACAAAAATGAGGCACATATGAAGCCTTCATTTATTCCCATTGGTGACAGGGACTTCAGGCGGTAAATCCACCTACAGTAGTTTTGCTCTTGTTGCAGTCTTTTGTCAATATCGCCCTGTCTTGGGCCTACTTTAATTTTTTGTATTCCCCATATTTCGAGCCCTGATGGTTCCCTCTATGGTAATTCTTTATATGTTTAGAGAGTGGTGTCTCTTCATTGGTATTTAGATTACTGAGATATTTCGATATACGTCTCCTCAATTCTTGACAGTATCTCTGGTGTCTTTATTAAAGGAGGGAAGGGTTTGGACAAATGGTGCAATGGTTTCATCAACATATGCACTAATACCTTCACATATATTTTGATTTCCAGAGACTATCGGTCCTCCAGGGATCCAATATAGTTTTTTTATGAACTTTTGGTATTGCGTAAAATGTGCCAATGGTGGGACGCGGTTTATACAAAACCTTTAGTTCTTCATTATTAATAATTGTTTTTCTTTTGCATCTAATAATAGACATCTAAGTTCACTATTGAACTTCTCTGTCGGATTGGACAGTTTTTTATAGGTAGTTGTATCATTCAAAAGTGTCATCACCATTGCGACATAGTCTACTTTGTCCATCAACACCTACATTCCCTCCTTTATCCGAGGGTTTTATTACTAGATCGTCCTTTTCTCTTAATTCTCTGAAAGCTTCTCTCTCTTCCTTAGACAAATTCCCCCCCACCATACTTTTTTTAGTTTTAATTCTCTGAAGATCTTCTGTAACTAAATCAATGAACGTATGTATATTGGCATGACCTGCGAACTGAGGGGTAAATCTGGATTTGGGACTCATCTTACTGAATGGTGCTTGGGGATTTATTAGTTCTCCGCTCCTTCTCTATATAGCTGTTCCAGGGTATTGAGAGCTACAACTTCTCTCCTCTCAATTTCACCTATTTTATGTTCTCTAGTTTTAATTTCCTTATGTAGTGCTAGCTTTCTAGCGAATAGGTTGATGTCTTTTACCCATAAGAAACAGTCAACCCTGGGAGCAGGAGTGAACGAGAGACCCTTACGAATCGGAGCTTCATATTTAGGTTTCAAAACTATATGTGATGAATTTATAATTTGCATTGCCGAGTTATCTACACTTCCCACTACGTTTTTTGGTTGTAGCCCCATTTGTCCGGATCTCTCAGCTGTTTGCCTTGCGCTAAAAAAGATATATTTGGTGTTATGCTTGGGAGCATTGTCGAAGAGGTGCCCGATGTTGTTGTTAATACTGTAGAGGAAGACAATGATAGTAGTGATTTTTGTGACCCCATATTTGATGTTTGAATACCCTGACTTGGATATTTCCCTTGTTGCCATCCTTAATTAGCACTCGGATTAGGGGGATTTTTTTCTCTGCTGATATCCTCCCTTATTTCTTGCCTTTCTCTTGGTTCCTACTTTCTGATTGGTGGTGCTCCTTTCTGATTCTAAGATCTCAGACTCTGATATAACTGTATATTGTATCCAGTCGTTACTCCTATTTTGTGGAGGCCTATTTGTTGCCTTGATGTATTTGTGGCCTTTTTCAAAATCTCTTTTGTCTCTATTGTACTTTAGATGTTTTCTCTCTTTAATTCCGTTTATAGGTTTTCATTACTTTCATTAGAAAACGTGGTGTGGTGTTTAACAAGCAGGATATGCTCAACCCATATGCAGTTGTGCATGTATATAGGGGAACACATCCTGCACTTGTAGTCCGTTGCTAAGGGCAATCAACAGCAAAAAATGCATACAATGGAAGATGCCAGCAACGGACTACAAGTACCACAATAACCATCCTACATACGATAACGATAATGTGGATGTGGAGAACAATCAAAAACATAACCATAGCAAAGACAGGTGCACTCTGCGGCAATACTAAACCCTCACACTGATAAAATTGAGAGGTTAAGACATGTCCTCCTAGTAGGATATGTCGAACTAACCTCTCAATTTTAACATCAGTGTGAGGGTTTAGTATTGCTGCAGAGTGCACCTGCCTTTGCTATGGTTATGTTTTTCAATACTTTCAATAATTTCGATTCAAAAGTCCCAAATTCCAACTTTGACCTAAATATCTGGATAATTTCTTTTTCTAACTGTACTGAAATTTTATTTAATAGCTCCTTTTATACTCAAGTATAAACGCTTGCATGCGTAATGAGTTCTCAGTCAGAAGGGATTCCCACCTGTTAATAAATTCTGTATCCTCCTAGTGCGAGTCGGGCGTAATATTTATTCTAATCCCCCTGTACACTATCTTTTGTTGGAGATATGTCTCTAGGCTAGTTATTTCCCAGATGGATCTGATATACTTTTTATAGGTTTTATTAATCTCTCTAAATGCCTGAGTTACATCAAGGGTATTCATTGGGAGACTATCAGTAGAAAATACTGTATTTGCTTCCGATAGAAATGTTTGGCTGTTTGGTTGATTTAATAAAAAACCTGCCATATTATATTTTACTGGCTTATTTCACTTGTTGGTTTTTCGGTACAGTACTAATAGTTTTAAGGTCAAGGAGAAGGGGGGGTTTACCCCAATGGGTCTACTTTACTAACACAAAATTAAATAAGACCTCTTAGCACGTGTGACAGAAAAATAAAACTCACATTCTCCTTGGCTGTGACGCTATGGCTACTTTCACACTGGCGTTTTGATTTCCGTTTGTGAGATCCGTTCAGGGATCTCACAAGCGGTCAAAAACGGATTAGTTTTGCCCTTAATGCATTCTGAATGGATAAGGATCCAATCAGAATGCATCAGTTTGGCTCCGTTCCGCTTTGGACGCGGACACCAAAACGCTGCATGTCCGTCTGACGAAACTGACCTACAGCGTATATATTGTCAACGCTGTGTAAAAAGCGGTACACTGTAACTGGTGTATTTGCTGTGTCAGCTGCTTAACAGAACAACACCAAGCTACTTATAGTTCAGATGTACCAGACATCTATGTCGCCTGACCATTCCAAGCTGAGAGGAGGGGACCTGACCGCACTTGATAGGTGACCTACAAAGGCACTCCTTATTGATCATATGAGCATCCCTTGAGGAGTGCCATTGTACAGGAGGCCCTGCAGTATCTTCTAAACTTCCCGGGCTGCTGGCTGTGAAGAAGGAGAAAAGGTGTCTGCCTCCTCCTGCCCTCCCTGCTGTCAGGAAACTGTGGCTGCTGGAGAGAAGGACTCCTCTGCGGTGCTGGGCTGATTTCTCAGGTGTGTGGCAGTAGTGAGCTGTAGGAGACTGTAAGGAGGAAATAGGGGATTTGTTTATAGCAGACTCAGATCTGTGTATGTGTGCTGCTCTCTGCAGAGTTCAGAGTGGCATTGGGGGGGCTCTGCCCTAGGAACCCCCAATATCTCTGCTTTAGGTGCATTCCCAAAAGTGCCCCAGCTCCAGATGCCCCCCCCCTCAATGCCCCCACTCTAAAAGCACCCCTAATATTGAATCTTCTCCAGTTGCCCCCCTAATACAGCTGTAGGATCCCTACTATTACCCTGCCTCAGGTGACCCTAATGCCTCTGCTTTAGGTGCACCCCCATTAGTGCCCCAGCTCCAGATGCCCCCACTCTAAATGCACCCCTAATATTGCCTCTTCTCCAGTTGCCCCCCTAATACCTCTGCTCCAGGATCCCCACTGTTACCCTGCCTCAGGTGACCCTAATGCCTCTGTTTCAGTTATGACCCTCCGTTTGTGCCCTTTGCTCACGTTGCTCCTCTAGCACCTTTGTTTGGGCTTTGTTAAAGGTTGTGACCTGCAAAGGGGGTTGGACTTATGCCCGAAAAATTGGGAGGCTGACGCTTTTGCCTATAGTGTGCAAGCATAACCACCACTGTTAGATAGCAGGGTGGTATGTAACCATGGAAACGAGCAGTGTATAATGTGATGGAAAAATGAATCCAGCCAGCAAAGGGGGCAATATGGAGAATAACAATACATTAGTAAGTGCCTTGTATTAACTTTCTCTACATGATAAATGCCTGTTACAAGACCCTTGCGTACATAGATTGGTGGTAATGTAATTGAATGTCTCAGGACCCCTTTTTTCATGATCAGTGGGTGTTCCAGCAGTCAGACCCCAGCAATCTGATATTTATTACCTATCCTATAGATCAGCGTTAGGTCAATATGGTAGGACAACCCTTTTAAATATACTGTAGATTATGTGCAATCTGAGGAGGTTAAGATTTGATAAATTTCATGCCAGACATTTATGCTTAAAGGAGTTAAAGGGGTTGTCTCACTTCAGTAAATGGCATTTATCATGTAGAGGAAGTTAATACAAGACACTTACTAATGTATTGAAAAGGAGGTAATATGGACAGTCACATCACATTATACACAGCACGTATCCGTGGTTATGACCATCCTGCAATCCAGCAGCGGTGGCCGTGTTTACACACTATTGGGAAAGGCTGGAAGTGCGCATAGGCCAACACCCTTACCTATAGTGTATAGCACGGCCACCGCTGCTGGATTGCAGAGTGGTCAAAACCATGGATACGAGCTGTGTATAATGTGATAGAAAAGAGCCAATATGGAGAATCAGAATACATTAGTAAGTGCCTTGTATTAACTTTCTCTACATAATAAATGCCATTTGTTGAAGTGAGGCCGCCACTGTTTCTTTTACTCCACTGTTTCTTTTACTGCTTTCATTAACTGAGACATTTTGACGGTCATTATTCATGATGGGCAAAAGGTTCCAGATAAATAGGACAAAGTCCAGCTAAATCAAATAATTAATATTTATTAATGAAATGAATGATATTTTAATGGATGTTAACCCCTTAAAGACACGGCCCTATTTCACCTTAAGGACCAGGCCATTTTTTCAAAATCTGACCATTGTCACTTTATGTGGTGATAACTTTAAAACGCTTTTTCTTATTCAGGCCATTCTGAGATTGTTTTTTCGTCACATATTGTACTTCATGTATTTTTTTGGGCGACTGTCTTATGTAGGGGCTCATTTTTTGCGGGATGAGATGGCGGTTCGATTGGCACTATCTTGGGGTGCATATGACATTTTGGTCGCTTGCTATTACACTTTTTGTGATGTAAGGTGACAAAAATGGCTTTTGACACCGTATTTTTTTATTTTTTTTTTTGCTGTGTTCAGCTGAGGGGTTAGGTCATGTGTTATTTTTATAGATCAGGTTGTGACGGACGCGGCGATACATAATATGTATACTTTTTATTTATTTATATAAGTTTTATACAATAATATTATTTTTTAAAACAAAAAAAAATCATGTTTTAGTGTCTCCATAGTTTGAGAGCCATATTTTTTTTCTTGCGGCGATTGTCCTATGTAGGGGCTCATTTTTTGCGGGATGAGATGGCGGTTCGAATGGTCCTATCTTGGGGTCCATATGACTATTTGATCGCTTACTATTACACTTTTTGTGATGTAAGGTGACAAAAAAATGGCTTGTTTGACAACGTTTTTATTTTTTATGTTTACGGCGTTCATCTGAGGGGTTAGGTCATGTTATATTTTTATAGAGCAGGTCCTTACGGATGCGGCGATACATAATATGAATACCTTTTTTTATTTATTTTGGTTTTACACAATAATATCCGTTTTGAATAAAAAAAAAAAACATGTTTTAGTATCTCCATAGTCTGAGAGCCATATATTTTTCAGTTTTTAGGCCATTGTCTCAGGTTGGGTATAATTTTTGCGGGATGAGGTGACGGTTAGATTGGCACTATTTGGGGGGTCATATGACTTTTTGATCGCTTGCTATTACACTTTTTGTGATGTAAGGTGGCAAAAAAATGGCTTTTTGACAAAGTTTTTATTATTTTTTTTTACAGTGTTTACTTGAGGGGTTAGGTCATGTGATATTTTTATAGAGCAGATTCTTACGGACGTGGAGATACCCAATATGTCTACTTTTAAATTTTTTTTACATTTAACACTAAAAAGCATTTTTGAAACAAAAAAAATCATGTTTTAGTCTGAGAGGCATAGTTTTTTTATTTTTTGGCCAATTGTTTTAGTTAGGGGCTCATTTTTTTTGCGGGATGAGATGGCGGTTTGATTGGTACTATTTTGGGAGGCAAACGCCTTTTTGATCGCTTTGTATTACACTTTTAGTGATGTAAGGTGCCAAAAAATGGCTTATTTACACAATTTTTTTTTTTGATGGCGTTCACCTGAGGAGTTCAGTCATGTGATATTTTTATAGAGCAGGTTTTTACGGACGCGGCGATACCTAATATGTGTAGTGTATTTTTTTATTTATTTTTTTATACAGTGATATGTGTTTTTTCATTTTTACTTTTTTTTCACTTTTTTACATTTTCTTTTTGACCCAGACCCACTTGCTTCTGAAAGATCCAGTGGATCTGGTGTCTGTATAATACAGTACAGTACACTATATAGTGCACTGTGCTGTATTTTGTACTTTACAAAGTCTGAATAGACCTTTAGCAGGTCTATTCAGACTTTCAGCACCATGGAGACAGGACGCTTCTGAAAGCGTCCTGTCTCCATGGCAACCATCACCCACTGCCAGAACTAAGCAGGGGGTGATGGGGAGGGAGTGGAGCTCCCTCCCTCTGTGATCCCATCCTGTTGGGGGGCTGCAAAGGCACAGCAGCCCCCCGATGGGAGAGGGAAGGAGCTCCCTCCCTGTTAACCCTTCCATACCGCGGTCCGTGCGGACCGCGGTATAGAAGGGGTTAAACGGCTGGCATCTGATCAAGCACAGATGCCAGCTGTTTCTATCAGAATGTCAGCAATGTGCTGACACTCTGATAGACCCACTAGACACCAGGGAAACATTACAGAGGAGGCGGGCGGGGGATCGCAATCGCGATCCCGCCCGCCGCACCGCCTGCCTCCCGCACCCCTCCCGCCGCCCGCAACCACCCCCCTGCACCCCCGCCGCCATAATATGATTGGGGGCTGCAGGGGGGGTTAAAGATCAAGACTTTGGGGGCATTAACTCTGACCGCGGGGATCAGAGATCGCACAAGGCGCTGCAAACCGCAGGTCTGAATTGACCTGCGGTTTGCAGCGATCGCCCATATGGGGGGGTCACAGGACCCCCCTGGGCATTGTAACAAGGTACCTGCTGAATGAGTTCAGCAGGTACCTTGTTCCGATCACTGCCAGCTGAGCAGCAGTGATCGGAACAACTCATGACGTACCGGTACGTCATGTGTCCTAAAGGGGTTAAAGGCCGCAATGTTAATTTGTTAAATAAAAATTACTCAACGGATTAAACTTGAGTTAATAATAAACAAACATGTCCACCCAAATCACGATCGACTTCACCCACGAGCCATGTATCACATGGAACCCCCCCAAACGTCGCAGATCCTTGGAATCTATTTTGGAATCCAACGTTAAGAATATCGTTACCGATATCGGACAAGTGCCAATAGTCAGGTGTGTAAAGGCCTCCAGTAAAGCCTTCTAATTCAACATGTCTGTATGAAAAACCATTCAAAAGAGGCAAAAATTTTACAATCTGACGATTTACTTTTTTCCTGATTTTATCCAGGAAACGAAGATCTCGGTGAGACCAGTTGAACTTTGGAATCATTTCAGAGAAGGTAAGAACAGAATTAGGTAACAATGAATGGATATTCCTAAAAGTATACTTGTATTTATTAATCAATTCCAGAGAATTGATACAACCTATGTCATTTTCACCAAAATGAAGAATAATGAGATCAGGCAAAGGCAAGTAAAAGACTAGAGAATTACACAACGATCAAACATCCCTTAACTTTAAATCTGATTGTGCAGACCATTGAATGTATATATTCAAATTGAGACCAAGGTCATGCAAAAATTTTCTTTCAGAAGCTCGATTTAATGCTCCAGTAACGATGTGGTTTCCAACAATCCAAATCTTGTGAAAACCTGCAAGATAAAATAGAACTACTCTAACAACAATTCAGGTCTAATATAGATCTTGAACCTATCAGATTTCCATCTACCCAAATTTTTTATTAAAGACGTTGTTCTGTCCTACTTATGTGTGAAGGTACAGTACATAGCTCGACAGACAGCTAAACCTTATCCCGGCAATGAATTGACAATGGAGTATCGTCCAACTCCATCTTTATTGCAAGGATGTAAATGCGCAGTGAAACTGGGGAACAGAAAAATAATACACTTACTAAAGGGGTCTGACATATTACAATGCATATCATAACATTACTGTGCATGACAATGATAAACATCCATGAAGTATACGGATATAAACCAGGAGCATGCTATCCTACCTGCATAACAAGGATAGTCCCTAGCTGCTAGCTGAAGCTACTATAGAGGAGCAGGAGAAAGACATGCAAATACATATGTAAACAGATGCAAAGAGGCAGTAATGTGGCTTACCAGCGATGCTACTGTGGGCTTAGATGTGGAGGATGACTTCAGAGGCTTCCACACCATGTGCTACCTGTGGCAGGGATGACTGTGAATGAGGAAAATGGCTGCTGTGTGCAGGGATGTTGATGTCACTAAGGTATGGGAACTGAAATAGGCCAGACTTCTAATGTGAATAGCTGCAATGTATGTAAACAGGCACTAGATGGTGCTATTACACAACTAATAAAAAATTATACGGAACATATATTGAATATGCATGACAATTATAAATAAATTAACAAATAAGCTTGCTGAAGGCATGATACTCCCCGCCTGGTATCTATAAGGATACCACATTAAGTCACTTCTGGAGAGAGCAACAAGATCAGTTCAGGTTCTTGAACATAAGCCTCTTGTTGGATACAACGGATAATAACATCTCTGGCCTATGTGAGCTCATCCACTGTATGGGCCTTGTGACAGTAATGCCAACCTTTGCAGTGCTCTGAACCTGTAGGTATGGCTCTAAAGGATTTGGCTATATGGATCAAGCTAGCTATAGCTCTGTTCAGTGATTTCCACGTAGAAAACTTGTTGAATCGTTTGGATCTAAGCTCTCTGTTAGAAACTTTTGTGGTGAGTACAGAAACATGAGGACGAATCTCTGCATCAACATTTGGTTCTAGCAGCTCAAATGAGTTTTTCTCAAGAGTGTCAAGTACAGGCCTGTAGCGGAATGGTGGTCCTGTGAGCCACATGGTATCTTTAAGGTATGCTGCAGGAACAGCTCTTGTAGCATGGTCTGCAGGGTTGAGGTCAGTTGGTAGATAGTGCCACTGGGTAGGCTGTGTAGACCTCCTGATTCTTTGAACTCTGTTATGAACATAGACATAGATTCTCCTAGTCTCATTGTAAATGTAGCCCAACACTACTTTGCTGTCTGTATGAAACACTGTGCTATCAAGTTTTACATCTATTTCAGATACAATAAGGTCTGTTAGCTCTACTGCTAGAACAGCAGCACAAAGTTCCAGTCTTGGTATGGTAAGCTCAGGACTGTGGTGCCAGCTTTGCTTTGCCCATTGTAAAGCCAATTTGGACCTGGCCTTTAATGTCTATAGTTTTAAGGTAGCGACTGCAGCGATTGCTTCTACTGAGGCATCACAAAATACGCACAGCTGCCTGGACTGAACCTTAGCAGGAGAGAAGTGGGAATATGGCCTATGTATACACACGTTAGATAATGCCATTAGAGAGTCTCTCCATGTTACCCATAGTGCCTCTTTCTCTGAGGAAAGTGGCGAATCCCAATCACATGTATCTGTGGTTAACTCTCTGAGCAGAGTCTTACCTTGGATGATCACAGGGGCTGCAAATCCAAGTGGATCGTATAGACTTTTAATGGTGGACAGGATTCCACGTCGTGTGAAGGATTTCTGTTCTTGGTCGACCTGACAGGTAAAGGTGTCAGACTTGAGGTCCCAGCTGAGCCCTAGGCTGAGCTGCATGGGTAATGGGTCTGTTGCCAAGTCTAGATCTTTCAAATCACTGGCATGATCTTGAGTTGGAAAGGCCTCCATAACAACTGTGCTATTTGAAGCAATCTTATACAGTCTAAGGTTTGAACAGGAAAGCATACTTTGAGCCCTTTTGAGTAGACTAATTGCGGCCTTAAGTGAGGGAAGCGACTTAAGCCATCATCTACATAGAAGTCTCTTTCAACAAACTTCTTAACGTCTTTTCCATAGTCTTTTTACCTTCTTAGGCAGAAAGTCTGAGTCCATAAATAGCGATTGCAGGAGATGGGCTGTTGCCGAAAACATGCACTTTCATGCGATATTCTATGATGTCTTGGGCAGGGTCATTGTCTTTGAACCAAAAGAATCTCAAGAAGTTCCTGTGTTCTTCTTTAACTAGGAAACAATAGAACATTTGTTGTATGTCTGCAATTACAACAATGGCTTCTTTACGGAATCTGATGAGGACACCGAGAAGTCTATTATTGAGGTCTGGTCCTGTCAAAAGAACATCATTGAGAGAGACTCGCTCATATTGTGAACTAGAGTCAAATACCACTCGGATTTGTCCTGGTTTCTTAGGGTGGTAAACGCCAAAGATTGGTAGATACTAGCATTCTTCTTTTTCCTTTAGGGGTGGAGCTACTTCTGCATGGCTGTTTTCCAATATCTTGTTCATGAACAAGAAGAAAAGTTCCATCATCTCTGGTCTTTTCTGAAAGTTGTGTTGGAGTGAACAGTAGCATTTAAAGGATTGATCTTTGTTGTTGGGAAGACGTCTCTGTGTCTTGAAAGGCAGTGGTGCAACCCAGGTGTTTGTTTTATCCTTGAAGAATCCTTGCTTCATTATGTTTAATAAGGCCTCATCTTTAATAGAGGGAGCTATCTTGTGGTCTTCCTTTTCGTGCACCCCAAGTGGTCTTGGTCTTCACCACAAGGATGATTCTCGATTTCTGAAAAGTCAGGATATAGTACACTTGCCGGCTTCTCTCTTACAAGGAACCTGTTAGGACAAGGCTGAAAGAGGGATGGACGTCCGTTCTCCAATGTATTTGTGTAAAGAGAATTCACTGCGTTTGGCTTGTGAACATTTCCTAGGCAGACATCACCTATAATGACCCACCCCAGGTCAAGCTTCTGGGCATATGGAGAATTGTGAGGACCGTTTATTTGTTTTTTCACCTTGTGGACTCTTATAATATCTCTTCCAAAAAGAAGTATCATTTGGGCTTCTGGGTCGAGTGCAAGTATGATATGTGCTATGGATTTTAGATGTGCATGATAGAATGCTGCCTCTTCTCTATTTTTTGGCATCCGATTGCATTCGATCAAGGTAGGTAAAGGTAGGGATTTGATTTGGAAGCCAGTTTTTCTTCTGCCTTTTTCTTCACTCAAACCTGTGCAAGTTTTAAGTGAAAATAGAGAACAGTGTCTTTTAATATTGAAGAGATCAAAGAAAGTCAAGTTAGTAAAAGATCTATCACTCTGATCATCAAGGATGGCATACAATTTTTCTGCTTTCTCTTTATGACCAATGGGGTAAACTGTAACAAGACAGATCTTGGAGCAAGATTTGTTACTAAGACCTTCTCCGCAGACTTCGGTGCACTGGGATGTCACTTTAAGAGGTACTGTGTCTCTCTCCTCCCCGCCGTGCTCTACAGCCTGTTCTGAGGGTGTGAGAGTCCATGGAGCTGGCCCAGGGTGTAAGGCTGTATTGTGCTCTTCACTATTGCATTCAGAGCATTTGGTGTTTACAGTACAGTCTTTTGCAAGATGAGAGGTTGATGCACAACACCTGTAACAGATGTGGTTCTCCTTGAGGAAAGTTTTGCGGTCCCTGAGGAGTTTTTCTCTAAATCCTCTGCACTTCAGCAATGAGTGTGGTTTCTTATATAGAGGACATTCTCTGCATGGGTCTTTGGTTGAGATCTTTTCAGACTGTAAGTTTTGTTCGAAGGGTCTTTGGAAGATACACTGGTCTTGTGTACTACAACAGGTGTACCTTTCATGTTACGAAGCGAGACAGGCGTACCTGGTTTGGGGTAAGTGGTGTCAAACATCGAGAAGTCAAAGCTGGGATCATTACTAGTCTTTGCTTGCTGGTGCACGAAGTCCACAAAGAATGAGAATGGAGGAAATAGGACATTGTGCTGTTGTTTGTACCTGGAGCCTTGAGCAATCCACTTCTCTTGCAGACTATAAAGTAGTTTCTGTACTATCGGGTTTACACCACATGCAGAATCTAAGAATGCCAGACCTTGTAAATCTCCTTCAGCTTTGGCAACTTGGAGCTCTGTCAGCAAGTCACTCAGTTCACTAAGCTTCTGGAACCATTTGTATTGGATCTTGGGGAAATACTCAATCCTTTTGAAGAGTGCGTTCTCTATCACTTCTGGTGAGCCATGACAGTCCTCAAGTCTCTCCCATATCATATTTAACCCTTTGCTTGGGTAGTTAATATTAATGGCTCTAATCCTCTTTGCATGCTCTGTGGATTCATTTCCTAGCGACTTGACAAGAAGATCAATTACCTCCCATGCAGACAGATCTAGGTCTCTGATTGTATTTCTGAATGATGATCGCCATGACCTATAGCTTTAAGGTCTGTCATCAAACTTGAAGAGACCCTTGGTCATTAACTCACGTCGGGCAAAGAATTTTAGAAACTCTGACAAACCTGGATCTGTGTTTGGTGGATCGTTGCTATAGTAGTCACCATCTATTTGTTCCTTCTTAAAGGATTTGAATGCAGGTTGCATTAAGGGCACTGTGGGCTGATGTCCTATGAAACTGTTGTCTCGTGCAAATCAGGGTTTTTGGTTAACTGAGGTCACTTATGTGAAAGGGGTCTGCTGGGGTTCTTCAGCAGGGGTTGACGCTGTTCTTGGACTTGAATTTAGGCCATCATCTGACTCAGCATGCTGCATGACATAGTCTGAAGTGCTTTGCGAGTTATTGTGATGATCAGGTTCAGGCCCAACTATGCTGCTGAGTCTGTCACGTGTGGAGTTTGCTGCTTCTTCTAACGCTTCTGCTACAGCAGCTGCAGCTTCCTTTTCCACAGTTAGCTTTTCCAGTGCTGCTTGTTGTTCAGCCAGGGCTGCTTCCATACATGCTTTCTCAATTTCCATATGAGCTTTCTCTACTTTTAATTGTCTTTCTTGCTTGGCAAATGTCACGCGGGTTTTGGCGGCTTCAGCTTTTGCGTGGGCAATGGCGACTGTGGAGCTGCTCACTGATCTCTTTGAACTTCTGGAGCTAGGCGAGATGTCTCGTACAGTTTGGATTCTCTTGACGACATAATGACACTGTGAACAGGTTTGCACACTTGCAACTGTCTTGGATGACGATGTTGCGCCTTGCAGGGTTCAGTACCATGCGGTCCAGCCGGTTAGAGGTTGTTGACTCGCAGGGTTTGAGGAATCGCAGTTTCTAGTATCTAACTTGTAAGAAGCCGTTGTTTTACTGCAGTCAGGGAGTCGCAGTTCCTCGTATCTAAGCTTGTAAGAAGCAGCTGTTTCACTGTTCTGTCCTCCTTATGTGTGAAGGTACATAGCTCGACAGACAGCTAAACCTTATCCCGGCAATGAATTGAAAATGGAGTATCGTCCAACTCTATCTTTTTTGCAAGGATGTGAATGCACGTGTGCGCGTGCGGTGAAACTGGGGAACAGAAAAATAATACACTTACTAATGGGGTCTGACATATAGCAATGCACATATAAACACAGATACAGATCTAACCATGAGCATGTTATCCTATCTGCATAACAGGCATGGTCCCTAACAGATAACTACAGCTGCTATAAAAGAGCAGGAAAAGACATGCAAATATAATATATAAACAGATGTAAACAGATGTAAACAGGCAGTAATGTGGCCTACCAGCGATGCTACCGTTAGCTTGGATGTAGAGGATGACTCCAGAGGCTTCCACACCATGTGCTACCTCAGGCAGGGATGTCTGTGAATTAGGAAAATGGCTGCTGTGTGCAGGGATGGTGATGTCACTAAGTTCATGGGTCACAAGCTATGGGATATGAAGTAGACCAAACTTCTAATGTGAATAGCTGCAATGTATGTAAACGGCCACACAACTATACATAAAGCAAATTGACTATGCATGAAAACTATGAATAAATTAACAATAAACTTGCTGAAGGCATAACAAACGGATAAAAAAATTCTTGAAGAGAATGGAGCCTTAGGCTACCTGCACACATTGTGGATTATGCACTGTTTTTCAGTGTGGATTCCCGTGCGGTATACCCCAGCATAATACAGTACCAGCAAGGTGGATAAGATTAGATACATCAAACTGTATACTTTGTTTTTTTTCATTGTGGAAATTTACCTTCCGCGCAGACTTTGAAGTCTGCATCATGTCAATTATTTGTGCGATTTTTGGTGCGGATTTCACCTTTTTCAATGCAGAGGTGAGATCTGTGGAAAATCTGCATCTAATCTGCACCAAAAACTGCAAGAAGGACATGCTGTTTTTGGTGCAGATCTAGTGCAGAGATACAAAGAAATCCGCACACAAACAAAATGTGGATTTCCTGTTTTAGCCTTAGGGCTAAATGCACACGACCATTGGTTGTTTTGCGATTCGCAAATTGTGGATCCGCAAAACACTAATACCAGCTGTGTGCATTTTGCAGAATGGATTGGCCGGCCCCTAATAGTTCTCCAGTGGTGGGTGATATGACGCATGATTCTCTGCTGTCGGACCTCTCTCCCCTGTCTGGGTGCTGGGGCCTAAATAACTGAAAGTGGCCTTCTCAAGTGGTGGGTGATATGACGCATGATTCCTTGCTGTGGGACCTCTCTCCTCTGTCTGGGTGCTGGGGCCTAAATAACTCAAAGTGACCTTCTCCAGTGGTGGGTGATATGACGCATGATTCCTTGCTGTGGGACCTCTCTCCTCTGTCTGGGTGCTGGGGCCGATATAACAGAAAGTGACTTTCTCAATTGGTGGGTGACTTAAAACCTGATTCTCTGCTATGGGACCTCTCTCCAATTGATATTGGTTCATTTTTATTTATTTTATGTTATTTTAATTCATTTCCCTATCCACATTTGTTTGCAGGGCATTTACCTACACTTTGCTGCCTTTTGCAGCCCTCTAGCCCTTTCCTGGACTATTTTACAGATTTTTTAGTGCTCAAAAGTTCGGGTCCCCATTGACTTCAATGGGGTTCGGGTTTAGTTCGGCCGAACTTCTCGAACCCGAACATCCAGGTGTTCGCTCAACTCTATATATAGTCAATGAATACATTTCTGCAATTGTAGTCATATAAACTGCAAATATTTGCAAATTGTGTGACTTCTGTGAATGGTGCGCCTTTTTTGTTTATGATGCGCCTTGTTATGGGTGATGCGCCTATTTTGGGAATAGTGCTTCACAAGACAAGTGTGGTGTAAGTATACAAAGTCAAATGGTTGTAATATTGCACGGTGCTGTGGAAAAAGCACAGAATTCTCTGTCATGCCCATGATCCTGGGGCTGCTTCTAAGTGAGTCAGAAAAGGTTAGGTAGTAGATTCTCTTTTACTTTCTGTGTGCAGTAAATAGTAGCTATTCTCCACGCACCATGTCTGGGACCCACTGCAAACCAGACATTCAGCATGCACAGAGGTGAGAAAAATGGCATAAAGAGGGTAAAAATAGTGTTATTCTTCATATATGCACACTTTACTACACACTTGTATCCTCTTTTTCTATGTGTGTTTGTGTGTGTGTGTGTGGGGGGGGGGTGTCTATTAGTAGTATAGATCTGTTACAATAATATGCTGTTTATAGTAGGACAGTGTATTAAGCTGACAGATCAACTTCTTTTGGGGGAGGATCCATAGAGCTAAGATAACGATCGAGGTGGTCCCACAGATGCTCAATTGAATTCAAGTCAGTGGAATTAGGGGCCAGGGTAGTACTTGGAAGTCTTTGGTCATGCTCTTCCAACCAATGTTGGACATTTCTAGCCATGTAACATGTTGCATTGTCTTGCTGGAAAATCCCATTTGCCCCAGGTAAGACAATCAGCATGTATGGGTGTATATGATCAACAAGGGTGGGTTCATACCAAAATTGGTTAGGAGTGCCTTCCACATGGATGAGTGGGCCCAGAGAATACCACAAAAATATTTCCCAGACCATAACGCTGCCATCACCAGCTTGTGTTCTTCCAGCAATGGTTGTAGGGTGTTAGTTCTCTGATGTTTCTTTCAGACACGTCAACATCCATTTGTTCGATAAAGCACAAAATGTGACTCACTGGAGAAAGCAACCGTTTGCCCTTCGGCAGAGGTCCAATTCCGATATTACCTTGAAAAAGCTTTTTCTGATGATGGAACATTGTTAGCAGAGGTTCAGTGACCATCCGTCTGCTTTAGAGCTCCAAACACAAGGTTTGCTGAACTGTTGTTTTAGAAACACGTCTGGTAGCCCCCGGTTCATTTTGGTGATGAGCTGCTCCACTGTAGCCTGTTGGTCCGCCAGGGCACACCCTCATAGCTGACGTTCACCTCTTACATCAATGGCACATGGTGCCATTTGTCCACTCATGATACACTTTCACCATAGCAGCACGAGAACAGTTCACAATCTACACAGGTTCAGAAATACTGGAACCCTTGGCCCGAATCGTCCCTTTTACCCATGGATATGTCTGCAGACAGCCTATCACACATCTTATCTACCCACCAAGCCAGCTCACCACACGTGGCTTCCTTCATGAGCTATGTATTGCCAACATCAAAAGTGGGAAGTGGTCATAATAATGTGACTTCACTGTGTGTGTACATACAGTTAGGTCCATATGTATTTGGACAGAGACAACATTTTTCTAATTTTGGTTCTGTACATTACCACAATGGATTGTGAACAAAACAATTCAGATGCAGTTGAAGTTCAGACTTTCAGCTTCAATTCAGTGGGTTGAACAAAATGATTGCATAAAAATATCAGGAACTAAGGCATTTTTTTTAACTCAAGCGCTTTAATTTGGGGGCTCAAAAGTAATCAAACAAATTAAATAATTGTGAATAAAATGTTAATTTCTAATACTTGGTTGAAAACCCTTTGTTGGCAATGACCGCCTGAAGTCTTGAGCTCATGGACATCACCAGACGCTGTGTTTCCTCCTCTTTAATGCTCGGCCCGGCCTTTACTGCCACGGTTTTCAGTTGCTGTTTGTTTGTGGCCTTTCTGTCTGAAGTTTAGTCTTTAACAAGAGAAATGCTCTATTGGGTTCAGATCCGGTGACGGACTCGGCCATTTCAAGAATATTCCACTTCTTTGCTTTAATAAATTCCTGGGTTGCTTTGGCTTTATGTTTTGGGTCATTGTCCATATGTATTATGAAACTCCAACCAATCAGTTTGGCTGGATCTGAGCGCACAGTATGTCTCTGAAAACCCCAGAATTCATCCGGCTGCTTCTGTCCTGTGTCACATCATCAATAGACAATAGGGACCCAGTGCCACTGGCAGCCATGCATGCCCAAGCATCACACCGCCTCCGCCATGTTTTACAGATAATGTGGTATGCTTTGGATCACTAGCTGTACCATGCTTTCGCCATCCTTTTTTCTTTCTATCATTCTGGTAGAGGTTGATTTTGGTTTCATCTGTCCAAAGAATATTTTTCCAGAAGTCTGCTGGTTTTTTAATATGTTTTTTTTTTTTTTTAGCAAAGTCCAATTTGTTGGACTTTGTTAATAATATGGGCTCTGTCCTAATGTAAAATGTATGGCCTCCACGGAGGTCTTTCTGGAGTTTCAGCAAATATCGCAAGATTTACTTCGCCTCTACCACGTGTCACTTCATTTATTGGCATAAATTAGCATATCAAAATGCTAAGCCAAACTCTGCTTCACAAAGAGTTCAGCTTCATATTTTAATCAGGGGTGAGGAATTCGTATCGCCCGACGCCCGGGACATGTAGTTCTGGGCGCCGGGCAAGTAGTTTGTGCAGGTAGCTTAGCCCTCATGCAGGCAAGTAGCAGGGCTAGGGTCGCGGCGGGTTTTCATCTGATGCATGGCCCGGCAGCACGTTCGGACTGCTTACCGCACTGTGATCAGAGCTGTGCAGGCCGGAAGCAGAGGAGTGCGCCGCGGGACAAAAGTCATCCAGCTCCCAGCAGAGGCGCAGAGTCAGCGATCATGGCTGAAGCAGTAGTGGGAGCCTCTGTCTCCTCACATGGTGGCAGCCCGTGTCCTGATAGTCCAGCAGGTATTGTGTGTTGTACCTGCAGGGTGTGTGGTGACTCCTCCGGCTGAGCTGTGGAGGACGCTCTCCTGTCAGGCTGCAGCTCTGCTTCTTCTCCCTGGTGCTGAAGCTACAAGTCCTGCCTTCCTCTTTGTGCTGCCAGGTTCCAGCCACTCACCCTCCATGTATGGGGTGGAAAATGCGCCAGTATGGCATGTACATGATTCACTGCCCCAGTATTACATACATATTAAAGGGATTCACTGCCCCAGTATGGCATATATATTAAAGGGATTCGCTGCCCCCATACAGTATAACGTCTCCTTGTGGCCCCCATACAGTATAACGTCCCCTTGTGGCCCCCATACAGTATAACGTCTCCTTGTGGCCCCATACAGTATAACGTCTCCTTGTGGCCCCATACAGTATAACGTCTCCTTGTGGCCCCCATACAGTATAACGTCTCCTTGTGGCCCCCATACAGTATAACGTCTCCTTGTGGCCCCCATACAGTATAACGTCTCCTTGTGGCCCCATACAGTATAATGTCTCCTTGTGGCCCCCATACAGTATAATGTCTCTTGTGGCCCCCATACAGTATAACGTCTCCTTGTGGCCCCCATACAGTATAACGTCTCCTTGTAGGCCCCCGCCCCCATACAGTATAACGTCTCCTTGTGGCCCCCGCCCCCATACAGTATAACGTCTCCTTGTGGCCTCCACCCCCATACAGTATAATGCCTCCTTGTGGCCCCCATACAGTATAATGTCTCTTTGTGATCCCCGCCCCTATACAGTATAACGTCTCCTTGTGGCCCCCATACAGTATAACGTCTCATTGTGGCCCCCATACAGTATAACGTCTCCTTTTGGCCCCTGCCCCCATACAGTATAACGTCTCCTTGTGGCTGCCCCCATACAGTATAACGTCTCCTTGTGGCCCCCATACAGTATAACCTCTCCTTGTGGCCCCCATACAGTATAACGTCTCCTTGTGGCTGCCCCCATACAGTATAACGTCTCCTTGTGGCCCCCATACAGTATAATGTCTCCTTGTGGCCCCCATACAGTATAATGTCTCCTTGTGGCCCCCATACAGTATAACGTCTCCTTGTGGCCCCCATACAGTATAACGTCTCCTTGTGGCCCCCATAGAGTATAACGTCTCCTTGTGGCCCCCATACAGTATAACGTCTCCTTGTGGCCCCCATACAGTATAACGTCTCCTTGTGGCCCCCATACAGTATAACGTCTCCTTGTAGGCCCCCGCCCCCATACAGTATAACGTCTCCTTGTGGCCCCCGCCCCCATACAGCATAATGCCTCCTTGTGGCCCCCATACAGTATAACGTCTCCTTGTGATCCCCGCCCCTATACAGTATAACGTCTCCTTGTGGCCCCCATACAGTATAACCTCTCCTTGTGGCCCCCATACAGTATAACGTCTCCTTGTGGCTGCCCCCATACAGTATAACGTCTCCTTGTGGCCCCCATACAGTATAATGTCTCCTTGTGGCCCCCATACAGTATAACGTCTCCTTGTGGCTGCCCCCATACAGTATAACATCTCCTTGTGGCCCCCATACAGTATAACATCTCCTTGTGGCCCCCATACAGTATAACGTCTCCTTGTGGCTGCCCCATACAGTATAATGTCTCCTTGTGGCCCCCATACAGTATAACGTCTCCTTGTGGCTGCCCCCATACAGTATAACGTCTCCTTGTGGCCCCCATACAGTATAATGTCACCTTGTGGCCCCCGCCACCCATACAGTATAACATCTCCTTGTGGCTTCCTCCCCCATACAGTATAACGTCTCCTTGTGGCCCCCGCCCCCATACAGTATAATGTCTCCTTGTGGCCCCCATACAGTATAACGTCTCCTTGTGGCCCCTGCCCCTATACAGTATAACGTCTCCTTGTGGACCCCATACAGTATAACGTCTCCTTGTGGCCCCCATACAGTATAAAGTCTCCTTGTCGCCTTTATACAGTATAACGTCTCCTTGTGGCCCCTGCCCCCATACAGTATAACGTCTCCCTGTTGGCCCCGCCACCCATACAGTATAACATCTCCTTGTGGCTTCCTCCCGCATACAGTATAACGTCTCCTTGTGGCCCCGTCCCCATACAGTATAACGTCTCCTTGTGGCCCCCGCCCCGATACAGTATAAGTTCAGGACAAGTAGATCGAGCCCCCGCTTTAGTCCTTCGACAAGTAGTTTTTTCTTTTTATTTCCACATCCTGTTAATACAGTAATTCATGTGATAGAGGCAAAGTAAGTCTCACATTATTTGCAGAAACTTCGCAAAGACCTCCGCGGAGGCCATACATTTTACAGTAGGAGAGTCCATCGGAGGTTGTATTTAAAAGAATCGGCTTCGGATACAGCAATCCTACCCCGATCGGCTCAACCCTTGTATTTACACTCCCTCTAATTTAGATGAATGGGACGGTGGAGCTGTAATTACACTGATTGCGGCTGCAATGTCATCGGCGGGCAGGTAGAAGGCAGCGACATTGTGTTCTCTTCATACGGCTAATCCGCGGGGATGCTGGGAGTCGGACCCCCACCAATCGGATATTGATGACCTATCCTGAGGAAAACTGGAGCACCCCTTTAAAGAGCCCATCTGTGTATGGAAACTTATGGGCAATGTTCAATGAGAAAATAACATTCGGGGAAAGAGAACCGGCTCACTAGCGCCACCTTATGGTAGGGGCTCCCTATGTGTCAAAGTCCAACTTTTTAACAAGCCTTGGCACATGGCAACCAAGAGCCGAACATCCAACTCTGCACAATGAGAGCAAGAAGAAAAGAAGCTCCCCAGCACTGTCTGCAAAATCATGGGCACCTTCACTGACGCGCACCGGTTCAGACAGTCGCACCATACGGTCTCCACTCTAGGAGCCATTTTGGCGACGCCATCCCCCGTCGTCTGCAGCGAATCTTGAGCTCTACAAACATGTCGGTGACCGTGCGCGCCGCCGCCGTCAGTCACCCCCACGTAACCAGTCTCCTACTGCCAGGCGACGAGTTACGTTTCGCCGAAGCCCCTCCCCCCTAACGTTTAGCATCCTGCCGTCAGAAGGGCACAACCTACATCCAATAGGAACGCCGTATTTCACACGCGCCCCGCCCCCTGCCACAAGTATCCGCCAATCACGAGCTTCCCCGCCACAGTGAGCGGGCTGGGGTGACGCAGCGAGTTTTTTCCCGGACGGCAGAGAGGGCGGGCGGAATAATAAAAACAAATCCGTGCCGAAGAGGGAGAAGGCGGGATATAAAGCCGAGCTGACGCCTTCCGTGTGCGCGCAGGAGCGAGGACTTGGGTAGGAGTGCAGGCTCGGACTTTGGCTTGTGGTTCCGGTCGCTCCGTTTTCCTCCTTCATCATCTGTCGGTGGATGCAGCGCCTTCGGGTCTAAACGAAAGGCAAAACAGTGGAGGCGCCAAAGATGCCGCAGCCCAAGTCGCGGAAGATCGCCATCCTCGGGTACCGCTCCGTGGGTGAGTGTCTCCCGCTACACGTGCGTGGGCCTGGAGGCTGCTGCTGCCGCCCTCATGTCCTGCCAGGCTGAGGGCTCCGGAGTGATAGGCCTGGGGCAGTGCTGCCATGGGGCCTGGTTGGTGACCTCTAGCCTAGTGCCAGCTCGGGGTGGCAGCCAGTCCTCTTCTGTCCCCAGGGCACCCACTGTCACCTTTGTCCCATTACTTTGATTGCCCAGTGATGTCATCTTGGGGTACGTCTGCTGGAGCCCCCAGTATCAGGCGGGTCTCCAAAGTGTTTCTCCAAGATGAGGTCTTGTGTCAGGGTTGGGTAGTGTTTTGTACCAGGAGCGCCCCTGACTGGCATTATGTGGTCTGGAGGAGTGGGTGTCCTGGCCCAGACCTGGGGTCACCAGTCCTAATGAGCACATGGAGAGGCACAGGTCTGCTGCACCCTTAAAGGGATTCTGTCACCACCTATAAGCCCTGTGAGCTAAACATATGCTCATGTCCAGGGTAGCATCCTGTCAATCATAAGGTGCCCAAGGGGAGGTCTGTGGATGCATTTTGTGCCGTTTGTGCCCATTGCTGCCTACTACTCCTCAGTGCTGCCTCTCCCTACCGCTTTGAGATTGTGCCCACAGGCTCAACCTGATGCGCCCGTGCCGACTGCTGGCATCGGCTTCTTCTTGTGCTGTGCGCATGCGCAGGATCTCAAAGCGTGAGGAGAGGCGGCACTGAGGAGTAGTAGGTGGCGCTGGGCACGAACGGCGATGGGTGCGGCCGGGCACCATGCATCCACAGACCTCCCCTTGGGCACCTTAATTCAATGACAGGTTAGTAAAACTTTTTTCTGCAGAATAAAGCCACAATGGCTTTTATAAGGCCACCTTAGAAATCAGAATGCTTCCCTGGACATAAGCATATGTTTAGCTTATAGGTGGTGACAGAATCCCTTTAAGGGGCAGTCCCATCAATATCAGTCGTGTCTCCTCAAGGCCTATTTAAAGGGTTGATTTATAGGCTAGCTGCCTCACATCTGGCTTCATCAGGGGTGGAGCTCGCATCCCTTCCCAGAATTCCAGAAGAGCGTGTATGGCCTAGATGTAGGCTTTACGAGGACCTTTCATATTATTTTTGTCTATTCTCGATAAATTCCTTTACTTGCGGGGTACCACCCTACTTTTTTTTTTTAAACATCTATCCTACGCCCTGCTGTGCCCCCCCGTATTTTTCCTGCACAGTATGTTAATACGGAGCATCGGTACAGGGAGGAGGACACGCCAGGGTTTCTCGATGGGTGTCTCCTTCTCCCTGGCTGTGCCGCGGTCCAGTCTTGGCGGAGAGCATCACAGCCGGGGAGAAGGTTTCTGCGGTCCTAGATCTGAAGTCGGAGTTTTTGAACAAATCAACGTTGATGCTGTTTCCGTGCAGCATAAAAATGTATTGGCTCCGTGGAGTCAAGCTTCATCTCGCGTGAGACTTCGGGGAATGACTTCAGATTCCTATTTTAAATGCGCAGATAGGAAGACCGAATTCGGTTCTGGCTGGTACCTCAGTACCAAAGCCCACTTCAGATGTATTTAAAGATGCAGATAGCAATTTGTCAAAGTTTCGTGTGACTTCAACGATACGAAGTTTGACTCCATGGAGCCAATACATTTTAATGCTGTATGGAAAGCGTCGACATAAAAGTTTTTGAACGAATCGACTTTGGATCTATGATCAAGCCTACCTATAAGCCTCCTCACGCAGGTTATGGCACCCCCCAGATCCTAGTCCCACCTGGACACTTGTGGCACATGGGTAGGCTTTGTTATTGAGTAGGTGCCGCTCCCCTCTCTGAGGCTTGGCAGCATCCCGCCGGTGTGTGGCCCTCACTCTATGGGACTTGTGAAAATGGCAGCGCCTGCTCGCCCAGTTAATTTTTGCAGATATATAACTGTGAAGGAAGTAAGCGTGGCATATGTAGCTTCCTCTCCACTCACAGTGGGACCCTGTTCTCTAGATAGGAGAGGGTCTCAAAGTTGTACCTGCACTGATTGGACATGACACATTCTATCGATGTATCCAGATGGGACAACCCTTTTAAAGAGCCTATTAAACTAGGCATATTGCTCGGTAGGGTTGATTATGCTGATAGTGCTTTTCTCTGTAGCATTCTGGGTTGCTGAGTTATGTACTTTATTTATTTATTTTTCTTTATTCAAATTGGGCAGTTGGAGCACCGAGGGGTGGGGTGTAGCACTTTGAGCATCTCTACAGCTTTGTGCATAGTGCTCACTAGTACTACACTCCCCTTTGACTGACAGTACTAGACATCACCTCCTCTGCTGCCTGCGGTGTTGTGCACAAACTTGGTGCCTGCGCCCTCCATCAGCCGCTGCTTGCTGAGCGGACTCGGTGGAGGCCCCCACTGCGACAGAGGAGGAAGGCTTCTGGGTGGGGCGACATCGTCTGCGCCCGTGCACGGTGAATTTGCTCTGCTGTTGAATAACGATAAGTCCACATAATGCAGCAACCCGGAACGCAAAGAGAAATATTTCCATCAGCATGGTCAACCCTACCAGGGCAATATACCTGACTTAAGAGGTTTGACAATGCTGACAGAGGCTCTATGAAGGGTTCTTTACATCTCTAGTAGTGAGTGGGACAGAGCTGCAATCCCAGGCACATCAACCACCAAAAGTATGGAGCTGGACCTGGCACTAGCGGCGTGAGCGCCCATCCCAGACCCCTCCAGGCCGCTCATCAATTGGAATGCCAAGATTGGTACCCCACCTGATCTGAAATTGCTGGCCTATCCGAAGTTGTCCTGCTCACTCCACGGCCTCCTCCGCATCTTACCTGCATGAAGATGACGTCTGGGACCAGCTTTTGGGGCACGGAGAAGGCCAGGAGCTCATGAATATCAGGACTCATTGGCGCTGTTAGAACCTAGCAGCATGAAACTGATATCTTCCCTATAAATCAACTGCTTTGGGTGCCATATGGCTGGGTTCACGCTTGAGACTCCCCCTTCAGGTGGAGGACCACTTCTTCAGGTGGAGTTTTTTTTTTAATGTGTTTCCACCTAAATCAGCTAAAAAAAAAAAAAGGCCAGGAAACGGCTTGTTCACTTTTGGGAAGCAGTGCTTGCTTCCCCCCACACGGAAATATGAAGCGACATGCTCTATCGTTTGGCGGACCCTGCGCTGAATCTACCACTTGAAATAAATGGGAACATCAAAACCACTCGGTGCATGTCTGCGTTTTTGGCGCAAATCCACTGAAGCAGAGCTGAAACCACTGGTATCACACTGGTTTCCAGTGACGTAAACGCCCATTGGTTTAAAAAAAAAAAGCATCAAACTGCACGATAAACGCGCAGCTAGCGCCTATCCGCTTAAATTTTATGATATTTGTCGCTCCTGTCGGCGTCGGGCAGTCTGTAATGGAGGACTTGGGCTAGGACTGGGCATCGCATCCTATTGGTTCTGTCAGTCGCCATCTTGGTGATGTGAGGATGCACCGTTCGTGTGTCTTATGCAATGTTCTCACCCATCAGTAGAGATGGCTATTGTCACAAAACGTAGAAGAATAGCACACGTTCTGTAACTTGCATACGGCATCATGTGCTGTCCGTGTTTGCGGACCCGTAGAAATGAACGGGGCATGGTGCGATGCGCAAAAAAATGCATATTGAGGGCGGCCCAAAACTAGGGTTGTGTACATGAGGCCTTGGACTGTCCCACCGCCTAATAGTCTCCCTGAAGCATTGGTGTACAAGTAATAAAAAAAATACTGTTGGGATATAGATTTTTTTTTATGGTAGACTTTATTTCCCAGACCTAGCTTGCCCCATTACTTCTAGTTTATACTCGTCGTGGTTTTCATTAATGGGTTAATTTACAGGTGTTCTCCCACAAGCATTACAATGTGATAAATGGCGCATTTGAAATGAAGCGTAATTTCCATATACGTAATTTTCCTTTCTGTAGCGCCCCCTGCTGTGTGGCCTTCTACCCTACGGTTTCCTGCACTCGGTGGTGGACTAAGCTCGGTAGATTCCCTTCCCGATGAAGCGGTCGAGGCTAAATTCATAGAAATATGTAGCTAGCCCTCTGAGGCTGTACATGGGTGACTGGTGTCTGTGCTATGTAGTAAAGGAGGTGCTAGGAAAGGAAGAAAGTCCTCCAGATAAGGGCTTGAGCACAGGGGGGCCCTGTGCTGTGGACCCCAAATAGCGGACCCCTTGACTTGAATGGGTCTGCAAGTTGCAGCCAAAGAAAGAACATGGTCTATCTTTTTGCGGTGCGGAGCCACGGACCCAAAAGCCGACGGCAGCAATTTGTAGTGCTTCCGTGGGATTCCAACCCGTGCCTCCACTCCTCAGTAGGTAGGTGAAGTCCGATCTTCGGTCGTACCTCGTGGATTGCAGACCCATTCAAGTCAATGGGTCTGCACCGCGGCCAGTGTCCGTATATTGTAGACCAGCCGTTTACTGTCCGCAAGACGGGCACTGAGCCAGTACGGTCGTGTGCACGAGTCCGGAGTAAAAAACTGTTGAATTGCACTATACCCCTTTAACCAGAATTATGTATTATCATGTATTGACCAAGTGTCTCAGTTTTTATCAAGGGTGCGGGCTTAGTCCATATGTCGTGCATCTATTTTTATAGTGCATTATTCTGCTATTTTGTAGATGTAGCCATATACATCCGCGCATTTAATACCATATCCTGCAGGATGGTCTATATGTAGTTTTTTTTTCTGTGATTTGCATAATTTTAAGGATTACATTTTACTCATTATTGAGCTGTTCTGTCAAAGGGTTAACTGTTTTTCTAACTTTGTTCCTAACCCTTATCTCTAAATCACTAAGAGGTCATAAACACTTATTTAACCCTTTCAAGACCGGGTGATTTTAATTTTTTTTTCTTCTTCCTTCTGGCCATTCCAAAGCCGTTGTTGTTTTTTTGTTTTTTTTCTTTCTAGGACTTGATTCACTTTCTAATAGCACCAGTTATGGTGGGATGCAGGGGGGAAATCCCAAGTGGAGATGGAATTATAGAAACGCATATCACTCTGCCAGATATATTTTATTTTAACTGTTTCTAGGCGGTAACATTTTTACCTCATAACGAGTGCAATGCCTTTAATGTACACCCCCTTTAATTTGTAGTGTGTCCATAGTGGGTGGTAGTGTCCATAGTGCAAGGCGCTGCGGCTCTCCAGCTGTTGTAAAACTACTACTCCCAGCGTGCAAAGACTGCTTACAGCGATCAGCCTACAGCAGGGCATGGTGGGAATTGTAGTTTTACAACAGCTGGAGAGCCGCAGTTTGCCCGTCCCTGGGCTAGGTGAACTTGCATGTATCTAGCACGCAGACATGGATCCATGACCCTGACGCCATGAGGTAGTGGGCCAGAAGATTCTTCTACTTCCAGAACAGTCCATGGGACATTGGTAATTCCACGTTGTAATGTTTCCCTGACATGATGACATTTCAGGTCACGCTGCTGATTCTGGTCTGGAAACATCAGTGCAGTGCTCGGGTGACCCCACGGCTCACGGGCTTTCTCTCCTTTCTGTAGCTTCACAATGCTGACCTTTCCCGGTCACAGAGCCTTCAGGGCCACTTTCTGCAGGTTACAATAAACCCAAATGACTTTAGAAAATGGGATCCTCCTCTCCCCTCCACCATGTGGAGTAAGATCGGGCCGCTCATGCACTGAGAAGTGTTGGTTCTGTAGGTGGAACCCCCTGAACAGATTGGTTGATGTTCCTCACTCTTTGTAGGCCTTCATTTTCTGACCTCTAAGGACGTCTCTTGAAGAGTGGGCAGGCAGCGCTGCGGATGTTTCCCTTCACTTTCAGCTCTTGGTGAGAGATTGCAGTGAGGTCCAGGTCTATAGTTGCTGGCTACGTTCAGTTTCATTTTGGGTTCCACTGGCAACCACTTATCACCTAGCCACAGGATGGGGACAAATGTATCATCGTCAGGGGACCAACCGCTGGGGCCCCCACTGATCACTTGAATGGAGATCGGTGTCCACCCAATGGAGCCGGCTTCAGGTGCATGTTCGCCGCTCCATATTAACGGGAACACAGGCCTCTGCTCTAGTGATCGGAGGGGGCACCAGCCGTTATTCCCCTGCTGATAAGACATTTGTCCTCTATTCTATGGGCAGAGGATAAGCTGTTGTAATAGGGCACCCCATGTAAAGGGGGTTTTCTATCCTGTCAAATGTCCACAGCATGGCCCCCTGAAACAAGATTCATACTTGCCTGATATACACCGGGCCAGTTCTCCACTGTGTTCATCTTCCAGTCCCTGCACTGTGTTCTTGTCATGTGCACCAATCACTGGCTTCAGCAGTGACGTGCTGCCCGTGGCCCCTGAAGCCAGTCTGGCTGGAGTGGTGTATGTGCCCATGCCCTGCTTGATGTAAACAGTGCGGGGACTGGAAGATGTAGCCAGGAGCAGGTAAGTGGGAATCTTTTCGTTACGGGCAGGTGCAAAAAAAAAAAAAAAATCATTGGAAAACCCCTTTTAAGCACAGAAAAATACATAAACGATAATTCCAGAACTTGCTTCATCTATTCCCTTGAAACTAGATTGTCCCATGTTAGTGACCAGTGAGAGAACTATAGAGAAGTCTTCTATGGCTGCCCCTTCTCCTCCCCGATGTCCTGAGACTAGGTGGCAACAGCAGAAGCCTTCCTGCTCTGTCTGTAGTAAGTGTCTGCTCTTACACTCTATATATTAGGCGTTCTCCATAATGAGTACCCCCCAAACATTGCCGAGAAACCCACAGAAAAAATACCAGAGCCAAATTCATGTGTGGAAGCATGACTCCTCAGGATAGGTCACAGTATCCACTGTACAGCTGTCTGCAGACGACAGAACTGCCACTGTGGTGTACCGCTCTGGTCAAGGTGCGGCTCACCCCGGCCTCCTCACTTTGAATGGACATGTGCCTCTGACTCCATTGTTGGCTGCAGGTAACGACTCGTTGTCAGGGTGTCAGACCGCTATTAATCTGATATTGATGACTTATTCTCAGGATGGATATCGGAGATGGGTCGGCACTGCGGTTTGCACATGGTGCATACGTCCAGGGAAGGTGTCCCGCCGGTGATATGAAGAAACTTTTATTCAAAGCATGATTGTATTGGTGACTCCTTTCTAATTGTAGTTTGAAGAAGGCTCAGGCTTGAGCTGCAACGATTCGCTGATGATACTATTATGCTTTGAATAAAAGTTTCTTCATATTGTCCAGAAAGTGAGCGCCGGTCCTTCTTGGCTGTATTCTCGGGATAAGTCCGCAGTATAGTTGACCCCACCACCGCGGCTGGAGCAGGTCAGTAGAACATTATAGGTATTATCCAAGGGCTATAAGGGCCCCTCACACAAGTACTTGCCTCTCTTCCCGCCACCCATGTCACTGCAGCTCCCAGTTGCGCAAATGAAAACCTTTTGGGCGGGTGGGGGTCAGCCAATAGCGGGCCGTGACGGGAACGAGCCTCCCTAGTGTCACCCGCAATGCTAGGGAGGCTCGTTCCCACTGTGGCCTTACCCCAGCGGATGAAAACATCCAGCGATGGAGAGATGCATCACGGGGGACGCAGGTGCTGGGGAGTGAGGTAAGTACCAACTGTGAGAGGGGCCAGGCATATGGGGGCATTATAGGCCTTGGATTTATATAAAATGGCTCTTCATTCTCTAGCACTTCATGATTCAGACACAAACAGTGAAAGCAACTACCGGTAAATATTTCTTTACTGTCAGGATTTTATTTCTGGGTTTAGTGTTTCTTTAATAGATGTCTGTCATGAACTGAATTCTCGGGATCAGTTTTCGTCAGCTAGCCTGAATGTAAGCTCTGTGATCAAGCCCCAGGGACTGTTCCGACACTTATCAGACTCTCAGAGAATGTTGGTATTTGTTCACGTCTGCTCATAATGTACGGTAACGGTGTTTCCTTTGTGTTCCAGGAAAGTCTTCACTAACCATCCAGTTTGTTGAAGGACAGTTTGTGGACGCCTACGATCCGACAATAGAAAACAGTAAGTGTCCGTGTTTTGTCTTCCACAGCCTTTCATTATTCTGCTATTAAATTGGAATGCTACTTCTGCCCTAAAAAAAGCTTTTTGGCATTCGCGTGGCTTTTCAAAAACCTCTTTACTGTCCTCTGCAGGAGAAAATGACAATGCGGCCTCTAACATTGGTTTTTATCTTCTACCCCCTGAAGGAGTTTTTGGTGTCGTCAACTAGTAAAACATGCCGTGTTTAATATCAGTTTACACGTTTTTTGGTTTTTTATTTTTTTGTATATGTTTATTTACTGTCCTGTGTGCCATCTCTTTACAATTCGGTACCGGTCTCCTTTAAAGGGGCTGTGGTTTGACCTTTTCTCGTATTCCCAGGATAGGGGATGAAAGTCTGAGCGGTAGGACGATCTGCTTTGACCTCCACTGATACAGGAGTTTCCTTGTATGAACTGAAGTCGAGTCTGCACTCTGCCACTCCGATCCTCTGCTGGGCAGCCGGGTTTGCTGAGCACTCCTTTTGGCATCCCCTCGTCAGTACCATTGATAGTCTGGCACAACCCCTTTAAAGTGCAACTGTAGACGCACCACTGAATGAGGGGTCTCTATGCATACTCGGGTTCACAAAATGCAGTTATGTTCCATTTAAAATAAATGATTTCTGTATCTCCAATGCACGGGCAGCGGTCGGAACGGATTGAGACCCATTCAACTTTAATAAGTCCGTGATCCGTCCATACCGCAAATTAATAGAACATGGTGTGTGTGTGTGTGTGTGTTTGTTTTTTTTTTTTTTTTTTCTTGCTTTGCGGAGGCACGGACAGAAACACCACCGACACACTCCGTTCAATCAAGTGAATGGGTCAGCATCTGTGATGCGGGGAGCACACAGCTGGTGCCCGCATATTGCGGACCTGCTGTTTGCGGGTCGCAATCCGGCGCCTAACACTGTTGCTTTTGAAGTGGAGATATCCAATTTGGAGGTCCAGTGCAGACATCGTTCATGGTATAGTAACTGGACTAAAGAATTGTATAAAAAAAAAAATTAGTTGGATGTTCTTGAATGCTAAAAATGTCAGCACATCGGTCAGTGATTTTACATGATGAAAGTGGAGTAAAAGTTGTAAACTATAGCGCATATAAGTATGTATTAGTAGTTTCGATACCAAAATTTTGATTTAATTATGACTCTTCTCTGGTCAAGCGTGTAAGATATGACTCTTGTATGTTGATTAGCATAAACGGCAGGAAAGCCTTATAGGGCGATAACATCGGACAGGTTAGTCCGGAGAAGATTAGGGATTGGTCACTGGGAACCATCAGGGTAAACTAGCATTAAGGTACATTCGGTTTTATGTCAGAACATGGTGACGGGTTCTCTTTAATGTGTAGCTCATAGCTGTTTTAGTTCTGAATTTCTGGTGCATGGACTGGTGGAATTGGTGCCAAAAAACAAACACTGAAGGGGGGGTTATCCAACCCCCCCAAAATGCCCTGGCCTGTCACACAGCTTATACGTGCCTCGCTCCACTGCACCTGCGTCCCTTCTGATGCCCGCACTGCCACCACTTCATCAATGGCACGGGTGCAAGCACCCCTCCTGTCACCCGTGATGCTAGGGAGGCTTGTTCCTGTCGCGGCCTGCTATTGGTGGACTCCTGTCGCTGGATGTTTTCATCCACGTGGTGGGCCTCAGGAGCTACGCGGGTGTCGGGGAGCGAGGCAAGTGTAACCTGTGTGAGGGGTCTGGGCATTTTGGGGGAGCATTATAAGGGTTGGATAACCCCCCTTTAAGAGCCTGCCTCTTAATAAATTTGGTGTCTTTTTCCAGTGTCTTTATGAAGTCTTGGTAAATCTGTCCCTTTTGAATATGAGACCTGTGACAGTCTTTTGTGGTCATTGGGACCACGAAGGATCCAGGGTCACTCTACGTTTTTCAGAGGGCTACGCGGGAGCAGAGTAGTCAGAGCTGTGTGAGCGCAGACTCTCCAAAACCTCTGCAGTAGGTGACTCCACAGGGTTAATGCAGCCGCCCCCGTGTATCAGCTGTTCATGGCTCCCTCCTAGTCCTGGGTATGGCGGAGACTGAACAACAGGCTGATAACAACCTCCCTGAACCCTCCCGCTCTGTTCCACGCTCACCTTTGAGCCACCTGGCTGTTCTCCATACACTGCCGGTAATAAAAAGGGGAAGAAATACAAAGCGGAGTTCCGCTTCATTATGTGAACCTCCTGACTTCTCCACCATCACTTGGGAGCTGGAGCCAGGAGGGGCCCTTCACTAATGATAGGGTTGTAAATGTCCGTGGTTAATCCAGCTTCTATTCCGAAGAAGCTTTCTTTATCTTTAGGGTCTGTAATGTGAGCGCTACACCAAAGGCTGCTTCACGCTGTTCAATTGAGCAGATTGTTCTCCGGAAGGAGGCATTGCTTCCCGACAACCTCCTGCTCGTTGGTGAAGGAGACGGATGCAGTTACATGCAGCGATCTCCTCCACAGTATAGGCAGGAGCCATTGCTCATCCCCATACAGAATCATTGTTTACCGGCAGCAGAGGCTGTTTAGACACCAGACCGCCTGAACGATCCTATTACCCGATAAACGAGGCGTTTCGCTCATTAATGGGGTAGTCGGCAGCACCGTTACACCAGCAGATTATCGCTAATGAATGTTCGTACAAATGCTTGTTAGCGATAATCTGCCCGATGTTTGCTTAAAGGGTGGTCTCACTCCAGCAAATAGCATTTATTCTATAGAGAAAGCGAATACAAGGCACTTGCTAATGGATTGGGATTCTCCATATTGCTTCCTTTTCTGGCTGGATTCATTTTTCCATCACATTGCACACTGCTTGTTCGAGGTTACGACCATCCTGCAATCCATCAGTGGTGGTTGTGTTTACACACTATAGGAATAAAGCACCAGCCTATGTGCGCTTTCACGGTCCCGGCCACCAGGGAGGCTGGCACTTTCTCCTGTAGTGTGTTGCTTGATTGCAGGGTGGTCCTAACCATGGAGACGAGCAGTGTATAATGTGATGGAAAAGTGAATCCAGCCGGCAAAGGAAGCAATATGGACAATAACAATACATTAGTAGGTGCCTTGTATTAACTTCTACCTGATAAATGCCATGCGTTGGGGGTCCATTTACACGTCCGCAAAAATGGGTCGCATCCAGGTGCGGCCCCATAATTTTCAATAGGGCTGCAAAAGTTCCGCACTTCCATTCCGCGGCCCTGCAAAAAAAAGAACCTGTCCTATTCTTGTCCGCGGCCAAGAAAAGGCATTTCAATCATAGTGCCAGCCATGTGCGGTCCGCAAAATGCAGAGCTTACGTGGCAGGTGTCGGTGTTTTGCGGATCCGCAATTTGTGTACCACAAAACAGTTGCGGATGTGTGAATGGACCCTTCAAGTGAGAACACCTTTTATGAAAATATGTAAATATTACCAGGGCTGTGGAGTCGGTAGATAAATTGTCCGACTCCTCAGATTTTGAAACTTCCGACTCCGACTCCTCTGTATTTAATATGCAAATACGAAGCTGTTCCACCAAGTTCTTCTAATCTTCTCTAGCACAGAGAGGTAGTTGAGCAGAAGCTGCTGCCTTCTCCTTTGTGTGCTGATCTTCTGCTGAAGATAGAGCAGTGGGAGGATCCAGGAAGGGGCAGGGGAAGGGGCATTTATTTTAAAACATGATTTTCCTAGTAGAATCCCATAGTCATGTTTAAAATTTAAGCTAACAATCTGAGTTTACATGTTTTATAGCCTTAGCTGAATGATAGCAGTTTTTCAAATGGTTTACAGCTTCAGTCTTGAACTATTGACTATCCATTCCCTTCACTTATACAAGTGTCTCCAGTCCTTAATCAGTTATCAGTGAGAGGCGAGGATAACCATGGGTTCCCTGTAACAGCAGACCACAAGACAATGGAAAGTGTAAGTATTGCCGCTCCTTAAAGGGACACTGACAGGCTGATTTTCCAGCTAAAGATATATATATACTGGTATTCATCAGAGAATTAGAATAAAACTATACTAATGTTACCCCCAGTTAAGCTGTACTTGTGTTTAAAAACATTTTAATCTGTATGCAAATTCACTATCTTTGTGCCCAATGGGGCAGCGCCTCCTGCGGCTTTGTGCCCAGCCGCGCCCGAAGTACAGCTTCCCAGCGCTGTTCCCTCGTTATTATTCACTGCACTGGCCTTTTTTTCAGGCTAGCTGAACGCTGAATTCCTGCGCAGGCGCACGTGTAGAGTGCTGGCAGCAGCCTCGTCTGGCTATGCTGAGGCTGTGCCAGCTTTCTCTCTTCCTCCTCGCTACCTAGTCCTGTCTAGTGCTGCCAGTACTCTACATGTGCGCCTGCCCCTTGGGCACAAAGGTAGAGAATTTGCATATTGATTAAAACGTTTTTAAACACAAGTAAACCTCAACTGGGGTAACAGTCGTCTAGTTGTATTCCTAAACCTCTGATGAATACCAGCAGATATATCTTTAGCCGGTAAATCAGCCTGTCAGTGTCCCTTTAACTGCATAGTAAAGCATATGAAAAGCATGCTTCTTCACGGTCACTTAACGTCTTTGTTTAGCGGTAACGTGACGCACTGCATGCATTGGCCTTTATTCTTACAGTAGAGAAGTAATTAATTATAACTTTATCTGAATTGGGACATTTAAACTTGCTTTTTTTTTTAATTCCAATTTAAATCTAGGAGTCGGTCCATTTTTTGCCGACTCCGACTCCAGGTACCCAAAATTGACTCCGACTCCACAGCCCTGAATATTACTTTATAATAAACATTCCCAATTACCATTTTTTTTTATTAGTCATAGTAACATAGTATATAAGACCAAAAAAAGACATCTGTCCATCCAGTTCAGCCTGTTTCCTACAAGTTGATCCAGAGGAAGGCAAAAAACCCCTGTGAGGCAGAAGCCAATTTTCCCCACTTAAGGGGAAAAAAATTCCTTCCCGACTCCAATCAGGCAATCAGAACAACTCCCTGGATCAACGACCCCTCTCTAGGAGCTATAGCGTGTAATATTATTACACTCCAGAAATACATCCAGGCCCCTCTTGAATTCCTTTATTGTACTCACCATCACCACCTCCTCAGGCAGAGAGTTCCATAGTCTGACTGCTCTTACCGTAAAGAATCCTCTTCTATGTTTGTGTAGAAACCTTCTTTCCTCCAGACGCAGATGATGTCCCCTCGTCACAGTCCTGGGGATAAATAGATGATGGGACAGATCTCTGTACTGACCCCTGATATATTTATACATAGTTATTAGAACTCCCCTCAGTCGTCTTTTTTCTAAAGTGAATAACCCGAATTTTGATAACCTTTCTGGGTACTGTAGTTGTCCTATTACAGTTATTACTTTAGTTGCCCTCTTCTGAACCCTCTCCAGCTCTGCTATGTCCGCCTTGTTCACGGGAGCCCAGAACTGTACACAGTACTCCATGTGTGGTCTGACTAGTGATTTGTAAAGTGGTAGGTCTATGTTCTCATCACGGGCATCTATGCCCCTTTTGATGCAACCCATTATCTTATTGGCCTTGGCAGTAGCTGCCTGACACTGGTTTTTAACACTCGGCTTGAGTGCAAAACGGAAGACATCCGGTTTTCACTGACGGTTGCCAGGAGATAGGAGTTGTAGATTGCATGCGTTTTTCAGGCGTGAAGAAAAACAATCCGGGCAGAAAAATGCACACACTGAACGCAATCACAGAAAAACGAAGGATAAATAAAATGGCTGCCGTTCTATTAGTACACAGAAAACCTGTCCTAATCACACAGCAGGACGAATTACTTCAGAGCTAAAGAGCTGCCTTATACTCTCTGCTCTTGTCGGGGATTATGGTCCATCTTTAGCTGAATCTCTGTATGGGTGGCTTTCATGAGGAGACATGATGTACAGAGAGGAGGTGGGGATGTCGATAATGAGCAGCAGAACTTTTTATCACAATCTGTCCTGTCCGTTTTCTCTGTACTTCATGTCTCCTCATCAGCACTATTCCCACAGAGATTCTACTGAAGATCTTATCAGATATTTAGGATCCTAATCCCTGACAAGCAGAGAGGAGGCTGAGGCAGCTCTTTAGCTCAGTGTTCTGGAGTAACTTGTCCTCCTGTGTGATTAGGACAGGTTTGAGTGTACTAATAGGATAGTGGACTTTTTTATTTTTTTTTTTCTCTCTCTTGATTGATCCACAGACCAAACGAGCCAAAGTAATATTTAGGTATCTTCATTTTCTTAATTCCTGGAAAACCCCTTTAAGGCCTTTTTCACTCTAGCGATATGGATCGGCAGAATCTTTTCAAGGAAAAACCAATGGTTTTTGCATGTAAGTTGAATCGTTTTTCTGTGATTGCATTCAGTGTTTGCATTTTTCTGCCCGGATTGTTTTTTTTGTTTTTTTCACGCCTGAAAAATGCATGCAATCTACAACTCCTATCTCCTGGCAACCGTCAGTGAAAACCGGATGTCTTCCGTTTTGCACTCGAGCCTCGTTCTATGGAGCCAGGGCTGAGATCCACCACCACCCTGAAGGCAGAGATGATGCGTGGATCAGGAATCGGTCCACATGCTATGCATTTGCTGCACGCATCGCATCCAGACTGAAAACCCGCTCGTGTGAAAGAGCCCTAAGGGTCAGTTCACATTGAGTTTTCTGTGTTGAAGAACAAAAAAATCAAGTGCTGGATTCTGTTTTTTTGACTGTTCTAACTCTACTCACTTCAATGGGATCTATGGATGCGGATTTGGTGCCGAATCCACGGCAGGAATGGACATGTGGTTTTTATAACTGCAACGCTGAAGGAGGAAAAGAGAAGTGCAGTGTAATTACAAGGACTGGAGACGACGGGTAGTGTAATGAAGAGGAAGCAGCGCTTGCACGGAGCACCACCTCCTATCTAAACAGCTGATCAGCAGGGGGGTCCAGGGTATCGGACCCCCACCAATCATACTGATGTCCTGTCCTGAGGGGATAGGTTATTAATATAAACGAGCTGCATAACCCCTTTAATGTAGTTGATCTACGAAAGGTGGAATTTCATGGACCGCACCACCGCATGTGAATTATGTACCTACTATGGGAGGTGATTTGCACTTGCCAAAATCTGAGCTGGAAAAACTGTGTGAACAAACCCTAAGGCCTCCTGCGTACGACCGTATGATTTTGCAGTCCGCTTTAAACTGATCCGTTTTTGTTTCAGTAGTGTTTCCGTTCCGTTTTTCCATTTGTGATTCGTTTTTTGCAGATGGGGAAACATAAGCATATTATAATGTTTAAACAGTAATTACATGAGAAAATTGGGCTGGGCATAACATTTTCAATCGATGGTTCCTTATACGGATGCATTCTGTGTGTGTGTTTTTTTTTTTTTTTTTTTTGCGGAACCATTGACTTGAATGGAGCCACAGAACTTGGTTTGCGGGCAATAATAGGACGTGTTCTATCTTTAAATGGAAATACGGAAACAGAATGCATACGGAGTGCCTTCCATTGTTTTTGCGGACCCATTGAAGTGAGTGGTTCCGCATACGGACCACAAACGGGGAAAAAAAACTGAACGGAAACTGTTATGTGCAGGAGGCCTAAGGCTAGTTTCGCACATTTTGCCTGACTCCAAACTCTCTAAGGCTGTCAGTCGGACCGCAGTACTCGGGTCCTTCTTAGTTACCAAGTTCTCTTCTCTGGGGTGACCCGAGACCATGATGGTAATCAGCGTAGCCTGGCACAGGTGAAGCAGGGTGTGTAATAAAACGCTGTTCTGTAAGAGGCTACTAGACAGGTCAGTAATGTATTAAAGGGGTTATCCAAGACTTCAGAAGACCTCGGCGTGGCTGACCGGTGTTGGGGTTCATACTTACCTGGTCCCTGCTGTGGGTTCTGGTATCAACATCCTGTTGACGGGGTCGGTGGCTGCAGCGTTGACATGTCACTGGGTCACATGACACATGGGTGACAGGTCACCGTTGCAGTGGAGACATGGTGCCCATCAACAGTATGTTGATGCTAGAGCATTGGGCAGCAATGAAGCTGGGACCAGGCAAGTATCAACCCCACAGCTTGTCAGAGGTCTTTGATAACGCATTTAACCAGCCCATCACACGTTCTCCAAATCGGCAGTCTGTGGCCCCTGTATGTAAGCCGCGGAGGGGTATTATAAAGCTCGGCCACCTTGATTACCAGCATACATGAATGTATTTCATACAGATTTTGCCACTTATTTGCGATAGGTTTACACTTTTTTTAATTTGCAAAGGCTGAAATTCGCAATGAAAATTGGCAGAAAAAATTGCCGCTCTGCTGATTCCAGAACCCACACCTTGAGTGAATTTCTGTCCCATGTAGATGAATTTGGAGTTAGCTGGTACTGTATCCCACCAAATGTGTGCAGGTGGCATTACTGCTCGGACATGGCACTACCAGACCCTACAGATGGATGTGAGACCTCGTGGCCCGGCTCCAGAATGCTGGCCCCCAGACTGTCCCAGGCCATAGGGTTGATGCTAGGTGTATTTTGCCTTTTTTTTTTTTTTTTCCCCCCACTGTATTGTGCCTGTATTTGTTGCCACGCGTTTCACACTGCATTTGAAGTGCATGTCAAGTTGTGCGCAGACTTCATTGTGGAAGAAACGTTTTAATCTCGTTCACTTTACAGCGACTGTAACTGCTGCCGCTCCTCTCCACTATCTCACTGTGGAATATGGGCGAAATTGACTTCATAATGTGTCCTGTTAATGCGTGGCTCTGATGTGCACCACGTTTCTATCTTCTAGCATTTACTAAACAGATCTCTGTGAATGGACAAGATTACCAGCTTCAGCTAGTGGACACTGCTGGCCAGGTAAGTGCAGAAATGTCCGTGCTGGGCCCTGCTCACGTCACAAACCCGTCCATACGGCTTCATTCACACGCTGGGTCGGTGTAATCTATGGAGGTTTGCCACTGTATTATTCCCTATTCACAGGACGGGGATAACTATTAGATCTGCTGCTCTGTCCATTTCAGGCGCCTGTAGGTGGTATGGGACCTCTGTTCTTGTGATCTGGGGGTCCCAGTGGTAGGACCCCCACTGATCTAATAGTTGTTCTCTCCCCCCACTGTTCAGGAAACGCAAGTTATGTCCCTCCTTAAGGGGTTCTCTCACTTCAGCAAATGGCATTTATCATATAGAGGAAGCTAATACAAGGCGCTTACTAATCTACTGTGATTGTCCATATTGCCTCCTTTTTTGGCTGGATTAATTTTTCCATCACATTATACACTGCTCGTTTCCATGGCTACGACCACCCTGCAATTCATCAGCGGTGGTCGTGCTTGCACAATATAGCAAGAGGTGTCGGCCCCTCCCACAGTCTAGGCCTCCTGAGGGGCCGACACCTCTTGCTATATTGTGCAAGCACGACAACCGCTGATGGATTGCAGGGTGGTCGTAGCCATGGAAACATGAAGTGTATGATGTAAAACAATCACAATACATGAGTAAGTGCCCTGTATTGACTTTCTCTACATGACAAATGCCACTTGTTGATGTGATTGAACGTCTAAGGCCCCTTTCACATCTGCGTTTTTCCTTTCCGTCCTCGGGGCTCTAGGACGGAAAGATACTGATCAGGATTTATCCTAATGCATTCTGAATGGAGAGAAATCCGTTCAGGATGCATCAGGATGTCTTCCGTTCAGTATGTGAACGTTTTTTGGACGTTGACAAAACCTGCGGATTTGTCTTCGTCCGGAAGACATGCCGTAATGCCGGATCCGGCATTAAGCTAAACGTCGTTTTCGCCGCATCCGACGTTTAGCTTTTTCTGAATGGTTACCATGGCAGCCAGGACGCTAAAGTCCCGTCTGCCATTGTAAAGTGTAGTGGGGAGCGGGGGATTAGTATACTTACCATCCGTGCGGCTTCTGGGGCGCTCCAGAGTGACGTCAGGGCGCCCCATGTGCATGGATCACGTGATCCATGCGCATGGGGCACTCTGACGTCATTCTGGAGCGTCCTGGGAGCCGCACGGACGGTAAGTATACTGATCCCCCAGCTCCCCACTACTACTATGGGAACCAGGACTTTAATAGCGTCCTTGCTGCCATTGTAACACTGAAGGCATACTGAAGACTGATCCGTCTTCAAATGCTTTCAGGTCACTTGCGTTGTTACGGATCCGGCGGGCACTTCCGGCGACGGAAGTGCACGCCGGATCCTAACAACGCAAGTGTGAAAGAGGCCTAAGTCTCTACAGTGGGTTTCCCGGTGGTCAGTTTGGAACAAGTTGAATGGTCTCTGAAACCCTCCCCAACCTCGGCTGCACCGCTACATGTACTGACTTGCTGTGATTAGATTAATTAGATCTGTTGCTATGGGAACAGACGGGTCCTCCTGCCCGGCGTAGTGTGAAATCTTCTGTAATTGTGTGGATAAAAAGGGATTTGTTTTGTTTCCTAGGATGAATTTTCCATTATTCCTCAGACGTACTCCATAGACATAAATGGGTACATCCTTGTATACTCGGTTACCTCCATCAAAAGGTATGTTCTGTCGACGGTTACGATTTTTGGTGTCCCTGGGGCGGCTATCGGATTTTGTAGTTGGGCAGGTGCCATGGAGAAAATGGTGACCACTGTTAACCCCAGCAGAGCTGGAGGCCATTGATTTAATCACTGACCAGCCATAACATTAAGGCTAGGGCTACACGACGACATGTGTCGACACATGGGGCACAACTACACTGCAACATGTCGCGTGACGTTTTTTTATAATGATAATCTATGGTGTCGCAGAAAAATCCATCTTGGATGGAGTTTTTTTTTCTACTGTCGTGTCGCAGCGTGTCACCGTGCGACACCATAGACTATCACTATAAAAAAATAATAATAAAGTCGTCGTGTAGCCCTAGCCTAAAAGCCACCTACATACTATTGGGTGGGTCCTCCTTGTGCAACCAAAATGGCTGTGAGCCATCTAGGCATGGACTCCAAGACCTCTGAAGTCGTCGGTGATTTCTAGCTCAATCGTGTGTTGTTTTTTTTTTTCTGCATCTGCAGACTATTGCTTATGCTTCTCAGTAAATCGAAGGTGCTCTGACGGCTACATTTATAGCCCTTATCTTCATTTTCCTAAAGGCACATTTAGGACTGGTCGCTATGCCTGTGTTACAGACTGCAAAACGTGCTCATCGGCTGTGTGAACTCCGTGCTGCGGACCCAAAGACTTGAATGGGTCTGCAAGATTCAGCAAAAGATAGACCATGTCCTATCTTTTGCCATATCTTGTGGATCGCGGACCCTTTCAAGTCAATGGATCTGCAGCATGGAGTTCACACGGCCGGTGTACGTGTATTGCAGACCTGCTGTTTGCACTCTGCAACTCGGGCTTGGCGACCATGCGCTCGTGTAAATGCGCCCTAACAGCTCTCAAACACTCATTTAAGCCAACTTCTTATCAGTTTGATAACCATTCTCTTCTCTTTTCAGCTTTGAAGTGATTAAAGTTATTCACGAGAAGTTGTTGGATATGGTGGGAAAAGTCCAGTAAGTTGTCTTGCCATTTTTAAAATCCAGTCCCAGATGTTTTGTTTATCATCTGACTGTATCTCTCTCCTCCAGGGTTCCTATAATGTTGGTTGGAAACAAGAAAGATTTGCACATGGAAAGGTTAGTATCAGTCTGTGGCCCTACACGTGTGTGTATGCATGTAGGATATAGTGAGCTATAAATGTGGAAAGACTGAAGCAATGAATCCTGGGCCCATACTGTCAAATTTATGTAGAACATATTATAAAACCAGTCGCTAACATGCCACAGAATTGGCCTTGTTGCCAGTGACCATCAATCGGTTTACCTTCCAGGTTTCTAAAGCCGTTTAAGAACTGAAAGCTGATCTCTGGTTGCAGTGGGCACCAAGGGGTTGGCTCATCCCACAGATTGGTGGCATATCACTAGAACATTAATGTCGGGCATGTGCAGTCCTTTCTCCACAATGGGTCCCCCAAAGTGATGGAGAGCACACCACGCATGATTGGTGTGCTCTCCATCAGTATGGGTTTTCCCGAAAATGGCCAAGTGTGCGCATGGATATTTTCTGAAGTCCAATAGCTGTGAAAAAAGAGTGCGCACCACATGTGTACGCCACATCTTCATGGTGAATGGAAGGTGGCCGCGCTTGCACAGTGTGCTCTCCGCGTAAGGTCCCTGTTCTGGAGATGGGTGTGGGACCTGCTCCTATCCTAGCGATGTACCATCAGTGTGTTGGATGAGGCAACCCCTTGATGTGTATGCAGAAAATCTGTAGGTAAACGGTGTGAAAAAAACAAATAAAAACCACCTACTATGTATTGCGGGTTTTGGTGCGGATTATCTGTATTTTACCGACTCCATTTAAGTTTATGGGGAAAACAATCCAGCCGAAAAGCCTCACAAACAAATGACATGATTTTAAAAGCTGCTCCACAGGTCAGGTCCCACATGTACATGAGATTTGGAAGATTTCATTAACTCTACTGGTGCTATTAAAATCGCGCATGATCCTCACTTAGATTACCTGCACACTTTGCAGATTTTTATGCAGAAAAACTGCAGTGTAATGTGGTACCAGCAAAGTGAATGAGATTTGACAAATCTTGTGTACAATTTACTTCTCTTCCTCCTCCCCCCATGTGTGTAAATTGACCGTCATGAAGCTGTTGAAATCGGCAGTGTGTAACTGGTTTGTGTGGATTTCACCTCTTGCAATGCAAAGGATGCGATGGGGGCATTGAAATCCGCAAGAAACTTATGCAGGTATGAACTTGTGGAAACGCAGGGAAATCCACACAAAAATCCACATGGAATTTCTGTTGAAACCCACTTGTGTGTCTGCTGGAAACGCACTCCATGTGGGAACGCTATTTCCCCGCCCGAGCGCTGCTCATGTAATGGGACCTCGGCATTAGGGTTCAGACTGGGAAACCACGTGTTTCCCACAGGCAACCCTCATCTGAAACGTGCCTTAGATTACATATTTGCATACATTTCTCTGACTGTCCCATTTGGCGCCTGGAGAAATCGTGTGCACGAATGGCACTGCTTTCAGTCCCAGAAATCTGCGGTGTATCCCCTTGATTTTTCCCTTACTGTGTCGTCATTGTTGCAGCTAGATTTGGGGGTTGATTGACTCAGGAAATGTTACTATGGTACATGGTTCAGAAACTTATTTTTTTATTTTTTTTCATGCGGACATCTTGTAAGATCCTGTATTAACACTACTTGATTGTGCCTCTTAGAGTGATCAGTTATGAAGAAGGCAAGGCCTTGGCAGAGTCCTGGAACGCAGCATTCTTGGAGTCTTCAGCTAAAGAGAATCAGGTGGGTTTTTTGAGTATTTGCAAACCTTTTATAAGTATGCATATCGCACTTCTGCTCCAGTGGGGACTGAAAATGGAGAAGGAGCTCTGCAGTGGAACTGGAGTACCAGCGACGGGCGAGTCTCTCCATCCTAGGATGCCTTGGCACAGCATCCTTGATCTTTAAGAACTAGTACCAGTGGCTGGGGGATAGAACAAAGATGCTACCATTATCCTCCTCGTTGTTTTTCAAAAATAAGCTAATACCAGACGGGGATAAAGTCATGTTTTTTTAGAACTTTGTGACTGATATGTTTGTGCCCCTTCCCCGAAATCTCCTGTGAAGAAAAACGACACTAAAACGAATTTCAAAATATTAAATTCACTCATCCCTAATAACTAATCTAATGTTGCTTTTTTTTCACATTTACCATTCGGTAGTTAATTATTGATGATGAATTAGTCTAAAGCATAAGTTCTATTTATTGTAGCCGGAATGCCACTTTAATGCAAGGCACTTACTAATGTATTGTTATCCACATTGCTTCCTTTGCTGGCTGGATTCATTTTTCCATCCTGCAATCCATCAGCGGTGGTCGTGCACACACACTATAGGAAAAAGCACCAGCCTATGTGCAGTTGCTGTGGTGCTCGCCTCCAGAGAGACCGACTCTTTTTCCCTGTAGTGTGTAAGAATGACCCCCACTGCCAGATTGCAGGGTGGTTGTAACCATGGAAACAGGCAGTGTATAATGTGATGGAAAAATGAATCCAGCCAGCAAAGGAGGCAATATGGAGAATCACAATACATTAGTAAGTGCCTTATATTAACTTCCTCTACATAAATGCTATTTGCTGAAGTGAGACAGCCCTTTAAGGGGTTCCCAGCCATGTGAGTGCACTTCTGTTTCACTGAAGGTGGCCAATGCTAGATGACAGATGAAAGATAGAGACTTGAATGTTGGATTTACCAGAGCGTGTATGGTGTGTTGAGAGGAATCGTTCTTGCTTAACCTCTTTGAAAAATGTATGGTCACCTTCCCGCCATCTTTTAGTAACTACTTGCTCTATCGTTTCTGCGGCGCCATGGAACAGAACCACGGATGCGGACAGCACACGGTATGCTGTCCGCATCTTCCCATTGAGACGAATGGGGTCTGCACCCATTCATATGGCTGTCTGAATGGGCACTAGGGCTGCAATATATGGGAATTTTGTGCGATTGCGATTAGGGCCCTAAAAATTGCGATAACGATATGCGATGCGATATTTTAAGGGAATTGTGCTAGAGGTCTATCTGCTTGGATTTTCAAGGTAAGAGTCCACACAGATGACTGATAATGTGAAATGTGGTTATGCTGAACTCAAGAACTGAAATGCGCAGTGTTTTTCAAAATAAAATACATATTTGCATTAGTGCAAAAGTACAAAATACAAAACTTGCCATTTTCTTAATAGCGCTGCACAGAACAGATAAATAAAATAGATATAAGAACGTGTGTTCATTAAAATAACGACTTTCCTCCAGCCCCCCCTCCCTCCCCGCACTGTAACTGATGTATCGCCGGGCGCGCTGTGCAGCGGCCGGAGATGGTGTCACGTAGAAAGTCAACCATCGCTTTATAAGACACACTTTTGGGGGGGAAAAAGTGTTTCTTATAAGGCGAAAAATACGGTAATATAATTGCAGCATTTTTGGGTCGGCAAATTGCGATTGCTTTCGCGATATATTGTGCAGGCCTAATGGGCACTCATTTGTGAAACAATGGTTTTATTTTATTTTAAATGTTCTGAATAAAACAGGGCTCTAATTTGATGTCATGAATGAATTACTAGCAGTTTGCCTTAAAGGTCCATCTGGGTGTTAGCAGTTACGGCAGTCTGACAATGGCAGCACCAGTTGGATAATGTTGGGCTGTGCAGACACTCCCTTCCCCCAGCTGGTAACACCCAGCTGGACCTTTATTGCAAACTTCTCGTAACTCATTCATCAACTTGTAAATGGGATAATACAGGAATGCCACCAGTCAGAAGAAAAGAAGCCCCACACGTTGGGCATGCATGTAGTTAGTAAAACGGACATGCCAGCGAGTGGATGGGCCCTCTTTAAACTTGCTGTCACTACGTTTTTTGCTTTTGTTTTTCAGACTGCTGTTGATGTATTCAAAAGAATAATTTTGGAAGCAGAAAAAATTGATGGCGTAGGTTCACAAGGGAAGTCTTCCTGCTCCGTAATGTAGTCCCACTACACAAGCCGCGGACACTGGGAAAATATTCTACTTGAATAAGCAAACTGCCTGTTCTAATTCAATACTAGGCTTCTCTGTTAGCTGTTCCCCTCCCAGCAGAGGTGTTAATGCCAGCAAGGCCTTGGGACCTCTTCTGGGACTGGGAAGGTTCCAGGGATGTTAAGATAGGGATGGTCACAGCCGCCTTTTTTTTTTTCGTTTGTTTCTTTTGTTTTATTTTTTTTTAATTCAGATTCTGCAAAGATCTGACTTCTGGGCAGATACCTACATCTTCACCTCTCCAATCACACACTTTCAATTTGTATATCATATTTCTTAATATTCTGGCCAATACTTTTACTGGCATTAATTTTTCAGTGTAGTTTGTTTATAATATCGTAATCACCTAAATGACGCCTATTGTTACATTACCTTTACTTAACCAGGCTTGAACGTCAGTGTTTCTTTCATTGTTCAGTGTAAACTTGTAAATAAAACAGCTGCAGACCTTGTGCTCGGGTTTTCTTCTGTCCTCGCCGTATACTGAAGCTTGGTGACCAGCAATATCCTCTGTAAGCTGGCTTGCATGGTTGTAAGTCATGATGACCTAGCTTCCCTCTCCCTCCCTAGATATTCCATGACTAACAGTGTGGTATCTGTGCAATTTTGCGGAACGAGTGCAGACCCATTCATTTTCAATGGGGCCGCAAAAAATACTGAGAGCACACCGTGTGCTGTCCGCATCTGCACTTCTGTTCCATGGGCCCCACAAAAAAATAGAACATGTCCTATTCTTGTCCGTGGCCACGGACAAGAAAACGCATTTCTATCGTTGTGGCGGCCATGTGCAAAAATGTGAAACGCACATGGCCATTCTATTTTGTGCAGACCGCTACACGGGGTCCATTCACATGTCCGCAACTAACACTAGTGTCGGCATCTTGGTTCCCTGAATGGCCACTGTATGAAAATGGGACTTGTAAACCTCCAGTACAGCATGAGATCAAGTTGGCAACCGTGCATCGGTTTCACTGTGACTGCACACCCGAATAGGGCGGTCAATCAATCTGAGAGACTTTGAACAAGTACATGGTCAAGTGCCAGGGCCAGTATTGCAAAAACCGCCAACCCTGTGGGGTTCTCTTGTGTAGCAGTGTCAAGTATACGGAGAATGTCCTGATCAAGGATAAAAACTTCCACCAAAGTGGGACATAAGAACTCACCGCTGAAAGAAGTCTGAGGAGGATATCAAAATTGAGTGACCTGATGAACAAGCTGTGCACGTTCCAGCAAATTGCAGCTGAATCCAATGCTGGTGCGCCAACTAATTTGTCCAATTGCAAAACCTGTCTCTTCTTAAAACAGATGGGTTATAACAACAGACAACCAGTGTGAGAGCCACTGCTGTTCTGGGCAAAAGAAAGCAAACATTGGGGTAGTTGAGCAGTGGAAAAACATTGCCTGATCAGATAAAAGCAGATTTCTGTTGCAACAAGCTGATCGGAGTCTCAGGGGGAGGATTCATGGTGTGGGCAATGTTTTCTTGGCATGCCTTTGGTCCTCTAATACTGGCGTATGGACTTTTGCACAATAGGGCTTAACTAAGCAACGTAGCCAATGAAGTTTATCCTTGCATGGCAGATGTTTATTCTGTGGGATAAGGTCACCATGCCACAAGGGTAATGCTTATGGATTGGTTCCTTGAACATGACGGCAAGTTTCCCTTTCTTCCCTGGACTTCACAGCCCCCAGATCTTTAATCCTGGCATTTCTGACCTGAAGCAGGATTGCCGTTAACCACCACTTCATATGTTGAACTTTGACAAAAAAACTATAATGTATGCATGACGGTATTCCTGCAGAACTATTTCAGCACCTAGTGGAAACTACAGCCTGATGACTTGCTGCTGTTCTGAAGGCCAGGAGGTCCAATGCACTACTACAGGGATGGGCAAACTGCGGCACTACAGTTCCCACCATGCCCTGGTGTAGGCTGATATCTAATCAGTCTTTGCATGCTGGGAGTTGTAGTTTTGCAACAGCTGGCATGCTGCAGTTTGCCCATCCCTGCACTACTAGATGGTTGTGTCTAATAAAGTGGGTGTTCATGGGGTCGTATACCCCTGCATCGGCGGTGGATGTGCCAGTGTTATGTAGAGTCACCAGCCTCTACATCAGGCATCCTCAAACTGCAGCCCTCCAGCTGTTGCAAAACTACAACTCCCAGCATGCCCGAACAGCCTACAGCAGGGCATTGTGGGAGTTGTAGTTTTACAACAGCTGGAGGGCCGCAGTGTGAAGATGCCTGCTCTACATCACCGCATGATCAGCCGGTGTAATCTTTTAAATCTACACCTGCTCTCTTGTGTTGTTGTAGACTTAAGTCATTTTCTACTTTAAGAATATATAAAATGATAGAGGAGATGCATCTGCTGGCCCACCCTCTTCCCTGCCCTTACTGGTGCTTTGAAGTAGAAGTCTTGCGACAAAATCTGTGCAAAAAAGTGGTGTGTATTTAGTCATAAATGACCCCTCAGTATCTATACGCCGCTTTTCCTTTGTATGAATTGAGGCCGTGCTTGAATAGGGTGTCTCGAAGGATGATCGGGTAATTTCTCTGAGGTCAGTCCTTATCTGTATCACATGTACAGCCTGCTGAAGTATCTGATGTTACAAAAATAACCTCTTTCATGCCATACGCCGTCTTTCACCAAAATGTGAACATGGTGTAATCGTAATAGTAGAGCTTTATAAAACAGCTTTCCTGACAGATCTTTAGACCCCTTCCCTCAGGCTATTTATTGTAAGAACAGGCCATGAATATTTAAATTTTTGAGATTACAGTAATCTATAGCACATGGGCTGTAGTATAGGAACAATTCACCCCACATTACGTTTGAGGACTGGGATGCGTTTATTTCTTCTGAAAAATAATATGCTATGTTGCTCCTGGGCTTGATTTGTCTTCTTCAAGTCCGATTACCAAATGTCTTCGGTAGCAAATATTTTATACAGAGCACATTTACTTTGGAAACTCAAACAAGGGTAAATCAACAGATTGTGATGACTAAACGTAATGTCTACTCCATTTCCCTTCACACGAGATCCATCGTGCACCTGAATAAACTGGTTGGTAAACAGTGCCGACATACCATGGCAGAGAGCTTCTCGTTACTCCTAAGACCTCGTCTCCTGCATTTTAATGAAACACTGGACCATGCGTCAAGTTACTTAGTTCAGTCTCAATCGATATCTAGTTTGCTTAAATTTGGGGTTTACATGCAGCGAGAGTCTTTATCCTTTGGATTGTGATATGGTATTTGATATAGTTCAGGAACAGAGAGAGATATATGGTGTCTCAGTAGATATCCACCACTATGTGACACATTGAGATCAAGTTTGAGCTTAGGCTTGCTATACCTCCTGTGCAGCAATCGAATAAATTACCCCTCGACACAAAAAAAAATTACAGATGTTCAATAGAAGGGGTTCTGCTTTGATTATTCAGCAATACAACGCGTTTCGGAGATCACAGGTCCGCCTCTACAGGTTAAAGCTTGCATAGTAACCACAGACGCACACATACTATATATAGGTGCCTTTTTGGCGCCAAGACCACAGGGGCGGGGGGTGGTTTCCATTGTTGGAGATGCCCCTTCTCTAAATGATCTATATAATCATGATGATTTACATAAAACACATCTCCCCAGAAATGCTTGGGAGTTTTACAAAACAATACAATTCTAATATGATCCTTAAAATAATGTTGCCACTTAATAAAGTATGAGAAACAACAGAAAATTGATACTTTGATTTTATTTTATATCAATGAAAGTGGATCGGATTATTGCGAGAAACGAAGGGACGCTGGATACCCTAAGGCAGGGATCAGCAACCTCCGGCACGCCAACTGTTCTGAAACTACAACTCCCAGAATCCTCATTTTACTTCTGTGGGAGGTACCAGAACAGCTGAGTACGTTTGTATGCTGGGAGTTGTAGTTTCACAGCAGCTGGAGTGCTAGGGGTTGCTGGTCACATGACCTAGCTTGCCAAGTGACCAGCCGTAGATTACTATGGGCCCATAGAGGTGAAGTCGTCTCCGATATAATAATTGGTCGTTTTCACATAGACATTCCATTTTTACATACTCAGTCATGCCAGCGGTGATAAGGAGTCACTAAGATTAGGGCCAAAGTAATAGGAGCCCAAATGTGAGTAGTAGATATCATCTGATGGTTCCTAGAACGAATACTCTGGCAAAAGTACATACCATTTATGCTTTTCCTTCACTTGCTCATCTCCCAAGGGTAATTCAGAAATTAAGGAAGGAGAAGGCAAAAGTGATCCTCATCGCCCCTTCTGGCCAAGCAGAGTTGGGTTCACCTGATTCACGACGCTTTCCCTCTACGGTCCATACATTCTGCCATACAGAGGATTTATTATCTCCAGGTTCTCTCTTTCAACCGGAAAACTGCGTCTGGCAGCCTGGAGCTGAAAGGTGATTCCTGATGTCCAGAGGTCTTTCTGACCAGGTCATTTCCCCCCTTCAGGCTTGTCAGGATCTAGAACAGGGATCAGCAACCTTCGGCACTCCAGCTGTTGTGAAACTACAACTCCCAGCATGCTCCTTTCACTTCTGTGAGAGTTCAGAGAACAGCCAAGCAAGTGTGCCGGAGGTTGCTGATCCCTGATCTAGAAGACTTTTATTAGATATCCTAACTAATCTTGACATTTTTCTGCCTCAAAATATTTCGCTGGTCCTATATTTTCTGCAGGAGGGTCTTAAGAATCTTAAAAGTCCAAACTTCAGCTCTTAGTGCTTTGTTTGATTGTAAACTGAGTGACCACTCATGGATTAGGAGGTTTATTAAAGGAAACCTGTCACCTAGAAAATGCATATTAAACCGCCAGCAGGACCTTATTGCAGCCTGTAGCATGATTATAAAGGTGTCTGTGTCTTTTCTGTGCAATGCAGCAGAACTCTGAAAAAGACTTTTATTCAACTGGCCACGCTATGTGAACGATAGTCTTGAAGTCAAGGGGGCAGCAGCCTTTTCGCTTGAAGTCAAGTGCACCCTGCCTCTTACTCCCCCCTTAGTGTTTGATTGATAGGATTTCTTTCACTACTGAACGCATGAATGTAGTCTTGCGTGTGCGCTGTGTCCCTTCAATGCCAGCGCCTGCACACTGTTCCACTCCGCAGTGAGGTCGTTTTCAAAAGCTCAATGCTCAAGCACACGAGAGCCTGTGCATGCGCAAGACTACATTTAAGTAACCGTCAGTGAAGGAACTGGACATCCTATCAATCAAACGCTAAGGGGAGGAAAAGGGGGCAGGGTACGCTTGACTTCAGGCGAGAAGGCCGCTGTCCCCTTGACTTCAAGACTATCGTTTACATAGCCAGTTGAATAAAAGTCTTTTTTCAGACTTTTGCCGCATTGTACAGAAAAGACACAGACACCTTTATAATCATGCTACATGCTGCAATAAGGTACTGCTGGCGGTTTAATATGCATTTTCTAGGTGACCGGTTTCCTTTAAGACTACTGTCAGATGGAAAACTTCCTTTAGGATTAGGTCCCCTCCCTGAGCTTTCAACATGGTCCTCTCCAGCCTGTCTGACCTTCCATTTGAGCCTCTGGAATCTAAACTCTTGTAAGCCTTTTTGGTTGAAGTGATCTCTGCTAGGAGGGTGGGGTAAATTCCTGCTTTGTTAGCTTTTCACCCTTACACTGATTTTCGATGATAGGGTCTTCGACCCAGATCTTTTTGCCAGAGATGGTTTCAGACTTTCACGGTTCCCTTTTGCCAAAATCCATCAAATGAAAGAGAGTAGAGGTTTCATAGATTAGACGTCAGGAAATGCCTGGTTATGTACCTTCAGGCTACTAAAGAATGGAAGAGTGTCCCTCAACTGTTTGTGGAGTTTCAGGATTTTAGAAAGGGAGAAACCGTTACCAGCTGTATGATAGCTAAGTGGATCATTAGAACTTTTGGGCTAGCATACTCCTCAGCAGGTGTGGAAATTCCATTATGGGTTCTCAGCTCATGCGACTAGGACCATATCTACCTCTTTGGCTGAGAGAGCCTTTGCTTCTATTGATCAGATCTGTAAGGTAGCTACGTAGAGTTCTCAGAATCCCTTTTTTCCCTTCACCCATGACAGCACCATAGAGAGAGAGATGGATCCGCCCCCACAACTGGACAGGAAGCCCTAGAGCAGGGATGCCCAACCTGCGGCCCTCCAGCTGTTGTAAAACTACAACTCCCACCATGCCCTGCTGTAGTCTGATAGCTGTAGGCTGTCCAGGCATGCTGGGAGTTGTAGTTTTGCAACAGCTGGAGGGCCGCAGGTTGGGCATCCCTGCCCTAGAGCAATCAAAAAGGGAATACCCACTTCCTTCCTCAGTGTGGTTTCTTGTCTTCCGGACAGAGGAACCTGGAGCATGCAGACTCCAGGACTGTGAAACAAGGAACACCTTAAGGATTGAACTTAGGTTATACAGCGAATATTTGTGTTGTGTGGTTGGTATGACTTTGTTTGGTCCCTCTAGCATGATTGATAGGTTTGAATATTTGACTTCAGGGCCTGGTGGTCTGCCTCTTGGCTTCATGGTCCGTGATGGACCATGTGATGTGACGTCATCATAGGCCTTTTAGCTGTTAGCTAAAGCTTGAAGAGAGAAGACAGATCGCCAACTACGCGATCAAGTGGCTAAGGTAAGTTAAGTTTTTTTATTTTTAACCCCTTAATCAACATTATACAAAGCATTCTTTATTAAGAATGCTATTATTTTCTCTTATAACCATGTTATAAGGGAAAATAATGAAGATCGGGTCCCGTCGCGTAGCAACCATGAGGGAAAATTGCACCGCATCCGCACTTGCTTGCGGATGCTTGCGATTTTCCCGCAGCCCCATTCACTTCTATGGGGCCTGCGTTGCGTGAAAAACGAAAAATATAAAGCATGCTGCGATTTTCACGCAACGCAGTAGTGATGCGTGAAAATCACCGCTCATGTGCACAGCCCCATAGAAATGAATGGGTCAGGATTCAGTGCGGGTGCAATGCGTCCACCTCACGCATTGCCCCCGCGCGGAAAACTTGCCTGTGTGAAAGGGGCCCTACAAGGCTAGTCTAAACTGGTGTAGGTAATGCGACCGTAGGGATTGTTTTTCACATACTTCTTTGACAAGTTTTTTATGCGGCTCAGACACATGTTCAAGTTAACGGTTTCTTTATGGAAGATATTTAAAAAATACATTTAAACAGGCTGCAACCCACAGCCTGATCTGCTAGGTAAGTAATGGTCTATTTTTTATTTCCGGCACGCCACGAGAGTTCGGTTTCTACCTGAAAATGGACAATCCCATTAAGGGGAGGTCGGCGCAGAAAAGAGGCACAGAACCCCACGGAAGCAGTACGGAGTGCTTCCGTGGGGTTTCTGTCCGTTCCTCTGCACCTCAAAAAAATATAACATGTTCTATTTTCTTGCTGTGTGGACAGATCTGGATCCGTCGCGGCAGCTGCATGGATAGTGCCCGTGCATTGTGGACCGTAATTGCGCCACCCCAATGCATGGAACGGCTGACCAACAGGCGTGTGCATAAGGCCTAACTCAGTAATAGCAACAATCTAACTTGTAATGGTGGCCAATATAGACCAGAGTCATATGTAACACTTTGTAACAATGCATCAATGTCTACCTTGTTAACAGTCCCTCACATAATCCACACCTTTTCAGGCCTTGCTTATTTAGTGGTTCTACAAACGAGTTGCCCTTTTTCAGTTTCTGTACGTCTGTTTTCCTGCTAAGCTGTGGGGTCGCTGTATTTCTCTGTTTACAGGGTTGGTCCTGCAGACTCTCTGTGCCATGAAATCAAGGCCATCTCTGCTCTTCTAATGGCTCCAGTTATCTCTCTTAGGCTACTTTCACTCTGGCGTTTTAGATTCCGTTTGTGAGATCCGTTTCAGGGATCTCACAAACGGTCCAAAACGGATCAGTTCAGCCCCAATGCATTCTGAATGGATAAGGATCCGCTCAAAATGCATCAGTTCGGCTCCGTTCAGTCTCCATTCCGTTCTGGAGGCGCACACCAAAACGCAGCTTGCAGCGTTTTGGTGTCCGTCTGACGATGCGGAGCCGAACGGATCCGTTTTGTTTTACAATGTAAGTCAATGGGGACGGATCCGTTTTCAATGACACAATATGGTGCATTTGAAAACGGATCCGTTCCCCATTGACTTTCAGTGTAATTCAAAACGAATCCATTTTGACTTTGACAATTTTTTTTAAAGCTAATGCAAACGGATCCGTTCTGAACGGATACAAACGTTTGCATTATAGGTGCGGATCCGTCTGTGCAAATACCAGACGGATCAGCACCTAACGCCAGTGTGAAAGTAGCCTTAGGTGGCTCTTGCATACAGAATCAGCCTATAAATGGGTTAGAGATTGCATGAACATGGGTATTTCCAAGGGATGGAGCTTGAATGTCCAGTTTTTTCCCTCTTAAATGTTGGTAAATATGTTTTGGTGAGTGCCTTTTCTTGCATTACACTGCTGAACTATTGTTGAGCCTCTCTTTTCATCAGGTTGGTTCTCTGGGGCCTACCAGCTGCACCCCAAGCTCATCAGCTTCCCAGGCACTCCAGGTGGTCTAGGCCAGTGATGGGCAAAGTGCGGCTCTCCAGTACAACTCCCACCATGCCCTGCAGTAGGCTGATAGCTGTAGGCAGTCTTTGCATGCTGGGAGTTGTAGTTCTGCAACAGCTGGAGAGACGCACTTTGCCAATCACTGGTTTAGGCCACACACTGAACACTTCCTGTTTCACAACTATGTTTGTAATCCTCAGTCTTACAGTGGCATCTGGTGGCCACAAGTAATATTGCAGGCATAGGCTAAAATCACACAAATTAACTGTACAGCATAAGGATGAGTTCACATCACCGTTTCCATTCTTTAGATCCATCAGAAAAGCAGAAAAAAACAAAAATGGATCCGATCCATTATTTTGAGCATCAGTTATTTTTTGCACTAAAAATAACTGATTAGTCTTTTTTTGAGCACATTATGACTAGTTTAGTTCAGTTCTGTCAGAGATCGGTTATTTTTGATGAGAGAAAAGGTACTGCATGGAGGACTTTTTCTCCCATCCAAAATAACTGATCTCTGACGGAACTGAACTAAACTGATGATAACTTTTGTTCGGATTAATGGATCAGTTTTTTCTTCTTCTGTTTTTCTGACGGTTCAGAAGAACGGAAAGCTAAACAGTGATGTAAACTCAGCCTTAGGCCTTATTCACACGTCCGCATTGTTACCGTCCAGATAGTATTCCGCAATTTTACGGATCCATGCTGGACACCATTCGACTTTGTGAATAGGGCATCGGAACAGATGCGAGATCGCACACTGTGCTCTCCGCAATACAGACACATGGCGCAGAGCGCTGCGCTCAATTTTCCTGGTTCCGCGGCTCCGCAAAATGAGACATGGATGATTTGTGCATGTCATCTATTCTTGGATCCGCGAATGGACAACGGACAACGGACAGAAAGTAGGCAGCTTATTCTATCAGGATCCGTCCGGACAATGATGCGGTCCGCAAGAATGCGGAATGCACATTGCCGGTGTGTCCGATGCAATTGAAATTAGTGGATCCGAGCGCTCCGATGGATCCGCACGAAACTACAAGCGGATGTGTGAATAAGGCCTTAGGCTCCATTCACACGACCGTATGTTGTCCGCAAAAAAACGGATCCGTGTCCGCAAAAAAACGGATCCGTGTCCGTTTTTTTGCTGATCCATAGACTTCAATAGGGCCATGTCCATTTACACATACAGTGAAGTAGAGATATCGGTCGGCACTCACTTCAGGTACACGCTGCACGGGAAAGGAGCAATCTCCACAATCAGCATATAACAATAAATCCCAGCAGCTGTGTATTTGCAACTCAGGTTTATTCCAGTATGTCCTATATCAGGACGCGTTTCGGCAGACTTGCCTTTATCACTTTATCACTTTCTGATTCTTATTGAACCTTTGTATCCAGTTGTAAGGTAGAAACTATTGCTGTTTTGTATTCACTGAATGATTGACATGTGAAGTGTGCCACCCATGTTGGGGGCCGGAAGTTCTGATAGGCGGTTCTTTTTGCATGTATCTATATCACTTGAATCTATATGAGGATGTATCTGTTGATAAAGGCAAGTCTGCCGAAACGCGTCCTGATATAGGACATACTGGAATAAACCTGAGTTGCAAAGACACAGCTGCTGGGATTTCTTGTTATAACACATACAGTGCACAGAAAGACACAGCAGGTGAAATAGAGACATATGAGTGGCACCGTGAAAGTCTTAAAGGGACAATATCTGCACCTCACAAGATGGGCAAGCAGGATATCTACCACCAAAAGTTGGATAAGATTTTGCTACTGTCTAGTCCTTATAAATTAGGGGTTTTTAAATGTTACGATTAATCTCACAAGAATGCATTTTATTTTCTGCTCCATGGATTTGAGACTTTATCTTCCTAGTTGATAAGTTAAAATTACTCTGCACATTCCCGGCGTTCCAGAAGTATTAAAAGCCTTACTAATAAATCAGTGTTCTTGAAGCAGTAATACCAAAATCCTTCTCATAATCAGCACATTGTGCTACGTGCTTGTATCCAACAACACATTTTATTTAGGGGCCTATGACTTAGGAAAGATTTAATTAGTTGCTCTTTCCTGTTCTACTTACCAAAATAGGAATGTGTTTGCGAAGAATACAGCCTACAGGGAAATATAGAAGCAAGCATGCTACGGTATATCCTAATCTGCCCTGATTCCTGAAGTCAACCTTCAAAGGGAAATTCTCTTGGTCCTTTGTATCTTGGGGAATGGAGTCCCTTAATCCCACATTTGTCACTCCAGAGAGGAGATACTGTAATTAGGAAACACTTGCCTGCTTCCATGTTCTCCCGATACTTTCAAATGTGGGACCCTTACTTGTAAGATATTAATGCGCTTTGCAGACATTAGTATCTCTCTGTCCCCAATGGGGCTCACAATCTAAGTTCCCTATCAGTGTGGACTTAGTTTAAAGGGGTTATCCAACCCCTATAATGACCCCCCTAACGCCCTGGGCCTTCAGAGGTTATACTTACCCCGCTCCCCGGCATCCGCGTCGCTCCTGCATCTCCCCGCCATGCGGATGAAAACATCCGGTGACCGGGACAAGCCTCCCTAGCGTCACCCGCGATGCTAGGCAGACTCGTCCCTGTTGAGGCCTTCTATTGGCTGCCCTCTCGCCCTGCTTCTTTAAGAATAACTTGTATCGTGGAAATTCTGAACTTACTACCATGCTATTTCTTATGTTTGCCTTTGACGGTGTATACATATGCTTCAAATACATTTTATATCCGTACTGTGAATAATAATGGCTGTGATATTTGCAGTGCACTTCGAATATCCATAAAAGCCTGGGGATCATAGTGTCTGCCTTTGGTAACCAGCCGTTGTGGAGAACAGGACATGGATATTTACTCACCGTCTGTGCTCAGCAGGGGCATTCACAGATCTCATAGGGAGCCACAGCAAAGCGTAATATGTCCTCCTCACCCCACCTAGTTTCCAGTACGCGTGCCTCAGACACTGCCTGGCAACAAAGAAAGCAAAGCATGATTTCTGACAAGTTTGATTTATTTTTTTATTAAATGGAATAAATTCTCACCCACTTCATCCAACTATGTCATAAAAAAGGAAGAGGGGCTTTATATGACGCTCATCCTGAATACCATATTTCCCAGAAACTAGAATGAATACACGGATAAATCTCTAGATTTCCTTCAGACAGTGTATTACAAAACTGGCTGCCTGCAGCCACCACTAGGGGGAGCTCAGTGGTTAGGAATTTATACAGGTACCAGAAAATGCAGTCAACCTCGGGTTGTGTGTCGGAAACAGAGGCACACCCCTGGGTCGCATGGTCTGCCTTCATGGTAAGTATGCCCCTGGTTCTCAGTAATAATAAATACAAAAATAAGACTTGGAGCTGCCTCTAACTTAAGGAATCTTTTGTGCTCCAGTCTACATGTAATTACAGACACACCTAAAATGTAGTAATAGTTTCAACAGTCTAAATCACACAGATGCAGAGGAGTCTGGAGTTCCTAGTATGAACAGGAGCGTATTGTTTGTGCCAAAATCTTACCACACATTTTCCACAATGAGACGTCAGGTCATATATGGCAGCGGTATGTGACACTAAAAGGTCTATAATAATAGATTGTAGCTGTGGCTGTAAACCCTGGATATGAGCAGGGTACAATGTGATAGAGAAATGAATCCAGCCAGCAAAGGAGGCAATATGGACAATCCCATAACATTAGTAAGTGCCTTGTATTAACTTTCTCTACATCATAAATGCCATTTGCTGAAATGAGGCAACCCCATTAGGGCCCTTTATATGGGGCAATTATCGGGAAGGAGCGTTACTAGGAATAGTCCTTCCCGATAGCTGTCTTGTCTAAAGGTGCCTCCAATCACCCCAATTAGGTGGAAGCATCGCTGATGAGGTCACCGAAATCATTGTTTCTGGGCAGCAGATTGTGCTGTCTAAACAGTGATCTGCTGCCCAGAAAATGGTTCTTTGTGGGGACGAGTGATCACAGTAGCGATCCCTCATGTAAATGCAGCTGTCACCTCTTTTAACGATAATTGCCTGTTGTGCAGCCCAAAGTAAAAGATCTATTAGGAGCTATTAGGCCTATAAAGGTGCCTTCATAAATTTTGTTGCAGGAATTTCTATGATTGAAAAAGCCTTGAGATTCCAGACAGCAGAGTGAACTGCTACATCCACATCTATATTAACTGTTGTAAGGTGAGGGACTACAGCCAAGACACCCATCACCAATCACTAGGTCAGTATCACCTAAGCGCTGAATTTCCACCAACCAGCCTGCCTCCATATCCTTGCTGAAGTCTGAGAAGAATTGCACTAAAAGCCTGCTGCTACTGTATGTATTTCAAATTCTATGTTGCACTTAGTAAAAAAACTTTTACATTTAACTGTGACATCCTTCTTCAGTACTATATTTCCACTCCATCAATCCCTAGGGAGCACCAGTCTGAGAGAGTCCACTGCGACACAACACTTCATGAGGGCTACTACCACTCCTATCCTCTACACCAGCTCCTCAGGGAGTTGCTGTACATGGGGCTTGTAGAAATCAATTCACATGAATAGAGCTGATTTTCAGTTACACAAAGTCTGCGGCGTGTGAGGCCACCCTTAGACAACAAACATGTCTATCAGCACTCCTTTGCATCGACCTGCTACACATGGTATATGGATGGAGGAGAAAAGACTGCTACTGAAATCGTTCCGCCCTTAGGCCCCATGCATCTCATGCCTGTGAAGAGGTCCGTGAGAAGACAACCAGTGCTTCATCTGTGAAGATATTTGTGAAAGGTCCCTGTTTTGTCCCTGTGTCTGTTTTTTGCCCTCCGTGTATCACTCTTATTCCTCGTTCACTACTAGGCTGAAAATTACTTTCTACATAAACTCTTACCAATGGTCTGTGAAAATCAGAATATGGATGCCATACGTGTTGTATCAATGGTTTTCATGGCCCCCTAGACTGCAATGGGTGAGTTTGGTCTGCATCACGGACCAAATGACTGCATGCCTCCATGTTTTTTCCACTGACCCACGAAAATCACTGATCACACACACATATTAAAATACCGACTGCACACGTCTGTGATTCACTGAAGTCTGAATAGGGCCCTATTCAGTTCTAATGATTACACCGAGAGATATTCTGGCAATAAGGGCTCATGCGGCCATAAGTGTTTTGTGGTACGCAAATCGTGGATCCGCTAAACAGGGATCCCGGCCGTGTGAATGCTGACATTTTCTTTGCCTTCAATAGAAATGTCCTGCCCTTGTCTGCTAAACAGACAAGAATAAGACATGTTTACCTTTGTTCTCTATTTTTTGCATGGCCACGGAACAGACGTTGTGCTGCTCGCTTCTTTTGTGGCCCCATTGAAAGGAATAGGTCTGTAACCGATCTGCAAAAAAGAGTTCCTAGTGTGAACAGGGGGATATGCAAGAAGTTGATTATGCCAACATGTCACCACTTCTAATAAACTGTGAAGCTGTAGGTCGCATAAGGCAGTTGTTTTAAGCCCAAATCTCACCACTCCATCTGCGGAGCTCCTTCTTAATACTCCCCAAACAGCAGTGTACTCGGCCCACACTGTGCACGTCACAATGCACTCTGGCACGCAACAACCTCAAAGATCCCTCTGCTAGTCTCAGCTTTTTCCTTACAGAAGGCAAACTGGGCTGAAGTTCACTCTCTGTGTTTCCAGCAGTTACTGCATGTGAATTATGGAATACAGAGAAAGGAAAACATGCGTGGGGCTCGGAATGCGTGGGACTCAAGTTATCAGGATTCACCTTTTATTTATTATTAGATTTACAAACATGGATTTAAAAAGCGCATATCATAAAATCAAATGGCCATATAGACTCCCGTCTGGGCCAGTCCAATTTCCCAGACACCATCATGCATTTTATTCACTAATCTCAGTGGTCTTTCCAGGTTAAAGCAAGGCCATGGTAAAAAAAAAAATGAACTTAACCCCTTAGTTGGTATCTAGGTCTGTACTGAGCCCATTTGGTGACACAGTGCTAATAAATATATTCTGTTTCTTTCTATCGCAGTATGTTAATGAAATTAACTCCTCTCCCACCCATGGCTTTTAGACCCCTTGGTCACAATTATGTTTCAATTTACTATGAACTGTATATTGTGACCCATGGGGTCTAAAACACTTTACTTCCATGATCAGCCCATATACACTATAGGAGCAATGCTCTTATATGGTATAATGCTCAGCTTACCATATGCACCTTGGTAGTGGTATAATATAGAAGAATATATCCACTTCACATGAATTCATTCAATCACTTTATTGGTTTATTACCGAGGCTGCTTCTTTCTTCTGAATTACCCTGATGCACGATGCACATTATTCTCAGCTTTAAGGGTGGATAAGGCAGCAATGATTCGCACTCGGTCACATAACAAATGTTAATGTAATGTGAAATACCTCAAGCTCTGTCATGGTACGAATGCAGCACTTGTCATCTTGTTATTAGACGACACAATGCTAAATAACGCAACGCATGATCATCCAAAGATGCACAACAAAGAACATGTATGGGAGTTTACAATTGTGCTACATTATGTTGCCACGTTACAATGGCCTTAAAGGGGTTCTCTGTGAATTATTTAAAATGACCACCTGTCCTAGAAAGTGAGCAGGACTGGTTGCCTCCATTTGCAGAGCTGCCTTGGGAGGAGACGTGATTGGATCTCACTACACACTACACACTACACATTGTAGCATATACTAAACATTGGTGAGTGTTCCTGTCAGGCTGCTCAGCCATGATGGCATACTGTAGGCAGGATCACATAATTACTATCTATTTTAATGCAATGTAGTTAGGCCACAGTGTCCCGAGAGGAGCCAGAGATGTGAGTGCTAATAGCAGTAACAATATGATGTGTCTCGATGTTCTCCTTCAGGCCGCTGCTCCCTAGGACTGGTGCAATTAATGGAGGGTACGCCATTTCTTCCCTTGGGTACACACCCTGATGCTGAGCTTTCCTGCCTGATGGTAGTTGGGGTGACATTATGTAAACATGTGAGTGCAAATCAGGGCATGTAGTGCAAAGTGCAATGGCCAGCGTATGGTGTATAAAGGGTTGTAAAACCAGGCCAGAGATGGAAGAATAAACGTCTTTTTTTACTGAGTGCAAAATAGGGGTTGTAGTACATCCTACAACAGTCTGGATACAGTGCAAATTATCTACCCAGATAGCAATGGAGGCTGGCAAAGTGTGAAATAATGGAACTCTTGATATGCTATCTTGCTAAAGTTTCTCTCAATGGAGTCTCTGGCTGGCCATTGAAATCTGGCAATTATGGCTGTATTTACTGCAGGATACAGGTTTTTCGAGGCACATCTGGCCAGGATGTAGTTCAGTGTGATGGGTGTCTTAACTGTAATTGCTCACCAGCAGCAAGTCTGGTTAGTGCAGTGGGTGAGTTTTGGGTGGCCCCAGTGCTACGCTGGGTTCCCCGGACACCGTCGATGTTTTACCACGTGTTGCTGCTCTCCGGAAGGGATAGTAAGACGTGGTGCACCCCAATCGGAAATAAGTCCAGAGAGTCAGGGTCTGCAGTACACCAGTGTGCTTCTTTACGGGAGAAAATCAATTGCAAAACTATACACGCAAGGTACTGTGCTGGCTTCTCCTGTCTCCTTCACCCAGAAGAAGGGTGATGAGGGTGATGCTGAGGAAAGGCCTGAGCTAACTGTCCGTCTTTCTCTCAAAAGGCTGGTGATCCAGGGTCTGTGGCAGAGTATCCCTGTCTTAGCTTCTAGTCTGGCAGAGTCTCTTTTTCTATGCACTGATCCCTAACTGCAGAACACTAGGGGCTTTCACTGCTCTCCTTATATACAGTCTCTGGTTGAACTAGAACATTCTAGTAGGAGGGGATGGAGTGGAGAAACACAACCCAAAGAATTACAATGTTACAATTCTCTGTCTCTCATATGCTTGCATTAAACCTTCAATAATAGCCAATGGCAATGGCACAGCAGTTTTTCTAGATAAAAAAAAGTATTCAGAAATAATAACATAGCTAAACCAGACATTCAAAAGGTCAGTCTGTCTGGTTTGGGTGGTAAACAAGTCTAGCCTTTTCCCTCCAAAACATGCTCTTTTTCAACTCTTATGGTAACTGTGGAAAATTACCAGCTTCTCCTTATTAGCTAGAAAGTCCTAAAAGTCTCACAGTATTCATTAACCCTCAGTGCTCTGCAAACCCAGTGCAAATGAACAGGATATTATATATCACAGCAAACATTTGAATATAAGACATTGTATGATTTCAGAGAAATATTCCTTTTTCTCCCTCTAGCTGCTCACTCCTTCTCAACCCATAGACTTCAGCAAGCAGTGTGTCTCACTTCAATTCTTCACTCCGCCTCTGGCTCCCCTCTCCACAGACTTCTATGATCGTTATGTAATCAAATACTTCAGTGAGCTGGCAGTCCATAAGACAAAAATGCTTCTTTCTCCCAATTCCTCTCCTAAACTCCCTTTCTCCTCACCCCTCTCACCTGAATAGGAAGGAGCCATCCCAATGAAGTGAATGGGGTTGACGGACCTGTAATCACACCTGCTTGCCGCTGCAATGTCAACTGCGAGCAAGTAGATAGAGAAGAGAACACAGTGCTCGTACAAGCGCTGCATTTTCTTCAAACAGCTGATCAGCAGGGGTGCCAGCAGCTGCCCCCTTGCTGATCTGATATTGATGATCTATCCTGAGGATAGGTCATCAATATAAAAAAGTGGACAGACCCTTTAAGTCTGTTTGTCTACTGTCCTCCTGCATCTTAGGGTATGGCCACTCGGTCAGGTTTCCTCCTGCAGTTTTAGAAGCCAAAACCATGAGTGAATTCTAAACAGATAATAAGTCTTATCTGTGTCTGGAATATTGATTTAAATTTTATTCTGGACACTTGTCTGTCATAAAGTTGGAGAGTGAGACAAGTGCATCACATAGATTTGTGGTATATGCTTGTAGTCTAACCAGAATACTACTACTATTGGCCATATGGATGTCATAGAGGAGAATCTACCTCATTCTAGGCACTCCACTATGAGTTAGAGCAGAGAGCTGGTCTAGCTCTGGAGGCCCTCGCCCATTACATGGATGGACATTTCTTGTACGTCGTCAGGTAGTACTACAATTTTCAGCAGCGGCTGCTCATCATTGGGCCTACTACAGTATGAAAATGGTGGGTTACATTTCATACTAGGTATTCTCTGAAACGCTCTAGTTGTTTGTAACAAGGGAACATGTCAGGATTTTGTGCTGTCCGTGGCTCTGGCAACAGAAATCCTCCTTACAAGTTCCCTTTAAAGAGGCCTTGTCCCCTCTTCTGACATGTCAATTTTAGTAACTACTTGCATGTAATAACCATTCTGGAGCATCTATTCTTATGTCTCTATGCTGTGCCATTCCTGTATTATTTCTACTAGAAGTTATGAATGAATTGCTAGCAGCTTGTAGTAAGGGTACAGAGGGATGTTACCGGTTGGAGGTGTGACACACTGACAACAGCAGCACTGATTGGACAGAGACAGACACACCCATTGCTGGTAACACCCAGCAGTACCTTTACCGCAGACTGCTGGCATTTTATTTGTAAACTTTTGGCAGGAATAATACAGTACTGTCATAATATAGCATAATAAGAATAGATGTTCCAGAATTGTTATTTCATGGGGAAAGCAAGTAGTTACTAAAACTGACATGTCAGGAGAGGTGACAGGTCCCCTTTAAGACTCTGTGGTGTACTGCTATTATATGCAGTGTTTATGATGCATGTCAGCATTGTCCCTGTTTTCTGACTGTGACCCTGGAGCTTCACGCACATTTCACATGTTCACTAACGAGAATGCTGTCAATGCCGTTTAAAGGTACCACTTACTGTGTCAGCTTACTCATCATGCACAGATGGATCAGAGAACATTTGTCTCTCTGTGCCTAGCTTTTGTTTTTTTCGAAGTCGTCTCAGCAGGGCTGTCAAAACACGTAGTCGTCACCAGATGGGAGTGCTATGGCGAGAAAACATTGACTCAACTCAGAACAGTCATATTTAATGCATACTTTCAGTCAGCAGTGATTAAGCCAATACCTGAGGTAAAACAATTTGGCGTATAGCTCTGCCGAATTTTTGGGTCGGATACTTCTTATCAGTGATCACCGCCATATGATAATATTCCTTTACAATCTGGAGACACTGTAGTAACACTATGCTCATCATAAAATATTGCCATGTTTCTTTACCTTAAAGGGATTTTCCGGGTTTGCATTGACATGCAAAATACTCATTTATGAAGGTAAGCTGTAATTTTGTCATGTATTTCTGTTACCTTTATTGCTCCTATCTGTTGTTCTGGGCTGTGGTCACATGACCATGTCCATGCAGCGCTGTCCTATTTCCTGTGATGTATCCATGGGCGTGTCAAAGCATCAACACGGCAGTGATAGGGGAGTGTCTGTCTCTAGCTGGGTGGGAGGAGCTATAAACTAGCTGGGCGTTGTTAGGGGTGGTGCTGGAATTGAAGTGGAGAATGGAGAAGTGCATCATGGGTTTGGTTGGAAACAGGAACTGTGCTACATACAGGATTAAACGAAACCAGACGGATTTGTGCACATGGTGCAAACGGGTCAGAAAAGTCACAACTGAAAAAAAACATGGGAAAGATGTAGCAACTTCCTGAGTATATCTGATAAAAATCATAGTATAGCAATACTGGAAAATGCCTTTAAAGGGGTTATCCAAGACTACAAAATGCCCCCTTCCCCCCCATATGCCGGGCCCCTCACAATGAATATACTTACCTGGCTCCCCACTTCCTGCGCGGCTCCTGGTCACTGCACCGCCTCTCCTTCTTCTCCCCGCGCACGGATGAAAGCCTCCAGTGTCGGGGGTAGCAGCCAATGGCAGGTGGTGACGGGGACGAGCCCCCCTAGCGTCACTTGGGATGCTAGGGATGTTTGTCCCTGTCACTGTCTGCCATTGGCTGCTCCCTCCGACACCACATGTTTTCACTCGTGCACGTTGAGAAGCAGCGGCGTAGGCAGTCAAGTAAGTATATTCATTGTGAGGGGCCCGGCACATGGGGGGGCATTTTAAAGTCTTGGATATCCCTTTTAACCCTTTTTGCATTTTGGATTTTTCTTCCCTATATTCCAATAACCATAACTTTTTTATTTTTCCGTTCACACAGCTATATGAGGGCTTATTTTTTGTGGGACACAATGCATTTTTTAATGCCACAATTTAATTTACCATATCTTGGATTGAAAAATGTGGAAAAAATTATTTGTGTGGCAAAATTAAAAAAAAAAAACAACAGAATTCCGCCATGGTTTTTGGGGTTTTGACATCACAGCGTTCACTGTGCGCTAAAAAGGACCTGAGGTTTTTATTCTGCGGCTCAATACGAATGCAGCCATACCAAACTTGTTATAGGTTTTTTTTGTTTTACTACTTTAAAAAAAATAAAAACCTTTGGAAAAAAAAATTAACATTTTCTTTGCATTGCCATATTCTGACAGCCATAACTTTTTTATATTTCGGTCTACAGAGCTTTCTGAGGGCTTTTTTTTGCTTAACGAACTGCATTTTTATCGGTACCATTTTTGTGGTATGTGCGACTTTTTGATGACTGTTATTTAATTTTTTGGGAGGGACAGTATGACAAAAAATGGTGAATCGCGTTTTTCTTTTTTTGCCGGTTACGGCGTTCACCGTACAGGAATTTTTTAAAATATTTAAATAGTTCAGACATGGCAATACCTGATACGTTCATTTTTTTATTATTGTGTATATATTTTTATATGTAAAATTCAATATAGTCTTTTTTTTCACTTTTATTTCACTTTCTTTTTTATAACTATTAGACCCTTTAGGGGGATAGGTCATCAGTTAAATAATCCCAGAAAACCCCTTTAATCTGTTACTATGACATATGATAATAAGTTTTATGAAAGTACAGGTACACTTTGATGCTCTATGTGTACAGGTACACTTTGATGCTCTATGTGTACAGGTACACTTTGATGCTCTATGTGTACAGGTACACTTTGATGCTCTATGTGTACAGGTACACTTTGATGCTCTATGTGTACAGGTACACTTTGATGCTCTATGTGCACAGGTACACTTTGATGCTCTATGTGTACAGGTACACTTTTAGTTTATTGGGATTTACTGGCTTGTCTATGGGTACAGTAAGGGATCGGATTCAGCTATAGATGTGGTGTTATAGCCGCATGAAGTGGAAGAGACTTCAGGCCTCTTTCCCTTGGACGCCGTGTAGCATGCAGGTTCAGGAGAGTAATAACAAGGCTTGTGCTGACCGTAGCACTTCAGCTGTTTTTGTTGCTGACTGAACTCTCTGAGCCCTGCATGTTCATTTTGTGTTCCTGATAGAAATCAGAGACACCGGTTCCAGGAATAATATTTGTCGAACATTTCTCCTTTTGCCCATGGCTTCTCTCCGTCTGGAGAACGTCCTCTTTGTTTAGCTGTTCTCTACATCAAAAACATTGCATTTACCAGACGACACGCTATCCTCCTTATCTAGGCATATGCAACCTGTACACTGCTGTCCTACATACCTCGCCTCTCGGTAGGTGCGGCCCTGACTGAACTCCAAGTATTGCCTCTGCAGTTAGACCTCTTAACTTTTGCACTTTTTGTCAAATTTCACCTTGCTCGTGTACAAACTTGTTCCACAGCAATGTACACTGAGTGTAATCACTTGCATGTAGAGGTGGATTCACCATAGACATTACAGAGAAATTTCCCGGTGGGCCGATACCCATGGGGCCACCCAAGCCCTCCTCTATGCCGCTGGCTGGGTATATAATGAGCTGTCAGGGATAATTAATGCTGTGAGAATCAGGTACTCATATACATGGCCCGCTATCGCATATGCCCTCCTGAATTCAACTGCTGTGGCTGCATCTCACCCCCTGAGCCGGCTCCATATTGTAATCAGAAACTGGAGGAGGACAGAAGATGGTAGCTATTGATGGCCACCACAAAGGCGCAGCTTATGGGGCAATATAGTGTGCTACACTGTGGTATACGTTTCGCGTGAGACAGTATGTCGCGCTATACTATTGCGGAAGCTGTCTACTTGTGTTGCCCCGCCTTCTGTCAATTTGGACCCGCTTATAACATCTTTTTTTTTCCAGGGTCACTTTCAGTTCCCAGTCCGCCGCTGCTTGCATGACAAAAATTGTATGGGTATATCCAGACGATGCACTCAAATTGGTTTCAATGCTATTTTGTGATTGTGATAAAAATATGATTTAACCACACTGTCTGAATGCGCCTTATGGGCTCATGCACACGACTGTTGCCTGTTTTGCAGTGGAACGGAACATCCGGTCCCTAATAGAACTGTCCTATCCTTGTCCGTTCTATGGACAATAAGGCCCCATGCACACGACCGTTGTTTGCTTCCGCGTCCGTTCCGTTTTTTTTCACGGATAGGATGCTTCCCCATTCATTTCAATGGGTCCGTCAAAAAATGCGGATGGTCAACCGTTTTTGTTCCGCTTCCGTGATCCGTGGTTTCATTCCGTCAAAAAAATAGTGCATGTCCTATTTTTTTCACGGTCGCGGACAAGGATAGGCATTTTTACAATAGATCTGCCATAAAAATCGGATCCGTCAAAAAAAACGGTCCGTCATCCGTTTTTTTTGACGGACGCGAAATTTCAAGGAGGGGCGGACGCGGAGACAGGCAACGGTCGTGTGCATGAGGCCTAATAGGGCATGTTTTATTTTTTTGCGGAATGGCCATGCGGACATAGGGAAACATAATGCACACAAAAATAAATTAACTAACCGTTGTGCTGCCATCTGTGCCTGGAATATGCCTAATTTAGGCAGATTTCAGCATAGTAAATGACCCCCTCAGTGTTTGTTTGGTGTCAGATCAGTGATTTCCATCAGTGACTATGAGCCAAAACCATTAATCCCTTTAGGACCACGCTGTTTTCAGTTTTTTTAGTTTTCTTTTTTTACTCTCAGCCGTCCCAAAGCAATAACTTTTCTTTATTTTTCAGGTCACATAGCCGTATGATGGCTTGTTTTTTTTGCAGGAAAAGTTATACATTCTAATGGCACCATTAAAGGTTGCATACAATGTAGTGAGAAGCTGAAAATGGGGTGGAATTATAAAAAAATATATATACAATTCAGTTTTATTTTTGCATTTCCTTTGTGGTAAAAATGACCTGTTACCTTTTTTCTCCGGTTCTACACGATTAGAATTAGAGATGAGCGAATCGAAGTTCACGAAGTGGAATTCAATCCGAATTTCCAAAAAAATTTGATTTGCACCGAATCTGAATTTCCTGACACTTCATGGTAACGAATCACATTTTTTCCTAAAATGTCTGCTGCACATGTTAGGACATGGTACAAAGAACTCTGGGAATGAGTGATCACCCACAATGCCATGCATGCAGCCAATCAGCAGCCAGCCGGCCCTGTGATGTCACAGCCCCATAAATAGCCTCAGCCATCTTGGATTCAGGCATTTTCCAGTGTACTTAGTGCAGAGAGAGACATTGGCAGGCACTAGGGACAGTGATAGGAAAGACTTGAAAACTTTTATTTTGCTGAATAGAAGTTCAGGGAAAGAGCATTAGAAGTGTAGGGAAAGGATAGGGAGAAATTATTCCACACTATAAAAGGACAGGGTCCAATAGGGCAGTGTACAGCCTGAGTAATAGTAACAATCCTATCACACCTTGCTGCACTGACTGCGCATCCAAATTGCCATTATACTGCTGCTCATTTCAGGTTTGCAAAAGAATAGATGATACCTCTGTAATTCCAGCAAACCGTTCTTGTTATTGGGGTGCAAGTATTGTGTGATACAGCCATTAACAGGGTGTATTACTAGGAAATATTTCTACGTCTTATTCGCCCTTGTGCGGTGCAGTTATATGTTCTAAAGCCTTTTTTGGCGTGTATAAGTGGAAAAAAATAAGGGCTTATTAGGCTACTTTCACACTGGCATTTTGGTTTCCGTTTGTGAGATCCGTTCAGGGATCTCACAAGCGGTCCAAAACGGATCAGTTTTGCTCTTAATGCATTCTAAATGAAAAAGGATCCACTCAGAATCCATCAGTTTGGCTCTGTTCCGCCTCCATTCCGTTTTGGTGTCCATCTGACGAAACTGAGCCAAACGGATCCATCCTGACACACAATGTAAGTCAATGGGGGCAGATCCATTTTCACTGACACAATATGGCACAATAGAAAACGGATCCGTCCCTCATTGACTTTTAATGGTGTTCAAGACGGATCCGTGGTCCTTGCCAGTCTGTGGCCTCCTTATGCTGCTGCCACCTCCACACTATGTCACCTTGCCAGTCTGTGGCCTCCTCATGCTGTTGCTGCGGCCACCTCCACACTATGTCACCTTGCCAGTCTGTGGCCTCCTCATGCTGTTGCTGCCACCTCCACACTCTGTCATTGTGCCACTCTGTGGCCTCCTCATGCTTCTTCCACCTCCACACTATGTCACCTTGCCAGTCTGTGGCCTCCTCATGCTGCTGCCACCTCCACACTATGTCACTTGCCAGTCTGTGGCCTCCTCATGCTGCTGCTGCTACCTCCTCCACACTATGTCACCTTGCCACTCTGTGGTCTCCTCATGCTTCTGCTAACTCAACACTATGTCACTGGGCCACTCTGTGGCCTCCTCATACTTCTGCTGCTGCCACCTCCACACTATGTCACCTTGCCACTCTGTGGTCTCCTACTGCATCTGCGAACTCAACACTATGTCACTGGACCACTCTGTGGCTTCCTAATGCTGCTGCCACCTTAACACTATGTGATTGGGCCACTCTGTGGTCTCCTTATGCTGCTGCTACTGCCACCTCCCCACTATGTCACTGGTCCACTCTGTGGTCTCCTCATACTGCTGCTACCTCAACACTATGTCATTGGACCACTCTGCGGACTTCTCAAGCTGTTTTCCCACCCTCCCCACTCCATGACTGGGCCACTATTTTGCCATTTTGGCCTGGTTGACATCATCATTTATTTGACCCTTCTTCTGATCTATCAGAGGGAAGTAAAAATGAGAAGCACAACGGATTCTGTCTGTGTAGCAGCTGTAGGGCCTGTATGGTCCCATCAGAACTGGCTTTTGGGTTGGTAGCCAAAAGCAGGAGTGGGTACAAAACACAGAAGACATGCAAATATTCCATTCACGTGTCATCTCTGTTTTAGACCCACTTCTGTTTTTTTGGCTTTAGCAATACTGATGGATTACTGACCAAATGCTGACCGAGTGAAGGCAGATGCTCAACAAACAGGATCCATTTTATGGGGGGTTATTGTTTTGACGGATCAGAGGAAGGGCAAAATAATCAGTGATGTCAACACAAACTTACTGCTGACACCCTCTCCACTCTGTCAGGGGGGCTTCTACTTGTATAAGCGTTTAATAGAACAGGTTTTGTAGACATCTATGTGGAATCAGCTGACGATGGTGTAAAAGGAGTGCGCTCTTTCACACTACAGTAGGATGTTGGGCCTCTGCACGGTTCTTTATACCTGGCCCTAACATCCACCTGTAAGGCTGAGTTCACACTTGAGTTATTTGGTCACTTTTGGCCCCGTAACTGCCCAAATAAGTGATGTGTGCAGTGATTCTAAGAGCCACGCCTGTCATATCCATGTCATACTGATTTACAGTATTGTTTCACTACCAAAGCAGACTCCCTATGCGTGTTACTGCAAGGCACGGTGTTCTACACCACTTTACAGGCTCTCTGCAGCCAGGAAATAGCTGTCTTTTAACGCGATTCGCTGCAAATAAATTCGGATCAAATTTTTTTGGAAGGTTCGGTGAACCGGCCGAATCGAATTTTTGAGAAATTCGCTCATCTCTAATTATAATGATATCACATATGTTTAGTTTTTCTTGTGTTTTAATACTGTAAAAAAACTAACTCTTTTCTTTGCAATGCCATATTAAGACTAACTTTTTTTTATTAATGTCTACGGAGCTGTGTGAGGGCTCATGATCTGTACCATACCATTTTGTGTAAGGCTTTTTGATGACTTTTTATTCAATTTTTTTGGGTAGGTGTAGTGACAAAAAAAGGGCAAATCAGTGTTTTTTTTTTCTATTACGCCATTTGCCATATGAAATAAATATTTACTTATATATAATATATACAGGGTGGACTACGAAAAAGTAGCCCGTCTCCAGCGATAGTATGACAAGATGAATGAGCAAATGGATTGGTTTTTTTTTAACAGGTTTATGCATCTTTGGGAATGTCGGATTATGTTGGCCGATGCTGCTTGCAACTCTTCAGCAGTGATGCTGCAGAAGAAAAAATATCCTGCTTTTTACAACAAGATGGGACAACATGCCGCACGTCACAGAACTCAGAACAGAACTCACTGGCGCTGGTTCATGAACTGTTTATGGAGGAGCGAACTGTGAGCAACAAGGGGTTGTGGCCTACCAGGGGCGGACTGACAACTCATGGGGCCCCCGGACAATAGGAGATTATGGGGCCCCTGTGTCCCTGCCCACCATCAAGCCACACCCACACACAGCCCCACCCACATATCGCACCGCGCCGGCTCCAGGTTCATGTGGGCCATTGGGCGATAAAGTCTCAGTGGGCCCCCTATACAGTGATGGCTATCTGAGTACAGATATTATAGTAATGTCCCCTGCAGTCCTATGTAACAACACAGATAACACAGTGATGGCTATCTGAGTACAGAAAATGTAGTAGTGTTACCTGCAGTCCTATGTAACAGATAACACTAGTGCTGATAATGTGGTAGTGTTACCTGCAGTCCTATGTAAAACCACAGATACAGTAACACTAGTATAGATCATGTAGTAGTGTTACCTAAGTGCTTAGTGTGCCTCCCTGTGCCTCTCTCAAGGACTCCATGCTGGTGGCACTGCCTCCTCTTCCATCTTCTTCTTCTTGCCCCGCACAGAACGTCCTGATGCAGCTGCGTCAAGACATAGGAACACTGTGGGAATGGTGATACACACAGGGAGAGATACACACAGAGACACACACACACACACACACACACACACACAGGGACAGACACACACACAGGGAGAGATACACACTCACACACAGGGAGGGACACACACACGCACAGGGAGAGACACACACACAGGGACAGACACACACACACACTCACAGGGACAGAGACACACACACAGGTGGAGATACACACTCACACACAGGGACAGACACACACACACACACACAGGGACACACACACACAGGGACAGACAGACACACACACAGGGAAAGACACAAACACAGGGAGAGATACACACTCACACACAGAGACAGACACACACACACACACACACACACAGGGACAGACACACACACAGACACACACACACCTTATAAACTTAAAACGTAACTGAGATAAATGCTTATCAATATGACTTGAATTTTCATTGTAATGACAGCTGTGACTGTCTTGGTTTGATCATAACTGACAGCTACGACTGTTTCCCACATATTACTATTTGTGTTATTTGTACTCCCTATTTCTTTGAAAATTAATAAAAAACTATTGAAAGTAAAAATAAAACAATCCACTTGCTCGAACCGGATGGTATTTTGCTTTAAAAATGTATTAGAGTTAAAACCTGATGGGCTGAACATGGTGGATGGATCAAACATGGCGGCTGGATTATTACCACAAGGGACAGGAGCCTGAAAACTAGTAGCTGCCATATAATATGGTGGCCAAACAGGGGCTTTTAATGGTATGGGGATTGGCTGGTTTGGTGTGTGGTACAATCTGCAAATTATTGCTGCTTTGGCCTGCATTCTCCTAAAAATGTCCCTTTTGTATGAGAATTAAATAAAGGCGCCACATGGGGCCAATAGTTGATCAATATATACATTTTACTTTATAATTAAAGTTATACTTTAACCTTTGCATCCTGAAACTACATATGAAGAGTACATCGTGGCGCAGCAGGTGATTGGCAGTTGGTTCTGAACTGATAAAAGAGAAAAAACGGTCATGGTGCATTCCCGGAATAACAAAAGAAGAAATCCTACCCATCCCCTGAACTAACCCATTTCTCCAATCCCAGTGCTCTCATGCCCTACAGGTGGAAGACCCTTCTTCTGTTATTTGCTTTTTCTCCTTTTCCACATCATATCAATGAGAAAGTAATCAGGAATATCCAGTTTCTCCTCTCTTTGCATCTTGCTGAATTTTCTCAGACGCGGAGACTGCAAAGGATGATTTGGAAGAAGTAAAGCCAGCAAAAGATGAGAATGGTTATCATTAACCTGGCGTTCCTAAGGGGTGCTTAAAAAAAGAATGATTTCCATATTCTACTACATACTAATTCCATAGTCAATTATATGGAAAGGGAGGAACTGCAGTACCAGTAACCTGACCAGGTGCACGTTCAGACTCTGCGCTATTGGATAAGTGCACACATGCTGTTGTCTTTTTGCAATTTCCTCGGTGATCGATTGCTGTCGAAACAAGTGGCGAAGAGGAGGAGCATCAGGAGCAATAGACGACATTGAAGTCAATGGGAAGAACCAATAGCTTCCTTCTGCTGACGTTGACGAGCCCTGACTGCTGGAGAGGGGGTGTGAGCCGGTGGAAGATGCAGCGGTTGCTGCATCAGGCTGTAACACTAAATGAGTGGCACGGTTTTCCCACACCACTTTACAGTAACACTCCATGTGTTAACACAGTGCTGTCATGCCAGAAATGCACCTTGGCCGCGCCTCACCTTCTGCTCACTCATCCTGCATATTGCCATGCTAACGTCCCCCAGTGACTGTGTGAAATATTCCCACACTGCCGAGAATAGCATTTTCCCTCCACCACTGTGTGATGCCTGCTTGTTGCTTTTATGAACCCGTGCACTGCTAGTGTGTTTCTCACAGGGAGTCTCCCGAGTAGCAGACAGTGTACCCCTCCCCCGTTTGGCTCCAGATCTCCCACTGCATCTACCCTGCTGTCTCGTGGCACTACCAAACGCTACACGTGCAGTGAGCATAGAAGCGCCGCTGCACCAGGAAACCCCTCAGGCCTCTCCCTCTCTCCAGTTGTGCCATCTAGGAGTACATAGGGGATCCGCTAACAAGCCGACGGTGATAAGGATACAGACTTGATAAATGGGTCTTGAGCACCCCGAAACGCGTCGTCAATCAAATAAAAAGATTTTGTATTCGAACTCGGGTTGTGAATTGCGCCTTTTTTCCATTCGAACATAGTGCGGTTGAGGTCCTCTTTAACTAATTGTGGTGTCAGAGGAATCCACTGATTGCTGGCTGTGTGCATCTGTTGTAACTTGAGATGATTGTGAACAGTGAGTTGGATTGTTGGTCAAAACAAGACCACTAGATGACAGTGGCACCTCTGGCATGTTACTGCTGCTTCTACCACTACCCTTTCTTCTGCTACTACAGTACTTGTGCTGGCTACAGCATCATTTTTGCCACTGCTGTGTACAACAATTGTATCGCTGTCGGAAGGCATTTGCTATGATAAATTTCGCTACGCTGCACACATGTACAGGGCGAACTATTTAACCATGGCCTAATACTAACATTATGTAACGCAACAGCTAACAGAAGGCATTTGCTATGATAAATTTCGCTCAACTGCACACATGTACAGGGCAAAGAATTTAACCTTGGCCTAATATTGATGCTATGTAATGTAACACCTAACAGAAGGCATTGGCTTTAATCAATTTCGCTCCACTGCATACAGGACGAAACATTTAACCATGGCCTAATACTGACACTATGTAACGCAACAAATAACAGCAGGCATTCGCTATAATCAATTTTGTTCCACTGCATGCATGTACAGGGCGAAGTATTTAACCGTGGCGTCATACTAACACTATGTAATGCAACAGCTAACAGAAGGTATTTACTTTTATAAATTTCGCTCCACCGCACACATGTATAGGACAAAGTATTTACCTGTGGAGTCATACTGACATTATGTCATGCAACAGCTAACAGAAGACATTTGCTATGATAAATTTGGCTACACAGCACACATGTACAGGGCAAAGTATTTAACTGTGGCCTAATACTGACGCTATGTAAAGCAACTGCTAACAGAAGACAATCGCTATAATCTGTTTTGTTCCACTGCACACATGTACAGGACAAAGTATTTAACCATGGCATCATACTGACGCTATGTAACGCAACAGCTAACAGAAGGCATTCGCTATGATAAATCTCGTTACACTGCACACATGTTCTGGGCAAACTATTTATCCGTGGCCTAATACTGATGCTATTTAATGCAACAGATAAAAGAAGGCATTCGCTATTATCAATTTCATACTACTGCACACATGTTTAGGACAAAAAATTATAGCGTCCTGGAAAATGGACACAATGTAGCTGTATCACTAAAATAAGTGATTAACTCTGAATGTAGGTCCACTAAAATGTGATTCACCCAGTGATTACACTTAACCTGCAGTATCCCTGATGTCTCTCTCTTCTCTCCTACAGTTTTAAAAAACTCTCCCTGCACTGTCCAATATTCCTTTTCAAAACTGTTTTCAACAACACTGTCACTTGCACATGAGTGCTTGCCACATCTCTCCTTATGCTCAGCTCACAGTGAAATGGTAGCTACCGTGCGAGATGAGAATTTCATAGGGCTGTGACATCACAGGGGATGGTTTTCTATGGATCGGCTGGCTCTGTGGCATTATGGGTGATCTCACATTCCTGGGCTTCTTACTTTAGCTTTTGTAACACATGCAGCCGCCATTTTAGGAAAACCTGATTTGTTACCAGGAAATTCAGCTAGGATATATTTTTTGTTATAGCATAACCTGTCACCCCCAGGTAACCTCCAAACACTGCCTCTAGGACCCGAATCTACACTGACCTAGCGGATTACTGCTAAAAATTAATTGTTTTTCAAGAATTCAAGGCCCAAAGAGAAGCCTCATCGAATAAACAACATTCCTGAAAAGCTGAAGATACAACAACTTAACTGAGAGGCTACCCCTGAGGGAAAAAGAACAGACATTTACAGAAGGTTTATGTAGAGTCATCAAGGTCATGCCTGGGAAGACAGTAAGGTACCTCAAGTTTATGGCAATAAGACTTTACTGCTTTTGGAAAGGGTATATTGCTTTGGCTCCCACCAGACTTTGAGACTGATTGGGTCTAACGACAACTGAATTGCCTACCAATGGTTTTTTGGGAAGATTGCAAAGTGAATTTAGAGTGAAACTCAGGGAGGATTACTACCATCACTGCAACTGCCTATACACAACTACTGGGAGAAGCATGCTCTGTAACATACTCCGGAACTGTGCCTATTGCTGCTATTTATACTACTACTCCCATTATCTATTCAGTAAAGAGAGACTTTATGAATTGCAACTAAAAAGGCTTCACCATTCATCTGCTGGCCCCCCACATATCTCCTCCTACCTTGCACCCATCCATCTAACATCAAAGGCACCCCACCTCTCCAGGCACGAACCCCAGAAAGCTCAGGGAGTGTTGAAGTGAGGACAGCCACTGTGATTTAAGCCCTGCTCCTATCAGTGCCACAATTACCACCCCCTCCTCCCAGCTCTCCCCCTTGGGGTCGCTGGAAATCCATCAAGTCCTTTTCACCAAGTTTAATAAAATCCTGCAGTCCTGGCCTTGAACTACTTATTGCGTTGAGAGCCATGCAGAATGAAAATACACCGTGTTCATTTTGATGACTATGAAATGTACACAGATAAAGAGATACATAGATTAGATTTTAATAATAATGTTCTTAAACAGGAAAATATCTTCTTAGGGATCTTCTATTATTCTTTTTAAAATGGTTCCAAACTGCCTTGTAAACCTGACATTTCTGGGAACGTGTCCTCACGCGAACTGTGACAGAAATGCAATGTATGTAAATGAATTCCCAACACTGACAACATGACCTCAGCAAAGATTAGACGCAGGCTATGATATTTGAAGAGCGACGTGTCTGCCAGCTCTAATTTTAGGATAGTTTACAATACACAGATCCTGTCATCACACTTATAACAGGTTCACTGCCAAAATGATGGCCGCGCTGACAATAAAGGGGTTGTCCACGATTTTGATATTGATGACTTATCCTCAGATTAGGCCATCAATATTAGATTGGTGAGGGCCAGCCAACCCTCTGCACCCCCGCCAATCAGCTGTTGACTTGCAGCTCCAGGGCCAGGAAATTGGCACAGGAACTACATAGCTCTCTCCATTGTGTAGTAGACAGAGCTAGTTTTTGCAGTGCTGCTTCAATTCACTTTAATGGATTGAACTGACAGAGGAATTTCAGATATTTCTGTGTCGATGAGTTATACAGTGCTACAAATCAACAAAGAGGTTGAAGAAGAATTTAATGTAAATGCAAACGCAGCATTAGTGAGTGAATGACACAGTCTGCAGTGGCGTGCAAATGTTTTGGCACCCCTATTCAAAATTACTGTTATTGTGAACAGTTAAACAAGTTGATGATGAAATGATTGCCAAAAGGCACAAAGTTGAAGATGACATTTTCCCTTGTATTTTAAGCAAAACAATTTTTCATTTTCATCTTTTACATTTTCAAAATATCAAAAAGGAAAAGCAAAACTTTGAGTGCCCTGCATGGTTAGTACCTGGTAGCACCACCTTTGCTAAGTATCACAGCTTGTAAACACTTTTTGTACCCAGCCAAGAGTCTTTCAATTCTTGTTTGATGGATTTTTTAATCCACTCTTCCTTGCAAAAGTCATCCAGTTGTGAGAGGTTGTGAGAAGTTTTCTTCTGGTGACTCTTGCTTGAAGATTTGTGCAGGTGTTACTGAACTGTAGAACAATGTACCACAACACCATAGTCTTTCAAATCTTGCTGACGGTCTTTTGCAGTCAAGCGAGGGTTTTAACAATCCTATGAGCAGCTTTCTCTGAGATGTTTCTTAGTCTTCCAATCCAGACCTTCTCTTGAGTGTTAGGCAGCTGCTTAAAAGAGCACGTGGCTGCTGTTTATTGGGATACGGTTAAACGAGTCTGGGTTTTTATAAAGCTTTGAAATTTGCATCACCTGGCCTTTCCAAATCTCATTTTGCAAGGTACCCCTCTGTGCCTTTTGGAGATCATATCACCTTCAACTAGTTTAACTGTTCACAGTAACAGTAATTTTTACATGGGGTGCCCAAACCTTTGCATGCCACTGAAGCTGCTATCGCCTAAACTGACTATTAGTCCTCCTAAATTGGCTATTAAAAACTATTAATCACATGCTGTTAGTTACCTCTTTTGAAGTTCCTGGCCACATTATAGAAGAACCATTTCCATTTGGCCCCAATAATAACCCTGACTGTTATCCACTCTGCATACTCAATTGGGGACATAGGGGGAGATTTATCTAGACAGGCGCTTTTTGTATCGATCTTGATATCCCCTGCACTGCTGAAGGATGCACCACATTTATGACGAGCCGCAGGCCTCATCATAAATTAGGCACATCCTCCAGCAGTCCATGCACTTAAACAGACATCTACAACCGCTGAGAGCTGCTGCAGATTTCTAGTTTCATTTGCACCAGAAACCAGGCATAAATAAAGATAAATTTAACTCTGTCAAAAGCATTAAAACTGACATCCAGTGACCAAATAATATCACTATACCATGAACATAAAATAGAGCCATATCATTGTTTTGCTGCATATCCCTGCTTGCGCAAAATGTAACCCTATAGCATCCCGTAACAGTGCCTGCCACCATTCTGCCCTTAAAAGCAATGTCTTATATGATACTGCCCCTATAAATAGTACCTCCTTTATTGTCTTTATAAACAGTGTCTGCCGGTTACCTCTTTCCCCCACACATGGATTTAGATAGGACATCTACTGTAAGTACTTTACTTACCTATTCTTTAATGCAATGTTATTGTATTCTACTTATTTTGGGCTAAGAATTATTTTTCAATTGGTTCTTATTTTAAAAAATTCCACAGCTTTTCCTCTACAGAATTCACTTTCAGTGTAGCTGCAGACGGTTGCTTTTGGCTTCATAGTAAAGAATTTTGCTTAACCGCTTCAGCCCCCCTAGCTTAAACACCCTTAATGACCAGGCCACTTTTTACAATTCTGCACTACACTACTTTCCTTCTACCACTACCCTTTCTTCTGCTACTACAGTACTTGTGCTGGCTACAGCATCATTTTTGCCACTGCTGTGTACAACAATTGTATCGCTGTCGGAAGGCATTTGCTATGATAAATTTACGCTCGCTGCACACATGTACAGAGCTGAACTATTTAACCATGGCCTAATACTAACATTATGTAGCATAACAGCTAACAGAAGGCATTTGCTATGATAAATTTCGCTCAACTGCACACATGTACAGGGCAAAGAATTTAACCTTGGCCTAATATTGATGCTATGTAATGTAACACCTAACAGAAGGCATTGGCTTTAATCAATTTCGCTCCACTGCATACAGGACTGAAACATTTAACCATGGCCTAATACTGACACTATGTAACGCAACAAATAACAGCAGGCATTCGCTATAATCAATTTTGTTCCACTGCATGCATGTACAGGGCGAAGTATTTAACCGTGGCGTCATACTAACACTATGTAATGCAACAGCTAACAGAAGGTATTTACTTTTATAAATTTCGCTCCACCGCACACATGTATAGGACAAAGTATTTACCTGTGAGTCATACTGACATTATGTCATGCAACAGCTAACAGAAGACATTTGCTATGATAAATTTGGCTACACAGCACACATGTACAGGGCAAAGTATTTAACTGTGGCCTAATACTGACGCTATGTAAAGCAACTGCTAACAGAAGACAATCGCTATAATCTGTTTTGTTCCACTGCACACATGTACAGGACAAAGTATTTAACCATGGCATCATACTGACGCTATGTAACGCAACAGCTAACAGAAGGCATTCGCTATGATAAATCTCGTTACACTGCACACATGTTCTGGGCAAACTATTTATCCGTGGCTCTAATACTGATGCTATTTAATGCAACAGATAAAAGAAGGCATTCGCTATTATCAATTTCATACTACTGCACACATGTTTAGGACAAAAAATTATAGCGTCCTGGAAAATGGACACAATGTAGCTGTATCACTAAAATAAGTGATTAACTCTGAATGTAGGTCCACTAAAATGTGATTCACCCAGTGATTACACTTAACCTGCAGTATCCCTGATGTCTCTCTCTTCTCTCCTACAGTTTTAAAAAACTCTCCCTGCACTGTCCAATATTCCTTTTCAAAACTGTTTTCAACAACACTGTCACTTGCACATGAGTGCTTGCCACATCTCTCCTTATGCTCAGCTCACAGTGAAATGGTAGCTACCGTGCGAGATAGAGAATTTCATAGGGCTGTGACATCACAGGGGATGGTTTTCTATGGATCGGCTGGCTCTGTGGCATTATGGGTGATCTCACATTCCTGGGCTTCTTACTTTAGCTTTTGTAACACATGCAGCCGCCATTTTAGGAAAACCTGATTTGTTACCAGGAAATTCAGCTAGGATATATTTTTGTTATAGCATAACCTGTCACCCCAGGTAACCTCCAAACACTGCCTCTAGGACCGAATCTACACTGACCTAGCGGATTACTGCTAAAAATTAATTGTTTTTCAAGAATTCAAGGCCCAAGAGAAGCCTCATCGAATAAACAACATTCCTGAAAAGCTGAAGATACAACAACTTAACTGAGAGGCTACCCCTGAGGAAAAAGAACAGACATTTACAGAAGGTTTATGTAGAGTCATCAAGGTCATGCCTGGGAAGACAGTAAGGTACCTCAAGTTTATGGCAATAAGACTTTACTGCTTTTGGAAAGGGTATATTGCTTTGGCTCCCACCAGACTTTGAGACTGATTGGGTCTAACGACAACTGAATTGCCTACCAATGGTTTTTGGGAAGATTGCAAAGTGAATTTAGAGTGAAACTCAGGGAGGATTACTACCATCACTGCAACTGCCTATACACAACTACTGGGAGAAGCATGCTCTGTAACATACTCGGAACTGTGCCTATTGCTGCTATTTATACTACTACTCCCATTATCTATTCAGTAAAGAGAGACTTTATGAATTGCAACTAAAAGGCTTCACCATTCATCTGCTGGCCCCCACATATCTCCTCCTACCTTGCACCCATCCATCTAACATCAAAGGCACCCCACCTCTCCAGGCACGAACCCCAGAAAGCTCAGGGAGTGTTGAAGTGAGGACAGCCACTGTGATTTAAGCCCTGCTCCTATCAGTGCCACAATTACCACCCCTCCTCCCAGCTCTCCCCTTGGGGTCGCTGAAATCCATCAAGTCCTTTTCACCAAGTTTAATAAAATCCTGCAGTCCTGGCCTTGAACTACTTATTGCGTTGAGAGCCATGCAGAATGAAAATACACCGTGTTCATTTTGATGACTATGAAATGTACACAGATAAAGAGATACATAGATTAGATTTTAATAATAATGTTCTTAAACAGGAAAATATCTTCTTAGGGATCTTCTATTATTCTTTTAAAATGGTTCCAAACTGCCTTGTAAACCTGACATTTCTGGGAACGTGTCCTCACGCGAACTGTGACAGAAATGCAATGTATGTAAATGAATTCCCAACACTGACAACATGACCTCAGCAAAGATTAGACGCAGGCTATGATATTTGAAGAGCGACGTGTCTGCCAGCTCTAATTTTAGGATAGTTTACAATACACAGATCCTGTCATCACACTTATAACAGGTTCACTGCCAAAATGATGGCGCTGACAATAAAGGGGTTGTCCACGATTTTGATATTGATGACTTATCCTCAGATTAGGCCATCAATATTAGATTGGTGAGGCCAGCCAACCCTCTGCACCCCGCCAATCAGCTGTTGACTTGCAGCTCAGGGCCAGGAAATTGGCACAGGAACTACATAGCTCTCTCCATTGTGTAGTAGACAGAGCTAGTTTTTGCAGTGCTGCTTCAATTCACTTTAATGGATTGAACTGACAGAGGAATTTCAGATATTTCTGTGTCGATGAGTTATACAGTGCTACAAATCAACAAAGAGGTTGAAGAAGAATTTAATGTAAATGCAAACGCAGCATTAGTGAGTGAATGACACAGTCTGCAGTGGCGTGCAAATGTTTTGGCACCCCTATTCAAAATTACTGTTATTGTGAACAGTTAAACAAGTTGATGATGAAATGATTGCCAAAAGGCACAAAGTTGAAGATGACATTTTCCCTTGTATTTTAAGCAAAACAATTTTTCATTTTCATCTTTTACATTTTCAAAATATCAAAAAGGAAAAGCAAAACTTTGAGTGCCCTGCATGGTTAGTACCTGGTAGCACCACCTTTGCTAAGTATCACAGCTTGTAAACACTTTTTGTACCCAGCCAAAGTCTTTCAATTCTTGTTTGATGGATTTTTAATCCACTCTTCCTTGCAAAAGTCATCCAGTTGTGAGAGGTTGTAGAAGTTTTCTTCTGGTGACTCTTGCTTGAAGATTTGTGCAGGTGTTACTGAACTGTAGAACAATGTACCACAACACCATAGTCTTTCAAATCTTGCTGACGGTCTTTTGCAGTCAAGCGAGGGTTTTAACAATCCTATGAGCAGCTTTCTCTGAGATGTTTCTTAGTCTTCCAATCCAGACCTTCTCTTGAGTGTTAGGCAGCTGCTTAAAAGAGCACGTGGCTGCTGTTTATTGGGATACGGTTAAGCGAGTCTGGGTTTTATAAAGCTTTGAAATTTGCATCACCTGGCCTTTCCAAATCTCATTTTGCAAGGTACCCCTCTGTGCCTTTTGGAGATCATATCACCTTCAACTAGTTTAACTGTTCACAGTAACAGTAATTTTGACATGGGGTGCCCAAACCTTTGCATGCCACTGAAGCTGCTATCGCCTAAACTGACTATTAGTCCTCCTAAATTGGCTATTAAAAACTATTAATCACATGCTGTTAGTTACCTCTTTTGAAGTTCCTGGCCACATTATAGAAGAACCATTTCCATTTGGCCCCAATAATAACCCTGACTGTTATCCACTCTGCATACTCAATTGGGGACATAGGGGGAGATTTATCTAGACAGGCGCTTTTGTATCGATCTTGATATCCTCTGCACTGCTGAAGGATGCACCACATTTATGACGAGCTGCAGGCCTCATCATAAATTAGGCACATCCTCCAGCAGTCCATGCACTTAAACAGACATCTACAACCGCTGAGAGCTGCTGCAGATTTCTAGTTTCATTTGCACCAGAAACCAGGCATAAATAAAGATAAATTTAACTCTGTCAAAAGCATTAAAACTGACATCCAGTGACCAAATAATATCACTATACCATGAACATAAAATAGAGCCATATCATTGTTTTGCTGCATATCCTGCTTGCGCAAAATGTAACCCTATAGCATCCCGTAACAGTGCCTGCCACCATTCTGCCCTTAAAAGCAATGTCTTATATGATACTGCCCCTATAAATAGTACCTCCTTTATTGTCTTTATAAACAGTGTCTGCCGGTTACCTCTTTCCCCCACACATGGATTTAGATAGGACATCTACTGTAAGTACTTTACTTACCTATTCTTTAATGCAATGTTATTGTATTCTACTTATTTTGGGCTAAGAATTATTTTTCAATTGGTTCTTATTTTAAAAAATTCCACAGCTTTTCCTCTACAGAATTCACTTTCAGTGTAGCTGCAGACGGTTGCTTTTGGCTTCATAGTAAAGAATTTTGCTTAAATGAGTGTTTATGAGCCGTCAGGAGTAGAGTTGAGCGAACTTCTGTTTTAAGTTTGGCTTTCAAAGTTCGGGTTCGGGTTATCCAAGCATCCCGTTATGGATTCCGCTACCACGGACCATAAGGCATTTGGAACACGGGGTGAAGGACCTGGGGTTAAGTCACCGTCATGTGATCAGTGCAGGGGGCGTGGCTCAGTACTGGATTGGATAAGAGGTCGTAGACTACCACCTCTTATCTAATCCAGTACTGAGCCACGCCCCCTGCACTGATCACATGACGGTGACGTCACCCCAGGTCCTCCGTGTTGTCCAAGGTTCGGGTTCATTGACGAATCCCCTTATGGATTCCAAATGCCGTTATGGTCCGTGGTTGCGGAATCCATAACGGGCTGCTTCGATAACCCAAACCCGAACTTTGAAAGCCGAACTTAAAACAGAAGTTCGCTCAACTCTAGTCAGGAGTCATCAGAGCATCTTTCTGACAGATTCACTAAAAAGCAGAAGAAACAGTCTGCAGATGCTATAAAACGAAAGGCTGTAGGGGAAAAGGCCAAATTATAATTTAGTAAATGCGTAAAATGCAATACAAAAAAATACCCTCAAATGTGTCTATAGCCTTTAAGGAAGTTGATTGCTATCCTTTTATCTGAGGTTGTATTTAGTTTTACCATACAACTCTCTCAAGGGTGTCATATAGGGCCTGGGCCCCAGGAATACTGGCTTGCAGATCATGGCAGTTTACAGTACTGTAACGTTTCGTTTAGTCTTTTTTAGTATTATATGCAAGATATGAAACAAAAAAACACTACTGCAATTTTTATAAAGTTAAATTAAAAGTAATGAAATACTGAAGACCATGCTCTCCATCATACTCTCTTATTTTTGGTTCTAAATTACCTTGGTTGACATTTAGTTCACCTAGCTAATATCAGCCTCAGATTAGCACAGCCATAGCAGAGATTAGATGTCTAGCGATCTCTAAAGTTCAGGGTTACTAGGGTTAGACTTAAATAACATTTCTGGGATATTGGTGCTTAAAGACTAATGATGGAGTAGAAAGGAACCACTTTGTTATTCATCCATCTCATTTACCTCCTGCTGCTTATACCCCTGGTGTAATAAAGGTAAACAATAAAATGGAAATTCAGACAGTCTGTAATAGAAATGGACTTTGGAGTCTGTGGTATCAGGCATGGAATGAGTACATCTGCAATGTTTTAATAAGAATTAATTATTTTTATGAATCTCAATATATAGGCTTTATAGACAGATGAGATGTTTCCTTAATATGTCTGCTTTCTGTTACATATTTGATCAAATATCATTTAAGCAGGACCTGTCACCAGAACAGTTGGCTGCATACCCTTGTGGCGGTATCACCAGTGACTCCGCCATGTTTTTTCCTCTTCTAGCCTCCCCTCTTCAGCTGCTATCTATTCTGCAAATTATTGTGCACAATAGCAGCGAACTGTCAGGTGAGCTGTCTCCATGCAGTGTCCCACTCCTTAGTGGGGCCCTATATGTTTAAGGGTATTTGCAGAATGTCATTCTATGCTGTGTATGTATATTGCTGTAATTCCTTCTAACAGGCTGGTGCTCTCTTGCATATTATTACACCCAATCACCCCTACATATATATGTAGAGCAGGGGATAGGGAAGTTAGTGAGTGTGAAGTCAGTTAAGTGCAGCAGACAAAGAAAACTGCAAGAAAAAAACGAAGGGCAGCATAAGTTTAGTTCTCAGCCAAGGAAAGCTACCTCAGCCAGACTGAAGGGCCGGATTAAAGAAGTGGACGACCAAAACTAGGGTTGGACCTGCTGTACCTGGAAGGGCTGACATTGAGCTACCCCTCTGAGTTGTGCGCAGACCAAGAGTAAGCCAGCCTGAACAGAAGAATAACAGAAAACCAGTGTGTTGAGAGAGTATAAGGAGAGACTAGTGGAGGTGAGAGTGCTACCTCAGCCTATAGACTCTTCTAGCAACCAATGTGTGATAGAAGTTAGCCTAGGGTGCATGTCCACAGTCTACAGTGAAGTACAAGCTGTATTTGGAGCCACATTACTCTATGGACAGTGTGGACATACTTATGGAAATTGTAAGTAAGCCAGGAAGGTAAGACATATGTATAATGGCCACGTGAAGCAGTTTATTGATGTATACTGAGTCCACACCTGGAAGATAGTCAGCCAGATGTTACAACAACCTGAGTGTTATCAGAAGCTATACCTCATCAAGATACCTGTCTTGTGGAAATTGGTTGCTGTGTTCCTGAGAAAAAAGACTTTTACACTTTATGCAGATGAGGGATTCGGTACACCAACTGGCAGGGCTTAGCCCAGGGGTAGGCAACCTCTGGCATTCCAGCTGTTGTAAAACTACAACTCCCAGCATGCATACTGGCTCTGCTTTTCTAAGAACTCTCATAGAAATGAATGGAGCATGCTGGGAATTGGAGTGCCGAAGGTTGATGAACCCTGGCCGAGCCCCTTGGTGCTCCTCATCTTTCTAGTGCTAACCCTGCCCCTTGGTGCACTGAAGCCTTTATTTGCATAAAGAATAAAATTGTTTTTGTTGGTTTTTAGGAACACCACATCCGATTTTCCCAAGACAGGTATGATTTTAATCGGCAGGATCAATCCTACCAGGCAGCAGTCATATATCTCCAATGGAGGGAGGACAGGTAACTGCCTTTGGGGGGGGGGGGGGGGGGCATAGCTGAACTCCTCTCTCTTCACAATTTATAAGTTGTCAGGATAAGGTGAAATCATCACACACAAACAGGGATAGTGTAGCTCTAAAACTACCTGGCCCTACTATCCCTACCTTCTAACAAGGCCACCCTAGCCAGTCCCCCACAACTGGGCAGCAGTCCCTATGCTGAAATACGTGAAGGGCAACACACAAACAGGGAACAAAAAACAGACAAACACTAAGAGTCATCATACGGATAAGAGTTAAATACCGGTCGGACAATGAAGTATAGAAATGCCAGAGGCAAACAAGAAAACCAACACGCCAGAAAATCGAAATCAGATCAATACAAAATACCATCGCCAGAAACCAAAAACGTAGTCGCAATACCAATTCAGAAGTCCAAAAGCCAGTGGAGTCTTAAATATCACAAGGGAAGAGCAGGGGGAGCCAGAGGACATGTAGGCGCCAGCCTATTATACCGAGAAGAGAGCAGCTCACATTGGGGTCCATGCATGCTGTGTGGAGCTGCCATCAGCGCGTCCTAATGTTTTGGAGCCTCTGCACACCACCTCATTGGCCCAGGGCTCCTACGTCAGAACAGGCCACCCGACATCCCTGGTTTCCCCAGCTGCTGGACGCCACTGTAAATTTTTCTTATATCTGGGGCATTGCACTTTGCGAGGCCTGGGAGTGACTGTTGCGCATGTATTGGGAAACTAGGTGGGGTAGGGGCCATACTAAGTTTTGCTATGGGGCTCTATGAGATCTGTGTACGCCCTTGCAAGGCAGTGTCCCTGGTTTAATAGGGCCGATCCTGATGACAGATGTTCTTTATGACCTGTGTGCATGTGTATTATTAATAATATAATATATTCACATATCACAATTATTATGATTAGTAAGGGCTTTTTCCAGGCTAGTCCTTCTTCCCTCTGGAGTACTGACCAAATATTTTTGTTGCCCAGATAAATCTGAACAGTAACGGTAGGCCAGTGCCAGTATGGATACTGTGCTGCGCTACAATGAGCTTCCAAAGAGAGACCTGCTTTAATTAAGACCATGAAATTGACCCACACTATTGTCATTTTCATACTGGGGATAAGTATATATTTATTTGTCATGAAAATGTATGTACTATGTGGGGCGTAATAACTAGGTAACCACTCTAACTACTGTAGGTCTGTAGGTTGCCCCAGCATGACCTCTTCTGGTACAGGGAATATTTCTTCTTCCTACAAGATCATTAAGCAGCCCTGCACCAGGATGCAGCAAATCTCTGCTGATCTGAGCTTATCCGGCTCCACGTATACATGGAGAATGCACTTAGCAGCTGCAGGATGTCAATACCTCGCTGTGTCTAATACCCGCTGCCACTTCCTTCCCTGATAGAGAGATCATTTGTCAGGTGTATTATTGACAGAGGATTACCGAGAGAAAGAACAAAGCAGGTGCACAATGCCCTAGAGGCGTGGGTTAGTCTTCTATGATTTCTGTTCATTTCTTCAACACTGTAGGGGAAAAGCAATTATTTGTGATATATGAGTAGTAATTTGCTAACAAAAAAAAATTGCTGTTTTTAGTAGCATTATGGGCAACAGTATACATGGAGGCAATACTCAAGCAACCTGATATTAGTATGTGATTGCGCCGCATGCTGACCTGCACTATTTCATGTAATAACCGCATCTTGTGGAACATATTATCTGTGTTTGTCCAACCTACAACATGTAGGTGAACCACGGCAATATCCTGCAGCCACATACGAGTTCTGCATGGTAGTTACCTGCTTTTGGACTGTAGATGGTGCTAATCTTTAAAGGGGCTTTTCTACTATCCCCAGCAATTATTATGAATGGAAGTCCTAAATTGCCCCATGAGAATGGAGAAGTGGTGGATATGCATGACCTCCTCTCCGTTCAACTCTATGGGACTACTATCTTCTGCAGTCTCATAGAAATGAATGGAACTTTGGTCACTCATGCACACCACCATTGTCATGTCATTCTTACTGGATTTCCCTGAGGTCAGGCCCCTAGCAATCAAATGCTTGTCCCCTATACTGTGGATGAGGAATGAGTATTGTTAGCAAAGATGGCTAACCTCCGGCACTCCATCTGTAGCGAAATTATGACTCCCAGCATGTTCCATTTATTTCTATGGAGTTTTGAGAACAGCCAAGAAAGTGTACATCTTGGGAGTCATAGTTTTACCACAGCTGGAGTGCCGGTGGTTAACCATCACAGTGTTAGTGGGAAAACCCATATATTGACATGGGTACAAGTCTTATGTCAAACATTTAGGCTACATTCACCTGGCAGTGAAAAATGGCTGCGTGGCGGCTGTTTTTTTAAACCAATTGAAGTCAATGAAGCTATTCACATGGCCGTAAAAGCCAGTGAATAACCACCAAATGGAATGAGCTCACACGTTGAGTTCACTCCATACATGGTGGGTATAATACTGCAGACGCCTGAATGAATATCAGGGGGCTGTTACTATATATTACGCTAAGAAGTGATGTTAAATGTGCTGAGAGGCAGTTATAGATCCAATGCATAGCATGTGTATGTGCGATCCATGTTTTTCGCTTTTTTTTTATACTGGATCACCATCATGCTGTTGTACTACAAAGAAGAACGGGTAACATTCGCTTGTTTTCCGTTGACCATGGATTCGGATTCCCAATTGGTGAGGGCATATCTTCCACAGCACCTTCACAGCCTTTATACAGGGGACCAAGTTGAATATACCTCTGTAGATGGTCCTAGAGCAGTAATGGTGAACCTTTTAGAGACTGAATGCCCAAACTGCAACCTAAAGCCATGTACTTTATCATTTAGCTATAATAGCCTGCCTACATTCAGTGCGCTGCTTGTGCTGCTCATAGCGTGCCCTGCGCTGATGAATGGCAGAAAAAGTCTAAGGCATATTGGTATACCCTAGACTTTTTCCAGGGCGTGGGTGTCCACAAAGAGGGCTCTAAGTGCCGCCTCTAGCACCAGTGCCATAGGTTCACCACCACTGTCATAGAGGATGTTTTGCTGCGGGAGTGACCCACCTGCCATAACTACTAGACCAGAGGAGGAATGGCCTGCAGGACCAGGCTGGCTCTCTGGACTGCAAGGTCTGTGCCAAACACAGAGGTTGTCCTGGCCTATGGACACTCAGTAGCCCAGAGTCCCTAGTCAGCCCAGAACCTCCGACTCCTGGCAACAACCACCGTCGGGACCTACAACACATTGCAAATTAACCCAGTGATCACTGACACTGTCAGACAGGGTGTCTCCTAAATGTCCTGGAAGATGCCAGAGCCCCAGAAGAACCAATTTGAGTTGGCATACTTCTGGCCCATTTCTGCTGAAGCTGAGCTCTTTGAACCCCTGAAACCAATACAAGCCCCCTCTGCGGTGATTGATAACGAGCCTGATAACAGGAGGTGCCAAAGCTCTTCTGCCAGCAGAACATCAGGGTCTACAGCACCAACTCTGCTCAGCCTGACTGCCAGAGGGTGCCAATGTTCTGCAACTTGTCTGCCACCAGAAACCAGGGCCGCTGCCAATGACTCCAGCATGGCTGCAGAAACACCTGCTACAAAGGATCCGAAAGAGGTCTTCAATTCCACCCTTTAAAAAATGCCCCCAAAAAAGCCCAGATACACGGGTAAGAGACTGGCCATGTGTGTGATGTTGGTCCACATAGCTTGCCGGTAGAAATCTGCTTAAAGAGATTCTACCTCATAGTATATTCTTTGTCCAAGTTGTGCTTGTTACACCTCCCCTTCCTTCTCAGGTTAAAGCAAAAACCTGATGATTTGCACCGTTCAAATACTAATACTCAGGGGAAAAACTATAATCTACCAAAACTCTCGGAGAAAACCCAAAATTACAGTTATGCAACGTATAACTGGGTAAAAAAAAATACCACTTCCCTTACCATCTATATTAATACTATTTATTGTTGAAGGAAAGACAAGGTAAAATGGGAGCTAAACAGCAAATATCACCGGACTATGGCTGTTTTGCATCTCCTCACACATTCTTAAAGGGGTTATCCGAGATATATTAAGTTAATCCAAACTTCTTTATCAATATATATAAAACATTTTTGTAATTGACTTACGGTACTTTAAAAATAATGCACCGTTTACATTCTGCAGAATGTTGTCATTTGTGCACTGACGTCACCCTGCTTGATTCTCCGTCTTCATTCAGCACGGCTCTGGTAAGGATCGCGCATGCGCGATCCTTACCAAAGCCGTGCTGACAGATTCCACAGCATTCAGGCTTTGGAAGCCCGCCCCTTCTTGGTCTCTGCTCTATTTGCTCGACTCTGGTAAGGATCGCGCATGCGCGATCCTTACCAGAGCCGTGCTGAATGAAGACAGAGAGCAGAAGGGGCGGGCTTCCAAAGCCTGAACGCTGTGGAATCTGATCAGCACGGCTCTGGTAAGGATCGCGCATGCGCGATCCTTACCAGAGCCGTGCTGAATGAAGACGGAGAATCAAGCAGGGTGACGTCAGTGCACAAATGACAACATTCTGCAGAATGTAAACGGTGCATTATTTTTAAAGTAAGTCAATTACAAAAATGTTTTATATATATCGATAAAGAAGTTTGGATTAACTTAATCTATCTCGGATAACCCCTTTGAGGTCTAATGAGACCTAGCATGAAAAACGCGTAAAACCCACCTGCTTAAGCAGTGTGCTTGAATTTTTGCAGTTTTTGCCATGGACTATTTTTGCATATTTTTATGGACTGATATGTGCAGCGGGCGCCACCCCCCAGGGCCCTTTAAGAGTACTAGTACTTGTTTGCAATGAAGCAACAAGGGCACAGGGCCCCTTTTAGTGATACTGTGGATGATACCCAGGTGTAGGAATGCCAGAGTGGTGTACGGTGGCCTAAATGTCCCTTAATGTTGGTGCACGTGTCACGGTGCTCCTACCTGGATACGCTGGACCCCAGGCTATGGCCCCAAAGCAATGAAAGGGGGGTTGCTGATAAAGAGGGGATGATGAAATAAATTGAGTTCAGACCTTGTGATGAAGTTCAATAACAGCTTTACTTTGCATAAACCTTTCAACAGTTCCAGGCTTTGTCTTGGTTCCCAGCAGGCTTTAGCATTAACTCTGTCAGGCAAACAAACTCAACTCTGCTACATCTGGTGCTCTCTGGCTCTGCTGTGTTGACAGGCTGACTGGATAACTTTGCTTTAGCTGTCTTTTGCAACTTCACTCTGTAGTCTGACTCTAGATTTGTCCAGGGAAAACTCCTCCTGGCTTCAGAGGCTCCAAGCTGTGGGCTCCACATCCAGCAGAACTGAAGGTGCTCTAGCTGGCTTGAGCAAGGCACGTCCAGCAGGGATGTGCACCTGCTGCTCACCCTCATTTGGAAGGGGGTAAGCTGAACTGACCTCTAACTATCTAGTCTCCACCCTTCCTTAGAAAGAGGGTTAGAATGAAAAGAAAGGTTCAATTCTCTCTAACGGTAGCTCTGCCATGCTTGCTGCCACCTTCTGGTGAACCAGGTAAATTACACTTGAACATAAACAGTTGCAAGAAATAAATATGCACAGTCTACAGGACCTGAAATTAATGCATAAGATGACATTGTATTAGCCCATAGGAGACCGCGGGGAGCGGAAGTGGTAATGGTACTCTGGGACATTACATTCCCCCTTACTTAAAACCCAAGCCGACCTTGGCTTGTGCTTAGGAGGCGCTCTAAGGGTACCAAAGAAAAGTTAAAGTGCTGCATGAGCTTGCAGACTATTACACACATATAAAGATGTAGACACAGCTACCAATAGATCAATGCTCAAATACTCCACAACATGGCCAGAGTCGTTTGTGGAGCGTGGGGGTGTCATGTACTGTAATCCCTCCATGATACTATGAAACGCCCGCAAATAGAAGGTTGGCTTCACCCTGTATTACCTCCTAGCACCAAAGTCTAATTATGCTTTATGCTTTGTCACCTTGATGACTGAACAGGTAGCTACAAAATTTTCCATGGCAATGCACAAGGCCTTAGAACATACACAAATTAGGAGGAGGAGGCGGTGCTCTCCCATCTCTCCAGGAGGACTATTCCCTCCGAACACATACTAGCAACGCGGTACCCTTGACAGTGTTAGATCTGCTTGCGACTTTCCACTTTATTGCCCCTGTGTAGCAATCAATATATATAAAAAAGGACGTATATATGTATTTATGTGTGTATGTTCCGCGATCACTCAAAAATGCAACCATCGATTTCAACGAAACTTGTTATAAACATCCGTTGCTACCTGGAAAGAAATGTTGTGGGGGTCTCAGCTCTCTAGGGCATACCGTTTCTAAGATATTCCCAAAATATGGCCTGCATTAGCCAATACAAGCCTGCAAGTCTTTCTCTTCATATTCCAACTGCCATACTGCCACATGTCCCTTATCAGCAAATAGAAGCTCACAGGCCCTCAGTCTACACATACACACAGCTTTACTCCAGGTTTCAATAATAACCCAGCCATTTTTCTTTACTGCTGTAGGTCAGCTTGAGGCAAGGGCTGCACGACACATAGGGCACAACTACACTGCCACATCCATCTTGAATTGATTTTTTGCGACTGCCATGTCGCAGTCGCAGCATGTCACAGTGCAACACCATAATCTATCATTATAAAAATTGTTGCGCGACACATGTCGTCATGTAGCCCTAGTCTTAAAGGGACAGGGCGCTGTAGAGGTCACTGTTAATGGGGTAGGGCCACTATTAAAGGGGCAGGCCGCTGTGGAGGTCACTGTTAAGTTGGCAGGGGCCACAATTAAAGTGGCAACTGCTGTGGAGGTCACTGTGAAAGGGGCGGGCACTGGGGAGGTCACTGTTAAAGGGGCAGGCACTGTGGAGGTCACTGTTAAAGGGACATTCACTGTGGAGGTCATTGTTAAGGGGTCAGACCGCTGTGGAGGTAACTGTTAAAGGGGTGAGCACTGTGGAGGTCACTGTTAAAGGGGTGGGCACTGTGGAGGTCACTGTTAAAGGGGCGTTCACTGTGGAGGTCTACTGTTAAAGGGGTGGGCACTGTGGAGGTCACTGTTAAAGGGGTGTTCACTGTAGGGGTCACTGTTAAGGGGGCGGGCACCATGGAGGTCACTGTTAAGGGGGCGAGCACTATGGAGGTCACTGTTAAAGGGGTGAGACCTGTGGAAGTCACTGTTAAAGGGGCGAAAACTGAGGAGGTCCCTGTTAAAGGGGCATTCACTGTGGAGGTCAGTGTTAACAGAGTGGGCACTGTGGAGGTCACTGTTAAAGGGGCGGGCACTATGGAGGTCACTGTTAAAGGGATGATCACTGTTAAAGGGACGGGCACTGTGGAGGTCACTGTTAAAGGGGCGTTCACTGTAAAGGTCACTGTTAAGCGTCGGGCACTGTGGAGATCATTGTTAAAGGGGCAGGCACTGTGGAGGTCAATGTTAAAGGATCGGGCACTGTGGAGATCACTGTTAAGGGGGCAGGCCGCTGTGGAGGTTACTGTTATAGGGGCAGGCACTGTGGAGGTCACTGTTATGGGGGATATTGTTGATCTCTTTTAACGACACACAGAAACATTAAATTAAATAGATAAAATATACCCATGCGAAGCCTGGTCCTTCTGCTAGTTATACAATACAATATAATACCTAGGCTATCCAGCTAACACAAGGCAAAATAAGAACCATTAGTATTAACGTCCTCAGAGGCAGTCCATATGAGCAATGACGATGTTAGACCTGCTTGAGAAGTAACCTGACGTCCTCAGAGGCAGTCCATAAAAGCTAGAGAAGTAAGGCGCTGACCATCTGGCTAACAAAATTAAGCGCAAAATCCATACAAAAGTGCATTTACAGTACCTGTAAAGGAATACACACAATGGGCAAATACTTTAAACATTGCTGAAACTAGAAAAGATTACTGCAAATAGATAAGGCAATATTTAATGCAATCAAATAGTGCAAGAAAGTCACATTAGAGTCCTTTTCTTCAACAAAGTCCTTTGTAATCCAGAGGAAATAATAACATCATTATTTGTAATCCATGGGAGGCAATAATTTCATTTGTAATCCACATGGGCTAGTGATGTATAAAATAGCAACACAGGTGATGAGAACCCTTTTAGCAAAGGGGGCTCCCAATTAACCTGAGAAGGCTGAAAAGGGAACTTTGGGGCGCTGTTGAGCGCAACTGGGATTTTTTTCCTTTTCGATGGGAGGAGTCCTAATGAACCATGTCCATCTGGATGAGGAATTAAAAGGGCAACTGAAACACAAAACAAGGCTAACATTTCTTTACCCTTCAAGAAGAGTCCATGACGTGGCTCCCAGAAGTCCTTATTTTTTTAAATGAAGATGCTGAATGAAGAGAGGCTCTTCAGAGGAAGGACCTCAGATCCTCCTCTCTACTGCTGCTGCTGCAGAGTTGGATGAGAGGTTGGTCCTGCTTCTTATAGTCCAGTCTTGCGGCAACCGTGGTGTTCTGGCGACACCTACTGTCGACTCTTGGTAAGGTCCGGGTTGTCACACTTCTCACCACCGCCGTGACTTTCTGCTTCACTGGGGAGGATGCTCCTGCCATCATGAAGGGGTCCAGTACCTCCGGCTGCATGTGGGCTGGTAGTTAGTCCTCCTGTTTAGGTGGTTTCAAGGACAATTCTGCGATGACCCTTCTCATCAGTGGCTCGGACTTCCAAGGCAGTTGGTACGCAACAACTGTGGGGCTAAACACAAAGGTGGCACTGGACACACTTCCCAAATGCCAACTGGTTGTTGGGGGTGCAGGCAGTCCCGGGATGAGAGGCTCCGACTCCGGTTGGAGTTTGTCACCAAAGTGTAGCACTCCCCCTGCGGTCTCCTACAGACATCTAACATGTCCAGCTGCTGCTGGGTCCTCCGGCCAGCACTCCGGTGCTGACACTGGAACAATGGGCTTAACAAGAAGATTCACCCCAGTAGCAAACGGGCCTTTTAAAGACACAGTCGGGGTGTATTTGACTTGTTCCCCTTTGTAGAGGCTGTGCCGGGCCTGCGCTAAATATGGACGTTTTACGCAGCGGCGGTTCACAAAGATTTCTTCCCTGGTCTTGTCATCCTAAATGTATCCTGTGCCCCTCTCAACAGAGAACCAGATCACGGTTCCGGTTCTCCTCTCTAGCACTCGATTGTGGGACAGGGGTCGGTCCAACAACTGGACCACCCAGTTCTCAATGGCCCTGCGGTAGTCCCAGGTGTTGGTGGCGTAGGCTGTGACTTTCTGGGGCACTATTATAGTCAGGCTGTCGTAGGCCTCACTATTCCTGGGTGGCGCTTCCCCCCAGGGCTTTTTAAGAGTACTAATACTTGTTTCATGACGCCAGTTGCAATGACGCAACAAGAGCCCAGGGCCCCTTTTAGTGATACTGTGGATGGTACCCAGGTGTAGGAATGCCAGAGTGGTGTAGGGTGGCCTAAATGTCCCTTAATGTTGGTGCACGTGTCATGGTGCTCATACTTGGATTAGCTGGACCCCAGGCGTTGGCCCTGAAGCAATGAAAGGGGGGTTGCTGATAAAGGGGATGATGAAAAAAATTGAGTCCAGACCTTGTGATGAAGTTCAATAACAGCTTTACTTTGCATAAACGTTTCTCCAACAGTTTCAGGCTTTGTGTTGGTTCCCAGCAGGCTTTAGCATTAACTCTGGCAGGCAAACAAACTCAACTGCTACATCTGGTGCTCTTTGGCTCTGCTGTGTTGACAGGCTGACTGGATAACTTTGCTTTAGCTGTCTTTTGCAACTTCACTCTGTAGTCTGACTCTAGATTTGTCCAGGGAAAACTCCTCCTGGCTTCAGAGGCTCCAAGCTGTGGCCTTCACATCCAGCAGAGCTGAAGGTGCTCTAGCTGGCTTGGGCAAGGCACATCCAGCAGGGACGTGCACCTGCTGCACACCCTCCCTTGGAAGGGGGTAAGCTGAACTGACCTCTAACTAACTAGTCTCCACCCTTCCTTAGAGAGACGGTTAGAAGGGAAAGAAGGGTTCCATTCTCTCTAACTGTAGCTCTTCCATGCTTGATGCCACCTTCTGGTGAACCAGGTGAATTGCACTTGAACATAAACAGTTGCAAGAAATAAATATGCACAGTGTACATGTCACAGGTTATGGGGATACACACCAAATACACACAAGAACAAAATAGACAACAGTCTTGGCCTCAAAAGCTAAGGAAGAGGGATGGTGACCTTCTCATAATCCCTAGGCCTTTCTCTAACCCCTGCCAGTATGAGCAGATCCTGATGGTGGAAATACTCATACTCATAACATACCTTTGCCCTGCTAAAACTGACGGTCCCTATGATAGGTAGCAGGAGATGATACAGCTAGTTCCTTCCCTGATGAAGGAACCCGCGTCTCCCTGAGGCCTAGAGACAACACACACCAGAGAATACCAAACAGAGAAGGCAACAAGTACTTAGCTTAGAGATGTATGGAGAAGCAGGAGATCCAAGACAAACAAGCTCTAGCAACTCTAAGCAGAAATATCAACTGCATGGTCAGCAGTGTGAGGAGGACCTAAAAAGAGCCTCATCACTGATAACGAGCGGCACCTGAGGCGAGGTGATATCCTGACAAACAACAACATACATAGAGAAAAACAGAGAGACCTGTCAGATAGCCTCACGTGCAGCATGTCTATTCGATCTTCTCTAGTGTTGAGCAAACTTGTATTTTAAGTTCGGCGTCCAAAGTTCGGGTTCGGGTTATCGAAGCATCCCGTTATGGATTCCGCTACCACGGACCATAACGGCATTTGGAATCCATAAGGGGATTCTTCAATGAACCTGAACTTTGGACAACAAGTGGGCAAAAATGAGCCCCTACCTAAGACAATTGGACAAAAGCTAAAAAAAAATGACTCTCAGACTATGGAGATACTAAAATGTTTTTTTGTTTGTTTAACAAAGGATATTATAGTGTAAAACCTAAATAAATTTAAAAGAGTAGACATATTAGATATTGCCGCATCCGTAAGAATCTGCTCTATAAAAATAACACATGACCTAACCCCTCAGATGAACACAGTCACAAAAATAAAATAAAAATGGTCCCAAAACAGCAATTTTTTCAAAATTTTCCATTTTTATCATTTTTTTCTGGTAACAAAGCAAGTGTTAACAGTCAAACAAAACTCTATATTTATTGCCCTGATTCTTTAGTTTACAGAAACACCCCATATGTGGTCGTAAACTGCTGTATGGCCAAACGGCAGGGCTCAGAATGAAGGGAGTGCCTTATGGTTTTTGGAAGGCAGATTTTGCTGGACTGGTTTTTTGACACCATGTCCCATTTGAAGCCCCCCTAATTCTCCCCTAGAATAGAAACTCCATAACAGTTACCCCATATAAGAAACTACACCCCTAAAGGTATTTAAAACTGATTTTACAAACTTTGTTAACCCTTTAGGTGTTCCTCAAGAGTTTATGGCAAATAGAGATGAAATTTCAGAATTTCTATTTTTTATTACCTTGTCTCAAAAAAATGTATTATAGAGCAACCAAAAATCATATGTACCTTAAAAATAATACCACCAAAACTGCCACCTTATCCAGTAGTTTCCAAAATGGGGTCACTTTTTTGGAGTTTCTACTCTAGGGGCTCATCGGGGTCTTGAAATGGGCCATGGTGTAAATAAACCAGTCCATCAAAATTCGCCTTCCAAAAACCATATGGCTTCCCTTCATTCTATGCCCTGCCGTTTGGTGATACAGCCGTTTACAACCATATATGGGCTGTTTCTGCAAATTACAGAATCAGGGCAATAAATATTGGGTTATGTTTAGCTGTTAACCCTTGCTTTGTTCCTGGAAAAAATGGATTCAAATGGAAAATTTGCCCCAAAAATTCTGAAATTTTATGTCCATTTGCCATGACCTCTTGTGGAACACCTAAAGGGTTAACAAGGTTTGTAAAATCAGTTTTGAATACCTTAAGGGGTGTAGTTTCTAGAATGGGGTCATTTTTGGGTGGTTTCTTTTATGTAAGCCTCACAAAGTGACTTCAGACCTGAACTGATCCTTAAAAAGTGGGTTTTTGAAATTTTCTGAAAATTTTCAAGATTTGCTTCTAAACGTCTAAGCCTTGTAACGCCCCCAAAAAATAAAATGGCTTTCCCAAAATGATCCAGACATGAAGTAGAAATCTTGGGAATGTAGAGTAATAACTATTTTTGGAGGTATTACTATGTATTATAGAGGTGGAGACATTGAAATTATCAAATTTTTCAAAAATGTTGGTAAATTTAGTTGTTGTTTTTTTTTAACAAAAAAATGAACTTTTTTGACAAAATGTTACCAGTGTCATGAAGTACAATATGTGATGAAAAAACAATCTCTGAATGGCCTGGATAAGTAAAAGCGTTTTAGAGTTATCACTACATAAAGTGACACTGGTCAGATTTGCAAAAAATGGCCTGGTCCTTAAGGTGAAATAGGGCCTAGTCCTTAAGGGGTTAACATAAGGTCCATGGCCAATGCCAAAAATTCTATAACTACCATAGATTGGAGGAACAAGACCCCTGTTCTTGGAATCGGTGGGGGTCCCAGTGGTTGGGCTCCACGAATCAGTTAGTTATTCCCAATCCCGTGGATAGAGGATAACTTGTAAACTTGGCAAAACACCTTTGAATCTATCAGTTTGGAAAGAATTACAAAGCCATTGAGAGGGCTCTGGTTCTGCTGCAAACCATAGTGACAGCCATTATCCACCAATGAAGAAAATTTGGAACAGTGATGAACCTTCCCAGCAGTGTCCGGCCTACTAAAACTTCACCAAGAACGCATTTACGACTCATCCAAGTAGACACAAAAGAACTCAGATGAACATCTAAAGAACTGCTGGCTTCACTTCCCTCAGTTAGGATCAGCGTATGCAATTCCACAATAACAAAGACACTGGGCAAAAATGGCATCCATCGGAGAGTTACAAGTTGCATACCACTGCTGACCAAAAAACACATAAAGGCTTGTCTCTCATTAGTCAGAAAACATCACTTCCCGATTGGTATATCTTTAATCATAAAACTTTATGGTTCTCGATTCTTTTAGCCACTCCCTGACTGGAGTGAAATTGTGACTTTGTGACTTAAAAAAAGTCATAGAGATAAATTTGGAGTGAAACTAATTAACATAGCTAACTACACCAACTTTCCCACCCACTTTTCAAAAGCAGCGAGAGTGGCGTAAAATGGCAAAAAGTTGCAAATTTGTGTTCGAAATTAGTAGGCACCAAAATTTGTGACTTCTTACCTCCAGAATTCTAGTGTAAAAAGAATGATAAATTTCCCCAAATGTGTGTCTTAGGGTACTTTCACACTAGCGTTTTGGATTCCGTTTGTGAGATCCGTTTCAGGGCTCTCACAAACGGTCCAAAACGGATCAGTTAAGCCCCAATGCATTCTGAATGGATAAGGATCCGTTCAGAATGCATCAGTTAGGCTCCGTTCCGCTTCTATTCCGTTTTGTAGACAGACACCAAAACGCAGCATGCAGCTTTTTGGTGTCCGTCTGAAGAGGCAGAGCCTAACGGATCCGTTTTAATTATACAATATGGTGCATTTGAAAACGGATCCGTTCCCCATTGACTTTCAATGTAATTCAAAACTGATCCGTTTTGGAATTTGTCATTTTTCTTTAAAACTAATGCAAACAGATCCGTTCTGAATGGATACAAACGTTTGCATTATAGGTGCGGATCCGACTGTGCAAATAAACAGACGGATCCGCACCAACGCAAGTGTGAAAGTACACTTAAAGCTGATGAAGAAAGTAGTACAGTTTCACTTACTCCACTTGGAAGATACTGTATTCGTAACTTTTACATGCCGCATATTTTGGTGACTTTTAAGATAACATAAGAGACTCTACTGAGCCAGAAAAAGAGGAAAATTGCAATATTGTAGCAGCAGCAATACATCACATAAGTAACAACAACCTAAACAACACAATTATAGTACGCATTTTTAGAGCAATTATACCATAAGCACATAAAAACAATGACAGAAAAAAATAACAAAATAAATACCAATCAAATGTCCTTACAAATATGTCTTATAATAATGATCAAATTGCAAAGTATTTGGAAGTGAATATTGTAATTCTGTACATTAAACATGTTCTTCTGTGCTTTTTTTGGTGTTTTTTTAAAAATACATTTTAATTATTGCTACAATGATCAATCCTTATCACCATTTTAATAATCATCACCTCATTAGCATTTTATTTTTGCTGTGTGTCTCTTTATAACCTGATGGTGGCAGCATAGTACAGCGTAGGAAAGTGACAGCATTTCCATGGTCTACTCTGATCCAATCAATACTTTCCATGATACAAGACCTTTCAATGTCATTGCTATCCTATTGCACAATGAGTCAAAAAACTGTATTCATTAACATACAATAGCAGATACACAACATATTGTGAACATAAATACTAGAGATGAGCGAATTTCATATTTTGTTTGGTGATAAAAGGTGAATTGCGTTATGGATTTCGTTACCACGGACCATAACGCAATTCTATGACGGAATGCATAACGGAATGACTTTAGAGGCATTCCATTATTCATTCTGTCATAATAGAAGTCTATAGGCTACAAAACGTATCCATTAGTTTCCGTTATGCAGGGGAATCCATAGACTTATATTATGACGGAATGAATAACGGAATGCCTCTTGTCTAAAGTCATTCCGTTATGCATTCCGTCATAGAATTGCGTTATGGTCCGTGGTAACGGAATCCATAATGCAATTCACCTTTTACCACCAAACGAAGTGTGAACGATTATTATAAGCGGAAATTCGCTCATCTCTAATAAATACTATCGTTTTAAAAGAGCCACAAATAGTGGTTATGAGGACAGACCAAAAAAATGACATTTATGTAGTCTTGAGAAGAGTCAACTATGGGCTGTATTACACCAACAGATTATCTGACAGATTTGCTGACCAGTCATTGGTCAGATGGCCATTTACACACACAGAACTTTTGTTATGCACACCAACTTTTGGTCTGATTGGACAGAAATTGGCTAGATAATCTGCTGGTGTAATACAGCCTTCAGGGGGGAGATAATGAACTTGTATTAATAAATAAATGGCCCGCCCAAACATATAAAATCCCCTCAAAAGGCAAGGGGGCACTGCCTCCAACTGAGGAAGAAAAAGCTCAGTATGCAGAGATGACAAGGCTTTTTCACAATAAGAACTGTGAATCTGTGGAGGCGGTCTCAACAGGAATAGTGGACGGTTTAAAAAAAAAAACTCTTAGATAATTTCCTAGACTAATGAATATACAAATGTGTAGAAGCCGGGGTCTCACTCCCTTTCCCTAATTCACATTCTCACCCATCCCTTGGTTGAATTGGATAGACGTGTCTTTTTCAACCGTATTAACTATGTAACTATCAACAGAAAAAAGTTATGTTTTCAAAATATAATGACACAAAAACAAATGATTTAATTGTGCAAAAGTAGTAAAGCAAAAAAAAAAAAAAAGTTTATCTAGTATGGCCATAATTAAATCAAACTACAGAATACAGTTAAAGGGATTGTCTGACATAGCTGAAAACTTAAAACCAAGAAGAAAAGTGAGTACCAAAGTACCAAAAAATAAATAAAACTTATTTTTTGAAAATCTGTCCGCTTGAGTGCTGTGGCTCCCATCCCAACCATTTCAGGTCCTGAAGTGATGACGGCCCATTCTTGGTCATGTGTTTGCTGCAGTCAATCACTGGCCTCAGCAGGCATGGGTGCAAGAGCAGCATTTCACAAGCAGTTGCGGGTGCCAATCCTGGCAGTAGTGTTCAAATACTCAACCATTGCAACTTCTGCTACACTCCCATGATAACTTTTTTTGTGTGTGACTAGCTGTTTTACTGGATTTCATTTTGGGGTACATACATGAGGGACAAACAGCAATTATGGCATATGGCATTGTTTTTTCTTATAGTGTTCAGCATGCAGGATAAATAATCTGATACCTTTTTGGGTCGTTATAAATGTGTCAGTAATCATTTATTGTTAATATCTGGAATTTGTATTCTAACCTTATTTTTCCCACACATAAACCCTTTTTTTAGTTTTTCTTAACTGCATTACTTATTAGTTCCAAAGTAGGTCTTGTACTTGTCTTTTGACCACATATGTAGTACAGTGTACTTACTATTCCTGTCTCTAGGTATTTTTCTGACAGGCAGCCTACTAGACCCTACCTCTGGCATGGCCTAACAGGCTTCCTCTACAGGCTACCTCTACGTGTCAGACCATGGCAAATCTAAGGCCATTGTGAGGCTTCCTGAGTCCATAGCAATTCACCATATCCCATCTATGTTACCAATTAGATGCTGCAGTTGCTATTGTTCATGGCATCTAAGAGTTTAAATTGTTGCAATCATAGGTTCCCAGCTGTTATAGCAGGAGCACGGCTGTCAATCACTTCCAGGCTCCTCAAGGGCACATCTTCTGAGCCTGTGCGATCATCATGTACAAATACAACTATATGAACAAAAGAATTCGGACACCTATACAATAAACCTACAGGAGCATATATGACATCCCATTCTAAATCCATAGGTATTAACCCTTTCAGCCTCGGATACGTTTAAATTTTTGTGTGTTCATTTTTACTCCTTGCCTTCCTGAAGCCATAACTTTTTTATTTTCCATTCATATAGCTGTATGAGGGCTTGTTTTTTGCAGGACAAGTTGTATTTAATAATGGCATATAGCATACGATGTAGTATGAAGCTGGAAAAAATCCAAATTAATTAATATTGGGGGGGGGGGGGGAATACAATTCCACCATAGTTTTATAGGTTTTGTTTTTACGTCATTCCCTATGCAGTAAAACTGACCTGTAACCTTCATTCTATGGGTCAGTCTGATTAAAGTGATACCACATTTATATAGTTTTTCTTTTGTTTTAATATTAATACTAAATACTATGGAAAAAAAAAATGTCATATGTTGCCATATTTTGACCCCATATCTTTTTTATAGTTACGTTTATGGAGCTTAGTGAGGGCTCATTTTTTTATAGGGCAATCTATAGTTTTAAGTGATACCATTTTGGAGTGTGTATAACTTTTTGATTACTTGTTATTACTTTTTAGGGGGAGTGTTAAGAGACAAACTAGTGGTGAATCAGGCATTTTTTTCCCGTTACAGGATAAATACACTTATATTTTAATAGTATGGGTGTTTTGGGACATGGTGCTGCAAATGATCTTTATTTTTTCATTGTTTATTTTTATTTTCATTATGGGGAGAAAAGGGTTACATTTTTAAAATATTATATTTTTTTAAAATTTTAAACATTTTTTCCACATATTTTAAGTCCCCTTATGGTATTTTAACAAGAATGGCTTGCCCCTCAGACTGCAATGAATGGGACATTCAATACATTCCTATAGAGCTCTGTCCCCTTCTTATGTGATCCTTGGATCCTTCAGAGGGACAGAGGCTATGCCAAGGAATAAATGGTTCCCCCAGTCTCTGCATGAAAGCTGCCTCACAATAGACCATGGCATCTGAGAGGGTTAAATGTCTGTGCTCGGCGTTATTGCAGAACACAGACATTTGCCCTGGGTCTCTGCTGTGTGAAACTGAAGAAACCTCATGGCTATTGCGCCTGCTCCGACATACATATTGAATTAGTCAAGAGGGTCTCCATTCTAGTTTACCCCAAAGGTGTTCAATGGGGTTGAGGTCAGGGCTCTGTGTGGGCCGGTCAATTTCTTCCACACCAAAGTCACTCAAATATGCCTTTATGGACCTTGCTTTGGGCAGCTCAGCACAGTCATGTTGGAACTAAAAAAGGCCTATCACAAACTGTTCCTGCAAAGTTGAATGTTTACAATTTTCCAAAGGAAAAACAGTAAAGGGGACAAAGTCCCGTTCATTCATGGGGTGCCAAAGGGTGGTTATGACACCTGTACACCTAAAAGGACCTAAAAGTATGCATGTCAGCCTTACAGTATGCCAAGAGCCATAATATTTCAATGCAGTAGTACTTCAGCGTATTATATCAGCAATGAGAAGATTGCATAATCTGGTTTCTAACTGGGACTAAAAAATTTTTATAAAATGTTAAAAGAAAAACAAAAAGGAAAGGAAGAAAAATTCCCTTTTCCCTTTAAAAATGCTTTATTACTGAATTTAAATAAAAACTATAAACTATACAAGACTGGCATTGCTACTTCCATAATAATCACTACCATAAAGCAAATGCATTATGTAACCAACATTGCAAAAAAATGAAATGAAAATGTATCAAAAGGTTGTTGGTATGCCAAAATGGTACAGATGAAAATTATAGCTCGTCCCTGTCAGTTTCTGTTCACCTTGTTATTAACTTTGGGCAGTTACTATGCAAATTCCTTGAATCTGAATATGGGGCGTAGCTAGAAATGACTAGGCCCCATCGCAAAAAATGTTTATGGCCCCCTCCCGGATCTCCCACCCCTACATACCTATCAGATCTCCCACCCCTTCCAGAGCCCCCACCCAAACACCCCTCCAGGACCTCCCACCCCAACGTCCCCACACCCCTCCCTAGATCCCCCATTAAGTGTCATCCACAGATCCCCCCTTAAGTGCCATCCACAGATCCCCCTTAAGTGCCTTCCACAGATCCCCCCTTAAGTGCCATCCACAGATCCCTCCTTTCCACAGATCCCCCATTAAGTGTCATCCACAGATCCCCCTTAAATGTCATCCACAGATCCCCCCTTAAGTGTCATCCACAGATCCCCCTTTCAGTGTCATCCACAGATCCCCCCCTCAGTGTCATCCACAGATCTCCTCCCCGCCACCTGCTAGCTAATTTATTTACTCCACTTGCCTCAGTAATTGAAGAGAAGCGCCGTAATCTCACACAGGCGCACTGGCAGAGGCCAGCAAGCCAGCACATGCGTACTTCGATGCCTCTGCCAGTGCGCCTGTGTGAGATTACGGTGCTTCTCTGCAATTACTGAGGCAAGTGGAGTGAAAAACTTTGCTAGGAGGCGGCGCTGGGTGGGGAGGAGCGGCAAGAGTGCTCTCCTCAGCCGGCGGCCTGGGCCCCCAGTGGCATAGGGCCCCATAGCCATTGCTATAGTTCCTATAGCGATCCCTACGCCACTGATCTGAATCTGGATTTGGTCATCACCTATTTTTGCCTAATTAATTAGGGTGTATTTGCTGGTACTTGAGCCTCTGACCACAAATTCATTTAAACCCCTGTCGCCCTCGATAACCCCCGCCAATTAGTCACTGCCAAAGAAAACATTTATTGAAGTTTGTTAAAATATATGTAATTAAAATTAACTGGTTGCCCCTTCTCATGTTTTCCACTTAGTTGTGTTCTGCTACTTATATTGTTCAATAAGGGGGATACCCACTAATGCCCACATTAGTAGCAATGCCTATGTACAGTATTGTGCCCAATAATAATAATGCCCCTACAGTACCCCTAGTAGTATTAATATAACCATAATGCCCCCAATATTTATAATGCCCCTTCTGCAGTGCCCCATATAGATCGAATGCCCCCTTCCAGTTATAACTCCCATGTAGTGACAATAAATATATATATATATATATATAAATATATATATATATGATGTCCCCCATAGTGCCAGTATATTATGCTCCCCCCTTAGTGCCAATATATAATGCTCCCCTTTAAGTGCCAGTATATAATGCTCCCCCCTTAGTGCCCGTATATATTACTCCCCACCCCTAGTACTAGTATTTAATGCTCCCCCTCCCTTAGTGGCAGTATATGATGCTCCTTAGTGCCCCCAGTACAACACTGGTTAGTTTTAAAAAAAAATGAAACAATTATCTCGATATCGTTCACAGACTTCTTCCGAAATGTGTCTTGAGTTGCCGCATCCCGAAGCAGGTGGTCCATATGACGCCCCTGCTCCTGCACTGGGTCTCACACGATGACGTGATCACGTTAGACCCGGCGCAGGAGGTTGCGGTGAGGTCATTACGACCTCTTGCTTCTCTCTACTCCCTCATAGGCTTCTGGGTGCAAATGCAGTCATGATTGCGCCCCCATCATGAACAGCGAGGTGGCATCCTTGACTTCCCGCCATCCCGGCCCTGCTGTGTGGAGCTGAAGGAAGCTATAGGTGAAACATACGTTGGGTTGGAGATGCCTAATGGTCTCTATTTACTTTTTTTATACTGCTATATTTTTTATGCCTTTGCTACATTCATCATCATTTGGGGTAAGTTGTACATTGTTAGTATTCCTGAACTTAATGTGTGTATCTTAATTCAAAGTAGTGCTTATTCAGGGAGGAACAAAAATATCAAACATCAAAAAAAAAATAAATTTAGCCAACTAAGAGAGGTCATAGGCCTAACTAACTGGGACAAAGTCCTCAAAAATAAAACTACAACCATCCTAAAATCTAGTTGTGAGAGGTACATACCTTATGGGAGTAAAATGTTAAGGAACAAGAAAAAAACAATGTAAAAGAATTGTAAAGAAAGCAATAAATGACAAAAACACTAAAAAAAAAAGGAGGGCAGTGAGGAAGCATTGAAAAACTATAAGGAAAAAAATTTATATGTAGAAGACAAATAAAAGCAGCCAAACTAGAGACCGAGAGATTACTTGCCAAAGAGAGTAAAACTAACCCTAAAATATTCTTCAATTATATAAATGGTAAAAAGTATAAATCGGAAGGTGTCAGCCCTTTACATTCACTGCATTCACAAAAGAAAATAAACGGTCAGATGAAATACAGAATGTAAAAGTAAATTCATCATTGAAAGTGCCCTGTCTAACACAGGAAGAAGTACAGCGGTGTCTTAAAAAGATTAATATAGACAAATCGCCGGAACCAGATGGCATACACCCCCGTATCCTAAGAGAATTAAGTAATGTCATAGCCAGACCATTATTTCTGATATTTAAGGACTCTATAATGACAGGGAGTGTTCCAAAGGATTGGCGCATAGTAAATGTGGTGCCTATATGTGGTGCCTATATTCAAAAAGGGTCCAAAAACAGAGCCCGGAAACTATAGGCCGGTAAGTTTAACATCTGTCGTGGGTAAACTGTTTGAAGGTTTTCTAAGAGATGCTATGTTGGAGTACCTCAATGAGAATAAGCAAATAACGCCATATCAGCAAGATTTCATGAGGGATCGGTCATGTCAAACTAATTTAATTAGTTTCTATGAGGAGGTAAGTTCTAGACTTGACCGCGGCGACTCAATGGATGTCGTATATCTGGGCTTCTCCAATGCATTTGACACGGTACCATATAAAAGGTTGGTATATAAAATTACGTTGTCAAAGGTCCTTTTGCACATCCTGAAAGAAGACGAAAGAAGACGAAAGAAGACGATGCTGGCTCAATCCACATTTTAGTAAGCATTCTCTATTAAGAATGCTGTTATTTTCCCTTATAACCATGTTAGAAGGTAAAATAATAAAATCTACAGAATACCGAACCCAGACCCAAACTTCTGTGAAGAAGTCCGGGTTCGGGTCCTGGTACCAAACAATAAATTTTTTCTCACGCGCGTGCAAAACGCATTAAAATGCCTTGCATTCACACGGAAAAATCGTGCGATTTCCCACAACGCACCCACATCCTATCCTGCCCTCACACACGACACCCGTGTATGAAAGGCCTAAGTCTTACACACACCTTCTATTCTGGAAAAATAAAGTTATGGCTCTCAGAATATGGGGATATCATCTTATTGTGCAAAAGTAGCAAAACATAAAAATACCTTATTAATTTGGAGTCCCCATAATTGTACTTACCTGCAGAATAAAGGTAAATATTATCTCTGCCGCTAGGTGAATGTCAGAAAACTTGAAAAGTTAAAGAGCTGGAATTGATATTCTTTTTCTCATCTACTCCAGTATGCGTTAATAAAATGTAGTCAAAAAGTTATGCACCCCAAAACACTGCCTATGAAAAATACAAAATGTTTTACAAACAAATAAGCCCCCATACAGCTACATTAGTGGAAAAAATATAAAAAGATATAGCAGAATGCAACAGTGAAATAAATAGAAATAATTAGCATAATCCTAAAGCCCAAAATAGGCTCTGTCCATAAAGAGGATCTATAACTTCTCCTGATATATCTGTTTTAGTAACTACCGTACTTTCCAAACTATAAGACGCACTTTTCTCCCCAAGAAATGTGGAAAAGTGGCAGTGTGTCTAATAGTCACAATGCTAGTGACTGCTTCCGTTATGGAAGGGATCATTAGCAACACGGGAGGCACAGGGAGGTCAGGGCAGCGTTGCACTGGCTGTACTCACCTTTCCTGGTTTTCTTTCGGGTCTCGTTGTCCACTGTGTTCTGATGCTGTGTGCCGTCAGGTCACAGTACACATCGGGACCTGGAAGAAGCAATGGAGCGATAAGTCGTGGATCTGCAGCGCCGTCAGGAGCAAGCAAAGTAAAAATTTTTGTATCAGGTCTAATAGGGACTGGGGGTCTGATATGAGGCTGATAGGGTCTGATTTGATTCTGATGGGGGCTATGGGTTCTGATTTGGGGCTGATCTAAGGCTAATGGAGGCTGGAAGGTCTGATCTGAGTCTGATGGAGGTTGGAGGGTCTGATCTGAGACTGATGGAGCTTGGGGGTCTCATTTAGGGGGTCTAATCTGAGGTCTGATGATGAATGGGGGTCTGATTTGCGGATCTGATGAGGAATGGGGGTCTGAGGAGGGTTTGATCTGAGGTCTGATGAAGAACGGTGGTCTGATTTGGGGGTCTGCTGAGAGGTCTGATGGAAAATATATATTTTTTCCTCCTCCAAATCCTAGGTGCTTCTTATAGTCCAGTGTGTCTTATAGTCCTAAAAATTTCACTCTGACCTTATTTGGTCAGGCAGTTCGGCACAAAACTGGTGCAGATATTTTCATGATACATTATCTGAGAGTAGGATTGGCTCCTGATTTTGGCTCGCCATACAGTAACTGCTGGAATTAACTGACCAAATAACTGAGGTGTGAACTCAGCCTTACAGGCCAATGTTTGCGTCAGGTATAATGTACTTAACTGTGCAGTGGCCCAAGATTCTACTATAGAGCGGTCTCTTTTTACACTGTCTCCTGTTTCCATATAGATTGCTAGAGAACCTGGTGTGTTAAACACTAAATCTACTAATTTGTAAATGAGCGGTCTCATCTCACTGTTGTTCGGGTGTCCATACTGATTGATAGATAAGCTATTGTGTTACCCACTCAAACTCCACTGTAGAGTGAAAGAGCTGTCTCATTTAACACTGTCTCCTGTTTCGACATAGATTGTTTGAGAACTTGGTATGTAACACACTGATACAAGTAGTGACCCCATGATAGAGTGCAGAGGGGAGGGTGTCAGCAGTAAGTTTGTGTTGATGTCACTGTTCATTTTTCCCTTCTACTGATCCATCAGAAGACCAACCCAACAAAAAATGTATCCTACCTTTTGAGCATCCGCCTTCACATGGTCAGTATTTGGTCAGTAACTGATCAGTATTGGTAAAGGCAAAAACAGGAGTAGGTCTATAAAGTAGATGACACGTGAAGGAAGTATTTGCATGTCTTATATGTTTTGGACCCACTCCTGCTTTTAGCTTCTAAATCATGAGCAAATCCTGATACAAAATACTGACTGTGGGATAGAGGCCTCAGGCTCAATTTTCATGTGTTTTGGCCATGTGCATCTGACATTGTTTTACTCATATGGTAAAGAAGTCCTGCCTGCAGGACTTTAATGGCCTCTATCACACAGTCAGTATTTCGTCAGTTTTTTTAGTGGAAAGGTAAAAACAGGAGTGGGTCCAAAATAGACATGTCATGTGAAGGAAATATTTGCATATCTCCTTTGTTTTGGACCCACTTCTGCTTTTGGCATTTGATGCAAAACACTGACCATTGGACAGAGGCTTTATAGATGATCCAAAGACAGGATCTGTTGTGGTTTTCATTTTTCAGTTCTTCTGATGCAACGGCAAATAAACTGTGATGTCAATAAGGCCAAACAGGGACACTAGTGTCCCCAGAACAGACTGGTAAGGGTGGCAACAGCAAGAGACGTTATCATAGTCCGCCAGTTACAGAATGGTGAGGGTGACAACAATGACAGGAGTCATCATAGTGGCCCAGTCACAGAGTGGTGAGAGTGGCAACAGCACGAGAAGTCATCATAGTGGCCCAGTCACAGAGTGGTGAGAGTGGCAACAGCATGAGAAGTCATCATAGTGGCCCAGTCACAGAGTGGTGAGGGTGACAACAATGACAGGAGTCATCATAGTGGCCCAGTCACAGAGTGGTGAGGGTGACAACAATGACAGGAGTCATCATAGTGGCCCAGTCACAGAGTGGTGAGGGTGGCAACAGCATGAGGAGTCATCATAGTGGCCCAGTCACAGAGTGGTGAGAGTGGCAACAGCACGAGGAGTCATCATAGTGGCCCAGTCACAGAGTGGTGAGGATGGCAACAGCATGAGGAGTCATCATAGTGGCTCAGCCATAGAGTAGTGAGGGTGGCAACAGCATGAGGAGTCATCATAGTGGCCCAGTCACAGGGTGGTGAGGGTGGCAATAGCATGAGTAGTCATCATAGTGGCCCAGTCAGAGAGTGGTTGAATGGAGGGCAATAGCAGTGGCAGTGACAGCACAAGATGGTAGCAGTAGGAGAAGATGGCAGCAGAGGCATCATATGTGTGAAATTAGGTGGATGGCAGCATCAGAATAGTGATGCACGTGGCCAGGAGTAATGGGCCATTTTTCACAAAGTTTTGGTGTGGCAGCAAACTGCAGTCAGAACGTCACCGCCAGAATGCTCTGGTCTGATGAATCAGGGACCGCGTGTGGAAATCCTGGCTGATCCAGGCCTAATTCATCTTTACAAAGGCCAGTCTCTCAACATTTTGGGTGGAAAGGTGAGTTATACTTGGGGTAACTATGCCCCGCACTGCACTAAACACCCGCTCTCATGCCACATTACTGGCCGGGCAGAAAAGCTTGTCCAGGGCAAACTCGGCCAGTCGCAGCCACAAATTGAGTTTGGCTGCCCAGTAGTCCAGGGGATCTTGGATGAGGGGTGGTAGGGTGCATTCCAAGTATGCCACAACCTGCTGGTTCAGGTTCTGCTCCATGTCTTGCTGCTACTGGTGAGTGGTTTCTTCAGTAGGTGAAGAAAAGTGCTAATTAGAGACTCCAGACTTAAGTTGCTGCTGATGGAGCTCGTACTGCTCCTGCCCCCACCTCCAGCAGTCATGGCAGTGGAGCGTGAGCCAGAGGGCCCCCCAGTCAGACCTTTGTGAGGATGGGTGATGGCGCACATAGGCAGCAACCAACTGACTACATAGGATGTTTCTATAGTTGTTGAGTTTATCCTACCTCTCAGCAGGTGTATAAAAAGGTCCCCATTTTAGCACAGTAATGAGGTTCTAACATGGTGGAGAGCCAGTAGTCATCCCTCAGCCACATGGTGATAATGTGGCTGTCACTACGCAAGCAACTCAGCATGCATCTGGCCCTTTGCGCAAGGAACTCAGAGGAACTCCCTGCCTCCATCTCTACTGCATACTGCCACAGTGTGTCGGGATCATCTGCCTGGTCTTCCTCATAACCCTCCAGCAACTCATGCTCCTCCTGGTCCTCTCCTGTCACTTGTGCAGATAAAGCACCTTTTTCTGTATACATTGCTTGTGCATTAATGTTCTCCTCTTCATCCTTCTCATCTGCCAATTCAGCCCCCATGGCAATGGCCATGAGATGTAGGCACCACGTCTCATGTCCCATGGCCAGCCACATTTATCAGCATCTGCTCCAGGATAAATCATATCCTTTATCCCGTACTCCTGGTGACTGACAAATAAAGTGGTCTCCTCAAAGGGCTTGCGCAAACAGCAGGTGTCACGCATGAGCTGTCACTGGCTAACGAAGTTACACAGGGGAGTACTGTCCACCTGCATCATCAAGAAATCATTCACAGCGTTCCTCTGCGCAAATAGTAGGTCCAAAGTGTGGAGGGTGGAGTACCAATGTGTGTAAACGTCGCATATGAGGCGATGTTGGGGAACACCATTCTGTCTTTCCAGCTAAAGGAGGGTGTTTTTTAGGGTAATCGTGGCTGAAGTCCATGCACAGTTTCCTGGCCATTTTCAAGATGTTTGCAGTTGGGTGGAAGACTTCAGGAACCGCTTTACAAACAGATTAAAGACGTGCACCATGCAAGTCACATGGGTCAGTCCTACCTGACGGAGTGCCAGTTATCAGTGACCATGATTCTGAATTTCTGTTGGCAAGGAGACAACCAGAATTCGATTTCTTGTTGAAGGATGCAGAGCAGTTCCACCTCGGTGTGACTGTTCACCCAGGTAGGCCATGTGCAGAACAAAGTGACACCTCAGTGCTCTTCAGGTGGTATGCGGTAGGACTACTCAGAACTGGGCCTAAAGTGGAGGCTGAGGACAAGGTTGAGGAGGACATGGTTGCCGGAATCACAGTTTGAGAATGTGGATGCGGCATTGCCGTCATAGTGGCCCCCAGCAGTAATAATGTCCCATAAAGTGGCCCCCAGCAGTATTAATGTCCCCCATAGCGGCCCCCAGCAGTAAAAAAGTAAAAATTTCCCTATAGTGGCTCCCATCAATAATAATTTCCCACATAGTGGCCAGCAGCAGTATTAATGTCTCCCAGAGTGCCCCCCACTCAAATATTAATAATGTGCACCATTTTTTATGCCAGGACAAAATAGAATTACTCACCTCACCCACTTGCAAGCGCAGGGACAGTCATTCTTCATTTGATGCAGAAGGACCTGCGCTCCCAGCATGATAACTGAGTTCGGTTTCAAGTTTTAAAGTAGTTTTCCATTTTAAAAATCAACTACCGAAGTTATTCAACTAAGTCACGTGCGACTTTGTGATAAACTAACTTCGGCTCATTGGAGCCCATACATTCTAATAATGTACGTAAACGAATCTCCGTACAGTATTATTCCGAAGTTTTGAACAAAGTGCCTTTGAATGAAGCATCCAAAGCTCGCTTCGCTCAACACTAATGATAACATCACCACGTGTTCTCTGCGATCATGCTGGGAGCACATGGTGATGTCATCAGGTCCTTCTGCATTAAATGAGGCATGACAGTCTCTGCACTTGAAAGTGGATGAGTGGGGTAACTTATTTTTTATTTTAACCCCTAAAAGGCAATTTTTCACTAGTGTACCAATTTTTAACGCCCGCTAGACGGGTGCACTCCTGTCTCAATGGCCATTAAAAATGGTTCCATTGATTTCAATGGGGTCCATCTCGCCATGAAAATGGACAAAAATAGGACATGTCCTATTTTTTTTTTATGCCCGCTTTTCACTGGCCTTTAAAAAAAAACGGGCAAGTAAATAGCCCCATTGACTGTAATGGTTCTGAAAATGTCTGTTACACAGATATTTTTCACTGTCGTGTGAATGTAGCCTGAGTATACCATGCAGCAATGACCATGGGCTCCAAGTAGCCAGCTGGAGGTTATTGTCAATCTTTTACTGATATAGAGAGTGAGTGAATTACAGCCATGCCAGGATATTACAATATGCTTATATAAAGACTAAGATCAGATGTATCAGCATTGCAACACAACCCTGATGGTGATAATATAAGCCACATTGACAGTAAACACTGGAAGCAATTAAGCAAATATCCTCAGATTTAGGACTTTCTACTATTGTAATGTCGTGCAGGTGCTGGCTGGCTAACAGTGATTTTCTGAAGAAATCATAACCAGATTATTCATGAGGTCCCATGCCCGCTGCAGAGGTTTATTTTCAGAAGTCCCATAGCAGTGAGTGGAGAAAGCCGTGCATGGGCAACGTTTTATTCATTTACAGCAGGGTCCCATTTTTGAGATAGATGTGGGTCCAACCTTGCACCCACTCCTATCGGACAATTATGACATATCCTATTAATATGCCATAAATGTCCAGATAGGACAATGTTAGGCCAGCAGTCCGCGCCGGCGCCGCTGCCCCTAACTGCAGGCACGGGCGCCGGGCACCTTTTTTTCCTCCTGCCACCCTGCTGACAAACATGGGCTGCAACTGGCTTAGCTCTGCTACATATGTTCCATCCCAGAGTTTCCTTCCTGCTGGAGACTTGCATCAGTACTGAAACTAGCATGGGTGTGTCTCTCTGCATCTAGGAGGCACACATACACGCCCTCTGTCTCAGCAGCCTATGGCTCCATTGTAGCAGGTATTTAAAGGCACCTCCTACTACTGGAAGTTGCCTGAGCAGCCTCAGTCTCTATCATCTGTGCAAAGGTGTGTTAGCGTGTCTGCTTTTCTGTGTACAGACTCCTGGACTTCGCCTGCTGCCTGCCTCTGACCCCGGACTTCGTTTATGGACTTTGCCTGTTTTGCCGCCTGCCCCTGACCTCAGGTCTTGGTTACGGGCTTTGTTTGTTGCCGCCTGTCCTGACCCGTTACCTCCAGGCCTCGCAAGTCCCCTCGGTGCTTGCACTGTTTATTCTGACCCCCTGGTCAGCTGCCACTGACTTGGGGACTACTCTGGAGTGGCACCTGGCAGCTACCCTATGGCCCAAGTCTATCCCCACCACCAGGGGCTCTAGTGAATACCAGGTAGCTGCTTAGTTACGCCCTCCGGAGTATACCCAATCAGTGGCGCAGTGGGTCCACACCTGCTTGCATAAGAGACAAGACCTTTAAGGGTTAAATGTGCCCCATACTATCGTGGTTTCTGCTTACTTTTTGAATTATGGGGCTTTATTGTTTATGTATCCAGTCTGCTGTAGATTCTGCTCTATTTACTGGCTTGATAAGTTGCTAGTTTCATGTGGCCGATTGTCCTCCAAGAGTTGATAATACTATAATTTAATGTGTTCACAGTAAAAGTAGAACATGGGCATAGTAGTAGTTGTTGTACTCATGCAGGCATTTTTCTGTTAAAGGAGTTTTCCAGTACTTAGATACTGATGGCCTGCAGCTCAGCTCCCTGTCAAGTGACTAAGGCCTCATGCACACGACCATCGCTTGATTCCGTGTCCGTTGAGCTGTCTTTTGTACTTTCTGCGGACCCATTGGTTTTTTCTGCGACCCATTGGTTTTCAATGGGTCCGTGGAAAAGTCGTCAAATGCACAGTTTGTCCTCCGCATCCATGGTCTGTGATTACTGTCTGTCAAAAAAATATAACCTGTCCTATTCTTGTCTGTGAAAAACGGTTCGCGGACCCATTCAAGTCAATGGGACTGTGGAAAAATGCGGAGGCACATCCGACTGTCATCTGCGTCCGTGACCTGCATATATATCCATTATCCTGGGTGGAGATATAAAAATTACACTTTTTTTTTTTTTCTGGCGGACCACGGAAACACACGGAACCCCATTTTGCGGACCGCTAAACAACTGTCGTGTGCATGAGGCCTTAGCCACACACAGTACAATTAAAGGGGTTCTCTCAGAGCTGAACCCGGACATATCCCAAGCTCAGCCGATCTGACACGAGCATCCAGCATTTCATGCTGTATCGCGCAGGGCAAGGGCTTTTTCTGGAAATCCGGTGACGTACCGGGCTCTCCATGGGTAAGCTAGGCAGAGGCTTCCACCTAGCAGTGAGCCCAGTGACGTCACTGGCACTAATGGGCAGGTTCCAGCCGTTTTATAGGCTAGGGCAGCGCTAAGGGCCTGCCTATCAGAGCCAGTGATGTCACCGGGAACACTGATAGGTGGCAGTCTCCGCCTATCAGTGTAAAAATGTAAACAAAAAAGCTCTTGCCCTGCGTGATACCCATGTCATAGCGTCTGAGTGTGGGGAGAAGGGGATATGTCCGGGTTCAGCTTTAATGCTGACACCCACCCAACCCAAAGACAATTGATACCATCACCCACTGGTAATGCAATTGATGCCACCACTCACCCCCAATGCAGTTAGTGCCTCTAGTACAATTAACAATGCCACCGACCTGCGTGCAATTAATGTTGCCAAACACAATGCAAATTAAGTACAATAAATTCACAGAATATGACGGGGTTCTGACAAACATTGACATTTTTACTATGATAGTGCATAGCAAGTTGCATTAAAGGGAATGTAGCATCAGATAATGACCTATTGTTTAAATCATGTTTTTATGTTAAACATATTTATAAAGATTTTTTTGTAATGTTATTTTTAATTTTCAATGTCAATATCTGTATTTAAACAAAAACCATAAAATCCTGCAGTTTTCACACTGGCCGCTAAGCCTAATTATAGGCGTCACGTCTTGATCTGTACAGAAGCACTTTACTGCAGTTATCTGCTGATCATTACAGGCAGGACTGCAATTGCAGATATCACCTCTATATATAGATAACAAGGGATCCACCCTTCACAGTAGGGGATTGTCTAAGCTTATCTACTCCCTCCTGACCTCTGTACAGGTCACAGAGCACGCCTAGAAAACTTCCATAGAAGTCCATCGTGTCTATGGCCCATGTGGCTGCTGTAAAGCAGTTCTCTAAATGCCGTTAGGAACAGCTTAGGCAAGATGGCCACCCCCATAATCATGTTTAGAAAAAAAGAATACAAAATTCTGTAATCAGGAAATCATTGGATTGAGAGGAGCAGGATGGTGATTTTAACAAACTGCCTGCAATCTAAGCTGCTGTGACCTAGCTGTTAGGAGGTGTTGGGAGCAATGGTTATGTCAGGGCACAAACAGCGACGAGGCTGCAGACAGTCCACTAGTAGAGGGCATCATTTGATCCACTAACAAGCTCAAGCAGCTCCCACAGTTTTGTTGTTCAATATCCAGACAGAGGTGGGATCATTACACTACTTTAACATCTCCGTTTTCCTTTCCGGTATTGAGGAAAACACTCCAGTTTTGCCCCAGTTCATTGTCAAAGGGGACAAAACTGAAAGGAATGGAGTGCACCAGAATGTGTTCTGTTTCGTTGCGTTCCCATGACACACACAAAAGCTCTGCAAGCAGCATTTCTGAGTGCGTCATGGGATACTGATCAAGACGGATCTGGCATAAAAACACAATGTAAGTCAATAGGGCTGGATCCGTTTTCTCAGACGCAAAAGAAAACGGATCCAGCGCCCATTTACTTACAGTGGTTTTAGTGCCAGATCCATCTTGGTCATGATGGATGCCGCAGGTTGTATTATCCTAACGCAGGGATGGGCAAACTGCGGCTCTCCAGCTGTTGTAAAACTACAATTCCCACCATGCCCTTGTGTAGGCTGATCTGAAAAACGCAAAGGGGGGTGTTCAGTCAGCACTACCTGAATACAGGTGCACATTGCTATGGCGATTATACATACAGACAACAAGGTGCAACAGCACTCTGTAACCAGACCTCTGCCCAAGATGAAAGCTACAGAGGACATAAATGATATCATATGCAAACAGTGGAGACATTGGTTTACATTTTGATCAAAAGGTAGTAAGCCCACTCACCCCGACACGGTTGTCTCCTAGAGCGGGTACTAACACTAAATCTGACCTGTTATGGGCCATAATAGCCGCATAACATCCTCCTAACGCTAAATCTTACCTGTTATGGGCCACAACAGCCACACTTGTGTAGGCTGATAGCTGTAAGCAGTCTTTGCATGCTGGGAGTTGTAGTTTTGCAACAGCTGGAGAGCCGCAGTTTGCCCATCCCTGTCCTGACAGAAGTGTGTTTGCTGATCCCTGCCTGATCCAGCAAAACGCAGATGTGAAAGTAGCCTTACACACCCCTCTCTTTGCCCATTTCCAAGTGCTTGGCAGTAACACATTTGGTGTCACGGCACCCATGACGTGTCCTGCCATTGACACTAACAGCTCAAGTACATGCAGGACATCCTGTGGCCACATCTGTTGTCTCTCAATGGCAGGGATTCTGTAACGCCCCCGAGTGGCATTACCACTTCTCCACCCCACTACTGTCTTTAATGGCTAATATAATGTAATCTTATGTATTTTGTTCAGGTCCACTACACTGTGCATTTCCAATGTTTGCAACTGTTTAAATGTAATGTGAATGGCAGCAAATACGGCAGAGCTACAGTTAGGAGCTTTCCATTCCATTCTAAACCCCCCCCCCCTCTGTGGAGGAGTGGGCGAGTCCCACTATCTGCAGGAAGGGCAGAGCAGTCTAGCTTACTCCCTGCTAGGGGAAGGAAACAAGTACTAGGGATGTGTCTGATCAGGGGTGTAGCTAAAGGCTCATGGGTCCTGGTTCAAGAGTTCAGCTTGGGCCCCTCTTACCTCAGTGCTTTGTGTGTCTTCTTATATGGCACAAGTGTCTTTGGGCCCGGTAGCGACTGCTACCTCTGCACCCCCTATAGCTACGCCCCTGTGTCTGATGGACATGCCCAGGCCGAGCCAAGAAAAGCCAGCTAGAGCACAGTCGGCTCTGCTGGATGTGGAGGCCACAGCTTAAAGCCTCAGGAGCCAGGAGGAAAGTTCCCTAGCCTAATTAAAAGACAGACTACAAAGAGAGAAGTTGCACCATACAGTAAAAGCAAGTTTATACAGTCAGCCTGTTAGTACAGTTGTAGCAGAGACGAATATGCCTGCCAGAGTTTCATGCTAAAGCCTGCTGGGACCAAGACAAAGCCTGTAAACCGTTTTGGTAAACGTTTATACAAAGTAAAGCTGCTTTACAACTGCATCTCAAGGTTTGGACTCAAGTTATTCTTTTATCCCTCAACTATTCCCCCTATTTATTTGCTTCAGAGCCAATGCCTGGTTTCCAGCCAGATCCATGTAGGAGCACCATGACACTCACAACTCACATAAGGGAACATTTTAGGCCATCCTATACCACTCAGCCATTCCTACATCTGGGTCGCATCTTAACGGGCCCTAGGGAGAGGCGCCCGTTGAAATCCCAACTGGCATCTTTCAGTAGAATAATCCAGCTTCAGCATCCTATGAGTTTGCAGGATCTACAGGTCTAACTGCAACATCTGTGGACAAATGTATTGCAGTATACCATATGAAACCTGTGTGTCTCCATGCCTAACTGTATCTCAGCTTGTATCCAGGCTAGAGGGCCCCAACCAGGGGCGTAACTACCATAGTGGCAGACCATGCGACTGCTATGGGTCCCAGGGCAAGAGGGGCCCAGTTGGGATCATCTCCTCTTGTACTGGGGGTGAAAACTTGGTCAGGATTCTACTCTCTAAAGGAACAACTTTTAGCAAACGAGACAGTGGAAAAAATGGCCCAAGGGTCATTTGAAGGGGTTTAGGCAGAAACCCATCTGTCCTATGTGGGGGGCCTGGTTGATCCTTGCTATGGGGCCCTTACTTCTCTATGTACGCCGCTGGCCCCAATATCCTTTTAACTGCATAGTTTTCCCCAAAAACTTTTCCTTTTGCTCTAATATTGTATTCACTTCCATATATCATCATTACATTCACACATACAACGTTTCATTCAATTCTAACAACTCCTTCATGAGTTTTTTCTTTGTGTGCATACCTTCTGCAAAGTATAATGTTTGCACACCCATAAAAACAGAAACACATGCAAACACACATAGCCATATATCGGCATGCTTATAAACAGCGGTGTACACAAATCTCAAAGGACTATTCAACTACCACGACACTAAAATGAGGAGCTGTGCTGCATACTTTGGCCGTCTCCATCTATTACAGTATTGTAGCTTTCAGAAATATAGGGAGCCTGCTGTGTAACCCCTAGACTTATCATGTTCACATGTCAATAATTTGACGTGAATGTCATTGCTAATTGTGCACTGAAATCTGTGTCAAATCTAACAGAAATCTGCATCCCGTGCATAATGGGGTTTCTGCAATCCCCTTCACATGCAGTAGAGCTGTAAACACAATAGCAGTATATATTTAATGAAGATTATTTGCATTTTTATAAAAGATTTTTAGATTTTATAGGGCATCTGTGTCGGGTATGTATCTGGGCCCCTCAACCCTTTAGACCCATACAGCATATATAAAATAAGCACATATTGTCCACATGCATATGCACATTACACTCATATACACATACATATTTAATTAGGCACTTACACATGCATATACTGTACATTATGCATTCATTTGCACATTATGTACACATATACACACTATGCATGCATGTACACAGTACGTACATATACACAGGTGTGTGTGTAGATATATATATAAGAAAGGAAATCTGCAGCACTCCTCAAGTTTCTTATCAATCCAAACGATTTATTTGCAGGCAGCAAATACAGGCGACGTTTCGACCAGCAGGTCTTTATCAAGCCATAACACATAAAGCAATGACACCCTTTAAATATCCCCCAGTGCAATTCGATTGGTGCAGACATACATAATTAAAAACAATCGCTAATTAGATAAACCCATGTATACCTGATTCCACATGTTTCCCCGATCAAGTGTGGGCATAATCGTAGCGTACCGGAAGTGACACTGCGCAAGCGTCACTATACTCTAAGATAGGTGCCGCCCCTAGGGCCGACCCATCCAATCGAAAAAAGCATAGCCGTAGCGTCATCAGTTGCTATTGTGGTGAAAAGACTAATACCCTCCAATGGAAAAGAACCCATGCAGTGACGTCACTGGTTGCCAGGAAGAAAAGGGAATATCGTCCTAACCACAAGGCTGGATTCCCAAAGCTTTACACTAAACGTCCTTATAGTATCTTACTACAGATTCAATCGGGATTCTGCCCGAATCCTCCTCAATATTTGCAAGGTATATCGCTATATTAAGGTGCGATCATGTGACTTAGTCACGTGACCTATCACCAGGCAACCTAAACGTTTACGCATACGTCACAAAGGTCCTAGACCAAAGAGGGGAAAGAAATACTCCACAAAAGTTGTTCTTTAAATATTACAAATTATATTTTATTCATATTAATTAACCATTAAAAACATACTGGTGAATCGCCACGGTGGACAAAAGAGTTGTCCATTCATTCATAATTTCTGTTTAGGTATTGCTAAACAATACCATACCCACACTTGAAAACTGGATCCACATTGGGGACGCATGATCTCTACAATTGAAAAAAAAAACACAACACAAAATTAGCGAATGCAATTAAAATCAAATCACAACAAAATAAATGTTGGGCACATAACTTATATGAGGTTATACATCGGATGAAAAATATGATCGCAATATGTAGCTCAGAGGAAGACATGTAATCCAAAATCCCTATTTAATCCCCTAGGCTCTAGAGTATCCAACTTGTGGATCCATTTCAACTCCAATTTTTTGAGCATGGTCGCACGGTCACCACCCCTGCGGGGTTGTGGTACCCCAACAATGATACGAAATTTCAACTGCGACACATTATGTCTAGATTTAAAAAAATGCTCAGAAACTGGGAGTTCAAGGACCTCACAGCGTATTTTGGATTTGTGTTGAGTAAGCCTCCTTTTGACCTCCTGTGTGGTCTCACCCACATACAGGAGGCCACAGGGACACTGGAGTACATATATCACATAGGAGGAACAGCAAGTGTAGTTACCTCTAATGCGGTAACGCACCCCAGTGTGCGGGTGAGTGAAGGAGTCCCCTTTAATCATGCTATTACAATGACAGCAGTTAAGGCAAGGGTAACACCCTGAACGGGTAGTTATCCCCAGCCTGACACTTTTCTGATCTGCATGAACCAATTTATCTTTCAAATTCGATGTTCTTTTATATGATAGAAGTGGCGGTAGCTGGAATTCAGGCACGTTCGGGAAAGCTTGTTTGAGTAAACCCCAGTTTTTTCGTACAATAGTGGCAATTTTGTTGCTGTAACTGGTATAACTCGTAACTAGGGGAATTCTTTTCTGTACCCTCTTAGAGCCCCTGGAGCCCAATAAATCCTGTCGCTCCAAACTTTTGGTATGCTCAAGATGCCTCTTGACTAAAGAGGGTGGATAACCCCTTTGTATGAACTTCTGTCCCATCGTAACAAGTCCACTTTCAACATTAGTTTCCTCACTAACTATCCTTCGTACCCTCAGAAGCTGACTAAAGGGCAAAGATTCAACCATTCGCCTAGGATGAGAGCTTTGGAAATGCAAGATACTATTCCTATCAGTAGATTTTACGAATAGATTAGTTTGTAGGCCACCGGCCACTGGATAGACAACAGTGTCCAAAAATTTTAATTTTTCAGAGGAACAGACCATGGTGAACTGAAGTTCCTCATAAATCATGGTAACCTGGGACAGAAAATTCATCAACCGTGTTTCGAAGGCACTCCAAAGGAAGAAGATGTCGTCTATATATCTCATCCAGCCCCTCACAAATTGGAAGGGGCTGGATGGATATATAAACGTCTCCTCGAATACTGCCAAGTAAATGTTTGCATACGATGGGGCCACATTGGACCCCATCGCGGTCCCCCTGCATTGAACAAAAAAGTAATTTTTGAACATAAAATAATTACAGGTGAGTACAACCTCTAGTAGTGACAGGATAAATTGGGAACTGCGCGGACTATAGTTGGAAGTCCGAAGGACATGTTGTACTGCTCGTAGACCTTTGTTGTGGTCAATACTCGTGTAGAGGCCCATTACGTCAAATGATACAAGAATATCTCCTTCTTCAAATTGGAGGTCCCTAAGCCGTTCCAAAAAATGAGTAGTATCCCTCACGTATGATTTTGTATTAGTGGCAAATTCCTGCAGTACTTTGTCCAAAAAAATAGCAATGGGAGAGAATATAGAATTCATGCCAGAAACTATTGGGTGCCCCGGTGGGTTATCCCCGTCCTTATGTATTTTGGGCAGGGTATAAATCACCGGGGCGACCGGATGCTTCTCTATCAAATAATCATGAAGGGCCTCATCAATGATGTCCTCCGCATACGCGTCATCGACCAATAGCTTAATCCTACGCATAAATTCAAATTTCGGGTCATGGTCAAGATGGCGATACACGGCGGCATCACTGAGTTGCCTCTCAATTTCCCTCTCATATTTTTGGACATCCATCATCACAAGGGCTCCCCCCTTGTCAGCGGGTTTGATGATAATTTCGCTCCTCTGACAGAGATCCCTAAGTGCCTGCCTATCCTCCATTGATATATTAGATTTAAACCGTATATGTTGTGTCTGGTTCCTAATTCTATCAATTTCTTTCTTTACTAATGAGATGTAAGCCTCAACTACATTATTAGAGGAAGGGGGTTGAAATGAGCTCTTAATATACAAACCAAAGTCACTTAATCTGAACATATCATTTCTATTATCAACCACCTTATTACTTGAGTCATCCGACTCAAAAAAAAAGGCTCTCAATCTTAGACGACGAAAGAAGGCATATAGATCCACTTCCAATTGGAACTAGTCTATTGTGGAGGACGGGCAAAACGACAGACCCCTGTTAAGGAGAGAGAGTTCGACATTTGTAAGTACTTTAGAGGAGATATTTACCACTATGTTGTTGAACGTGGTTTGACTGGGCCCATCTCTTTCACTGATGTGTACATATATATACACACAATGCCTGCATATCCACATTATGTACACATTATACATGTGCACAGTCTCTACATAAATGTGTACACAAATATATACACCTAACACATATATATAAACATAATGGATGTATATAAACTATACACATACATATGCACATTTCTCAGTATCCAGGAGTCGGAAAAGAGAGGTGAGGTATGTCTATTACCATATCTATATTTCATGTTTATCTTGATGTAACATGTATTTTATCGGGAACTAGGGCTTTTTATTTACAGGACTTTTTGTTTCATTATTGGACTTTTTTCAGTTTTAGATTTTTGTTTTTACCCTACTCTCCCATGCTGCGTTTTGTGTCTGGCCTATTATCGCCATTGTGCCAGATCAGGCAGCCGAATCTCCGTGCTGCCGATGGGAAAGTAGTTTTAGCCACTTCTTGTTTTAAGGCTGATAATCTATACTTTAAAACACTATAATCTTTAGCCACCATACAGCCAGAGATAGAGCCTTTAGAAACTAAGCTAGGAGTGAGATCTGCAAGTAATACATGCAGATCTCATTCTAAACTGGTTTCTAAAATTTCTCTTTCTGCCTTTATGGTGTCTAGCATTGTGACCTGGTATTGATTTAAAGACTAGATTATGATCAGGCTTATATTTCTAGCTGCTATACACCCTGAGATACAACGGGTTAAAGCAGCCAGCTAGTGGGGGACTTGCTGATAGGCTGGAGGGAGAAGAGAGAGATATAGATCCTCCTCTCCCTTTGTAACTACTGTATATGAGCCCCTGTATATGCCCCCCCCCCTTCCACCCATGAATCAGCATATATGCTCTCTGTTTGTCAAATATGGGGGTAATTTTTTCCAGAAAAGGAGTGAAAAGATGATCGTTTGCCAGGGTTCCCAACTAGAATTTTTCTTTTTTTCTGGACAACTTATCCAAAAATCATGGACTTTCAACATTTTTTACGGACAAATTGGAAAACCATAAAGCTCAATATACTGATAAGAACTCATTACCAGCATTTACTGTGAGCTGTAAAATGATGCTAATTAGCACTAAAATAATCTAGTCTAGTCAAGTACCAGCTTCAAAAAAATCGCGAACGCATCTATTTTTTTTTTACGGACACATGAAAAAAACGTGCCTATTTTTACGGACTGCCCAGATATTTCTGGACGGTTAGCAACTCTAACGCTTGCTCATCTAATCTCACCTCTGTAGACTTCATTAGGCCATTTATTGAAGCCATAACCCAGATCATTACCACTACAGTGTCCAGATCACTACAAAAAAAATATCAAACCAAAAACTTGTACCACACACATACAAACATGGATAAAGTTTTATACACATTTTACACTCTCTGTCCTGTCCTTTTTACCATGAATTGTGCTATTTTTAAACAACAATAGTAAAACTTAAAAAAAAAAAAAACTACACATATTTGGTATTGCCGTAATTATATTGACCCACACATATTAGATACACTGTGGTGAGCAGGGAGGGGAGAAATCCATTTAAAAGTTTGCAGGGGCCTGAGCCTTTTCTAGTTAAACCCCTGGGATTGATACATTTATTTTTACATTTCTGACAAGCATCTGATCTTCATCTAATAAGACATTCAATTTCAAAACTACTACTAGTCAAGCGATCAATGTGATTAATACAGAAAACAACAGTGTCACTTTCTTCATTATACATAGAACTAGTGTTTTCTTACCACTCTTTGGTGCTAAGCTGTACCAATGCAGCCTTATTTCTGATTATCGAATACCCAAATCATGATGCACCAACTGTACTGTATCAACTTATTCAGTTATTTTACAGAAGTGTTAATATAGCATTTTCAATATTATGATGCATACAGTTTACAGATATCACTGAATTGTTAGATGGAGCTAGTAATAAAGAAATAACTAAATTAAAGATCCTGAATATTTCAGCTGAATAGAAAAACAATTCTTGTGGTCGTATGAGGAAATGAGTAACATTTTGATAATCTTAGTCACCATGAAACAGCTAATGTTTAATACATTTCTTTTGTTGGTCATTTTATTTTCAGACCTTCCTCATTACAAGCACAAAGATGGCCACACATGTGGGGTCACTGGCCATCATATGTATAACATTCAGAGAGAATGAGTATGTGGAAGAAACAGAATGATAAGTTAACCAAACATGGAATTGCAAGCTTTCTGTTTGTAGAGGAATCTTGCTAAATAATAAAGTCCTGTGATTACAGCAGCATCAGCACATGTCCAAGTAGTGTTTAAAAGTGCACTAACAGGTTAAAAATGTGGAAGGGCTAGCAGGCTCCTTGAAACAGTGTAATCACCAGTGTAAAACGTAACCTTTACTGATGATGATTAAAAATCGCCCAATTTGTGCCCTTAAAATGCCCCAGAAACTGGACACGGGATCGCCCCTGAAATCGGGGGGGGGGGATTCCGTTTTGCTAGGCAGGGCCTATAGTTTGATAGGGCAAGTGTGAGGGTGAGTCAATTTTCCATTCCTTGTCTTGCCCAGCCTCATTATTAATTGCTTTTTAAGGGCACACATTGGGTGATTTTTAATTATCATCAGTAAAGGTTACGTTTAACATTGGTGAAAGTACTCTGTGATTACATTATAATTAAGTTACACTAGTGACTACCTGACATCTGATGTCTATACAGTATCTATCAGAACTGTGAAAAATCCTAGAAAGTGACCAAGCTGTAACTCCACTGTAACATCACCGACAATAACATATATATGGCAGCTCAACGCATATACATGAAATCACTGCTTCACATCAGAGAAAGAGTCTAATTGTTCCTAGTATAAATGCATACAGAGTTTACCTGACCTCAATGATAACAAGTTTCTGTGAATTAGGTAGGAGAGGTCTGCAGCACAAATGGCTGAATATTAAAGAGAAATGCTTAACATAAGTTCTGTACATGTGAATAAAAAGCGGTTGTACAAATTAGAACTACTATATGTTGGCCAAACCTGACAATTTTGGTAGGTTTGGACAACTATGTAATGTGCATGGCCTTCATATTCTCCCTGGACCGCCAGTGATGAAAGAGATAGGAGTTGGGCACTTAGCATTTCAACTGCCCACTCTTTTTATTCTCAGATAATAAGATACTACCAGAGATGTCTGGAATTGTTTTTGTCCCCTCTATCCACTCACCAGACCAAGCATGGGAGGATCGGGAGATATAGTTGTCAGACAAAGGAGCATTGGGTCAACACAGTTATCTCAGGTACATGTCCAGTTTTAACCCAGTTCACATGACATTGTGGATCTACACTTAACATGTACACTAAATCTTCAGGCATTCACCCTAAGAGTATCTATATGGCTCCATTCCACTTTTTTCCTTGCCCTTTTGGCCTCTGGTTATCCAATATACATTGAAATACCTTTTTTACTGTATGGAATGTAGTGGAAGACTAGTAAAAACATGTACTACACGTTATGCATATTATGGCAGCAGTGCATGCCCACTACCGCTCCTGTCCTGCTGGTGGGCAGGACCGCTCTGGTGGTGCTGGCTGCTGGTGTAACAATGCGCTTTTCTCTCAGGTTAAGGCCTGCATCTTTTCAGCAATGCCTTTCTCTGCCCATAGGGCGCACACACTCTCTCTGGCTCTAAAAGGGACAGTGCTTGCACACTCTAATCTTCCCCAGCCAATGGCTGGTTGAGCAATAGGTTCTAGTTTGCTAGTTTCCTGCAGAGGTATGCCATTTGTCTGTTGGCCTGTTTTGTTTATAGACTTCTGCCTGATGTCTGGAATTGACCCTTTCTCTGCCTGATCTGTGTTCTGACCATGAGCTTCCCGTCTTGACCTCAGACTGTTAATTGGATTGCACTTATTCTGTCCTGACCTTGGCCTGTGCCTGACTGCAGTTTCACTTCATCCCTCAGTGCTCTGCATGGGTGCATCTTGACCCCCATGGGTTAACAGTCGCTTGAACAGAGACTACTCTGAGGGGTAGTGGCCTACTAGTTCCACTGCAGCAGAGTCCAGATCCCTGTAAAGTGGTTAAAGGACAAGGACCTGGGAGCCACTTAGATAACACTCCTTAGGAGTAGCCCCGAGTCAAATATGTTCAAGTGTCCCACTGTATGCCTGTAAAGTAGAAAATGCCCTGCCTATGGTGCACTGAAAACCATTTTCATAGAAATAAAAAGAAACATTTCTCAGGATTAGAGGACCTGAAGCATTTCTCAGGATTAGAGGACCAGAGGAGCAGGTATGGGTATGATGGGGACCTACCCTGCATAGCTTAATGCTTGCTTTGAAACTGATTTTAGACATGACAGTCTCCCTTTGAAAAGGCAACACTACAGGCATTGCCACGTGTCATACTTTTGGATTGTAATACAGAAGCAGATTTGAAGCACAGAATATATGGAGAAGTTGTGTAACTTTCTTTTCCCTTTGGAATTAACTTCTAAAATCCAGGACAAACCCTTTTTCTCCTTTGTACTCTTTTATTTTTTAATTTTAGTGTACATGTGGGCTGCCATTTTACATACACTGCGCCCCAAATATGAAATTATCAAATAGATGCACCAGAAATGTAATGAGCATTAAATAAATGTCACATGTGATGCACAAATTCCAGATTTAAAAGGGTTTTCTGGAACCCAGCGGGTCAAGCAAATTCACCTTAACTACACATAACATGCATGTAGGAGCAATTTTAAAATACCCTTACCAAAAAATTGTGTGGATCAGCTTCTGGGGATGACACTCTGCTTTTACAAAAACCAGCTTCTACTCATGTCACATCCTTTACCTGGTTTCCGTCTTGGTCTATTGACAGGATGTCATTTGCACTGTGGACAGAGCCCAAACTATTCCGTTCCCTGGGGGATACGTAGATGAGATGGATTCAGGAGTTTGGTTGCCATGACCAATGACCACGTCTGTGCAAAAGTTTACATGCAGGAACCAGAAATCCAGTGAAGACAACCCAGAAACCACAGAACCTGAATGGAGTTTTTTATTCCAATATTAACCTCCATAGCTATTCTAAAACCTAAAAAAAATATGTATGCTTCTCCCCTCTTCTTTAGCTTGGATCCGTTCATGTTTTATAGTAATGCAATACAGAATGTAACACCGTGTATGGTAAAGTACTGGAGGGGGTGAATATCTCACCCAGAATGCACAGATGGGTGAGATTAAAGAATACAGGAAAGCTTGGAGGTTTCAGAAAAGTGTAGTTTGCTGAGGCACTTTTCTTTACATTGTTTTATGGGCTTGGATTTTTATGGAATGGTGGGTAGGTTGGTAGAGGGACCGGCCATTCCCTCTAACTCCGGTACAACATTTTCCCCTAGCCTCAGATAATCCCATGTGTAGCTACTGGGCTCATTACTGTGGGAATAAATACAAGCCTCATATGCTCATTCAGTGTCAAAGCCTGGAAGCTGAATGACTTGTTGGTTGAGTGAGTTTGATCTTTTGTCTTTAAGAGTATCTAGGTGAGGTATCTGCTGTATAGTTAGAGCCCACATGGGCTAGGACATTGTTTTGAAGTTAATGTTCTGACGGCGTACCATACAAGTGATGATATTTGCTCAGTCTTATGTCGGATGTAAAATAAACTGAGTTGGACTTTTCAACTGCTAAATCCCATGAAATCTGCCATCACAGACCCTCCCCCAGACGGACCTGTGACAAGGGTTGAAAAATAACAGTTAATAAAGTGAGATCCAAAAACATTGTTAAAAGTTATTTTTAAAAAAAATAGCACGTGTGATTCACCTTATAGAGATTTGGCATTTATGTCATGACATAATATATCCTAAGATTCTCACTTAAATCTCTACAGTTTGCTCCTTTTTTCCCCACTGTATTTTCCCAACCACTAGCTTCATAGTAAACTGTAAAATAAATGTTTCCCTGGCAGCAGGTCATGAACCTGGACTCCTGATTCTGTGCCTCATTCGTAGGATTTATTTGTGGATTAATTTGTATTTCTATAAGTAATTCGCAGCATGTAATAAACCTCTAATGTTCCCACGTAGAACACTGAGCAGTTCTTCACTTCATGCTTTTCGCTCTATACATAAAAGGTGCAGTGAAAGTGCCGTTCTCATCAGCCAAATTCCTGCAGAGCAAATCTTTTGTTTGCATGTCTACAATATGTTGAAAGTCTGGGATCAGCAGTGTTGTATACAGGGGATTGTGTCTACCAAGCAGAAATGTTAAACCTTCTATAGTTGCTGTATTGTTCCATGAGGCTCGCAATATCAGCCTCTGTCTGAACTGTCATATATATTGAAGTGTCCAATTTTTCTGCCTGTCACATTTGTTAGCTCCTGCGTTGGTTTGGACACTGTCCAGTGCAAAGATGTCTCAGTATTCTGGAAAAGTAAGTAAACGGGCTTAATTCAGCTACATACACACACATATGTTATATATAAATATATATATATATATATATATATATATTATATATTTTTTTAATTAATTTAAATAATGCTAAGCGGTAAGCCTTAATACCAAGTACTACTACTACTACATTAGTAGCCAGTTGGTATAATGATCTGGTATGTTTGTCGGTATGAAGCCAATACACACACATTATAATTAGATATCCAAAGATTCATGTTTGTGTAGGTTTATTTTATCTTCTTTTGATATTTGCCATCTTGCACTTTTATAGAGGGGCTCTCTATTAGAGGGGTCGTCTGAAATAAAAGTCATTTTTCCCTCATAAGTGATTTACATAGAAGCATTCATCATACCCCAGTACCTATAGTCTATTAACTATACATTTTTCTTTTTTTAATCATAAATTGCACCTTCACCTAAGTGGCTACTTAGACAGCCACCTACTCTACCCACCCGACCCTGAAGGCAGCACACATTTAGTAATACGATCTCAATTTCATGCTCATAATTTAAGGTATAATTTCATTAAATACTATCAAGGTGGAAAATCAATGGTGCACTATCACATTGCAGGCGTTCCTAGTCCTAAAGATTTTTGTATCTATAGGTACATCGGATACCAATAGAAACATTTTCCTCTGAACAGGCAATATTTAATTTTTCCATTATTTTTATATGACATGGGGAGAACTTTCATTTAGTACTCCTGTTTCTGAAATATGTTTTCCCTAAAGCAAGTATTCGAGCCTGGATATTCTTATTGGTATTAATGTCAGCACTGTGAGAGGTAACCGTACTGGCAGGAAAAAAAAAGTTTCTGGGTCAACGAGAATATACAATGCTACTGTGAAATCTGAAATTAATGTCCTAGAGGTAAAAAAACACCATATTTTTACAGTGCAGTAAAGATGCCCAAAATACCACTTTTGTCTAGTTTCAGATGGGCGTATAATATGCACCCATATTTAATAGTCCATGTTATTGACAAGACACCCATTCCTGGTTTTACTTATCTACGTTTGCTTCCATAGAACAGCAGAGAATCCAACAAATCCTTTGTTTTTTATTACAAGTTTTAATGTACTAGGCTGGATTAGTAACTCATAATCTTAAATCTGTTTTGTAAGCAATAGTGTACTTAAAATAATGAAGAATCTTATACCTCTACATATAATAAAATCATTGGGGCAGAATTACTAATCAGGACTAATATTTAGAAAGTGTAAACTTAAGGTGTTATCTAGTAAGATGCACCTGTTATGGACCAACCAGCTCCCAAGCAATGGATTTGGCTACGGGTTACACCTAAAGGCGTTATCCTAACAGCTCCTTGGTAGTCACACTTTTAATCCCTATACAGGGATCTGCAGGGAATGCTACCTTCTAGAGTAGTCTCCGTGTGGGGTGTCAGAGACACTGCTGCTCGGCACCAAGGGAATAGGCGAACAGACCAAAATCAGGGCAGGCAGAGTTCTTGCAAGTTTGTGAAACAGTCCAAAGGTAAGCACAGGGTCAGAATCTGGGAATCAGGCAGAAATCGGTATGCTTGTAGATAAACAGATTATAGCACCTATTCTGGATCAAGCAAACTAGAAATACCTATTGCTCAAGCACCTCTCTTTAAAATACACACCGAAGTCCAGATATTAGCTGGCGCAGATTGTGTACAGCTGTGCTGGCCCTTTAAAGGCCAGGAAGCGCATGCCCAATAGGGTACAGGAAAAGGCATAGCAGTCTGTCTGCACCATGCAGTATGGGGCACAGGAGTTTGGTGGCCGTCCCCACTGCTAGAGGGCAGAAGATGGCCACTGGGACTCGCCTGAAACTAGGGGAGTGATTAAAATCCCGTGCCTTATCCAGATAGTGGCTGGGACAGCCGCGAGCATGAAGTACCACCATGACGGCAACCTTTTGCTTTCATTATTTTAGAGTGTCTGTCATGGGTTGCACTTATTTTTTGGCAACAAATTTGCAAAATGTTGCACACCTTTTGTTAGATTTGTCACACGAAACATCTATGGGTTTTTCGTTCTAAATTCTAATCATATTTATTACAAAGGTTCTGTCAGTTTTTACACTAACAGTAGTCTAAGGAAAAAAGACAAAATGGTGCAACATAGGGTATGTTGTGGATATATGCACGGTGAAATGTGCCCACCTTGAGAAGTTGCACTGGGAGCACAACTTCCCTGTAGTCTGGTGGAATAGTGCGCTGCCAGTAACAATAGTGATCTATGTGATTGTTTAATCACGTAACGGAGGGTCCAGTCCTGAAGTGCTTTGTATTTTATACATTGCAATAAAGGACCTAGAAGATTATTTCTTCTGACTATTGGTACTGATGCAGCGACCGGGTCCGCAGGGGCAACACGTGAGGTTATGGTGGGACAATGGGGGTTGTAGTAGTTTTCTACTCATGGTTAGCAGAGCCTCCGTGGGCAGGCGTGCAGTGAATAGAAGGACAGCACCAGTTGCTTCACGGCACACTCTGTTTGTCCAGGGATTCCCGCCAGATGGTGGTTGAGGTGCCCTTGGTGAAATGGGTTTTTGTTAAGGTGCTTTGAGGGTCCCTGGTGTTCGTGACGCCAGCACCGTTAGGTGCAAAAGAAGGTAGTAGAAAGGATGAGGAGTCAATGGTTGAAAACAATGGAACCTTTACTTAATCAGTTGCCTCAGAGTCATCAGTACAGTTCATTCATATGGCAAAGATGATAATCCAAATAATATCTCAGCTGTAATCCTAATAACAGGCTTGACAATGGGTTTCTTAAGATTGCCCTTCAGAAGACAGGAAAGGTTCTTTCTTATATCTGTCTACACTAGGTCTACACTCTAGCACTCAGGTACTTTTAGGCTTCTCCCGGTCACTGGTGCTGTGGAGTCCATAAGCAAAGGTTGCTTCTATCTCCACTAGACTTGCTCTATTTCCATACATTGACTGACCGGTATGTGCTAGGTAGCTGTAACGATTTAGTCCACACTCTCTCAGCTTGATCAGGGCCAAGGGGCTAAAGTGGCAGCTACATATTTGCCTTGTGCTGTTCTACTCATCCATTAACTTCCTTCTTTCCTGTTCTCTACTTCCTACTCTTCTGTTCTACCCTCTGTTCTGTTTCTGTATTAGCACACCCTCAGTATTATATATATGTGGTGCCAACACCACCTAGGAGTGAATAGATGTAATGACACTTAACAGCCTGCTATGAGGAATTTCAGCTTGATACAGAAATACATTAAATACACATATGCCCAAAGTTAGACAGGCACGACAATCACTGAGTGGGACACTGCACTGATTGTACAGTATTTAGAGAGAATGTACAGTACATAACAAGAAAAAGAATAAATTGTGACCAGTGGTTTAAGAATAAAAATAAAAAAGTGCCACACTGGAGCTGCCCTATCTAAAGGCATCTCTGTGCATGACACCCACAGATACAGTATGGCACACACAACGCGTGTGGTACTGTCATTAACTGGTGCTACCCGTGAACTGCGCATGCTCTTTGGCCTGCGCAGTTCACAGCATGCAGCTGGACATACCTTAGCCGTTTCGGGACGGCCACGGAAATGCAGGACTGTCCCCGATCCGGGACAGTTGGGAGGTATGGAGACAGGGAGCGGGAGGACTGGCTGCTACTAGAGAGAGAGGGCAGGAGGACTGGCTGCTACCAGAGACAGTGGACGGAAGGACTGGCTGCTACCAGAGACAGACGGACTGGCTGCTACGAGATGCAGGGGGCAGGAGGACTGGCCGCTACCAGAGAGAGGGTTCAGTGCCCCAATCAGAATACCTAAAACCTTTAAATACATCCACACTATTGGTAACAGTTTAAATACTTCCCCCATATCCTGGGCATTCACTGTACTTTACTGCTGTGAGACACCAACAAAATGGTGCTGCACAGTGGTATTGAAAAGACCTGTTCCCCCTCATTTTGTACACCATCACAAGGGGAAGGGAGGTGTAAAGTCACCAGCAAGGAGAGGGGCCAGGCCAATTTTGCAGCAACCAGATTACCTCAGCTCCCTCTGCTGGTCAACAGTGGTAAATATGAAATATAATTTAATTTTTCATATTTTCCTACAAGTGAAAAATAAAAAAAATGTCCAAAAATATCTAAAAATTACACCTGCAAATTTTCTTAATTTTTTTACATAGTCACAATGATAAATCTGCTCAGCCCAGATTTATGTAGCCCAGCCAAAAAAATTGACTGCCTCTTAGTAAATGTAAATGGCACAGCATGGCACAAACCACCCAAAAAATGGCACAAATATAAGCCTTACTGTACCCAACCTATTGGATGCGTAAAGGCTCTATTACATTGAGTAATTTTTCAGGCCAATTATGGAAAAAAAGGATTTGAAAAACTTGTTCTGCATAATTGGTCTTTGTAAATGTGCTGCCAATCAGCAATAAACAAACACTCATTTGAGGCTGAAGGATGAAAGATGCACGGTTATTGGCAGCACATTGCCCTGTGTAATCAGGGATGAGCCACCAATAATCGACAGAACTGAATAAAGGAGGAATGACTGCAGTAGAGATCATTCCTCCCCCATATACTTTGCATTGGTCTGTGTAATAATTCCGTGCAAACGAACACCCATTAGCGTATATGTTGTCAGTCAGCAAACATCTTGCATGTTCAAACTAATAGGCCCCTTACTTTGCATTAAAATTTTTCACCAATGTTGGCACAATTTTGGTGCATGTTGTTGCATTTTAGACTTGCCCTTTTTCCCCTATAAACCAGGCTGGCATCTCAGAGGGGTGTCCTTTCTGCTGCAACTCTTTCTTTGTAACAGCCACAGCTTCTAACAGAAGATATGGCTGGTGGCAGTTAAGATTTAAACTGAGAGCATGCGACCACCTCAGTGAGATGGACAAGAAATAAGGAAAAGAACAAACACCAGGTGGTACTATACCAGTAGACTTTATTGAATAAGTCACTAGCTATACTATATTTTTTATTACATTACATCACTTCTTATGAAACTATGGTGAGTATTTAAGTACCTGTACTTTGTAGGACATCACGGGTTTCACCCTGCTAATCATTTGTAGTCTTTCAACATGGTACAGCTCAGGACAATAGCACACATACAGTACAGGCTGTGTACCAATTTTCGACTCTCTGACTGTTATGCTCCTTAATGGGGATGTTCCTATTCCCTATCAACTTCCTCTGCTGTGCTCCACTGTTCCTATCATATGTTGAAGAAGCACTACCGCAAACATTTTTATTCTCTGACCTGTTAGAACAGGTACACCATGTAAAAAAAAGGTATTCTCTGACCTCTTAGAACAAGTACACCATGTAACCTGTAGTGAATGTGATTTTCTTACCAGTGACTGTATTTGTTAGTTATCCCCTCCCTTCTGATCCTTAGCTGTGTCATGTGACCACCACTCTGATTTCCAATTGACACAGGGCGGGAAGTCAGTTATTTCTCTATTCATTCCTACGAGGCTGACATTGAGGCTCCCATAGGAATACATAGAGAATCTGGCTTCCTGTCCACCAGGGGCAGACTGGGACCTTAAAGTGGCCCTGGAAAAAATACTAAAAGTGGCTCTGTTTTGTATTCGGGTCCAAATGGATGGAAGGTAGGGCCAACACAAGTAGGCCAGCAATACCATATTGTGTCACATTATACCATCCCAACAGAGCCAAATAGCACAGTCCATCATAAAAAACTGCCGCTACGAGTACAAAATACATCCCCAAAAACTTCCACTGGCCGGCCGTGACGAGGGCTCATGTGGTGGCCCCCTAGGCATCTGCCCACCGGGAAATTTCCCTGTAAGCTCTATGGCCAATCCACCCCTGCTGTCCACACATAAGATGCTGTGTTATTTGGATAGTCAGAACGCTGGTCATATGACACAGCTGAGGATCAGAAGGGAGGTTATAAGTTAGGGTACTTTCACACTAGCGTTGGTGCGGATCCGTCTATTTGCACAGACGGATCCGCACCTCTAATGCAAGCGTTTGTATCCGTTCAGAACGGATCCGTTTGCATTAGCTTTAAAGAAAAATGACAAAGTCCAAAACGGATCCGTTTTGAATTACATTGAAAGTCAATGGGGAATGGATCCGTTTTCAAATGCACCATATTGTGTCACTGATAACGGATCCGTCCCCATTGACTTACATTGTAAAAAAAACGGATCCGTTGGGCTCCGCCTCTTCAGACGGACACCAAAATGCTGCATGCTGTGTTTTGGTGTCCGCCTCCAAAACGGAATAGAGGCGAAACGGAGCCGAACTGATGCATTCTGAACGGATCCTTATCCATTCAGAATGCATTGGGGCTGAACTGATCCGTTTTGGACCGTTTGTGAGAGCCCTGAAACGGATCTCACAAACGGAATCCAAAACGCTAGTGTGAAAGTACCCTTACATCATGTACCTTTTTACCATTTTAGAGAATAAAATATTTTGTGGGAATGCTTCTTTGACTAATAATATAAATTAGTTAAATGAAATAAACACAATTACAAATATCAACTATGTTTCAATCATACTGTATGTATTTTAACCAACCATATAACCTTTTTACTGTTACAGCATTTTAAGCTGTCATGTAATTAATAGTATTTTTATATATATTTTTACTTATGCTATTTATTACTCTTTATTGCCTAGAATATAAATTTACCTCCTATTAACTCATAACAATATGGAGTTTGAGGACAGGAGTTAAAGCCATGTTGGCATGGTTCGTTCCCTTACCTTACAAGGTGCAGTACTATAGAAGGGGCAAGTTCTAGTCTGATAACTTTCCTTCCTTTCCTCCGATCCCACTGAAAAAGAACTGAAAAAGAAGACCTATGGTTTATCCCTTTGAATGATGGGAGTAAATTTCATAATTTTTTTTTACTGGCTTCATGCTCAAAATTAAGATTCTTTGTACTATTGACAATATCAGTTGTGACTGAAATTGCTTTTTAATATTTCGATGATGGTCGTCCCATGGGTCATAAAGTCTTCATGATGAAGAAATAGACAGACACACAAATCAAAGTAATGACTATATGACTAATAATGACTATTTTCTGAGACGTTCTGTCTTCCTAAATGTTGCAATATTCCTCCTAATGTCATGGAAGTTTCCAACATGAGCTCATGAGCAGTGATGGAAATAGACATTAGTAATACATTATCATTGCTTTAAGAGCTGAGTATATAAGTCGATACATATTTGGATTTGGGTGATTTCTTGGGTACACCCTGTAGGGACACTTTTATTTGACAGAAGCATCTGCAAGTTATTTTCTACAAAACATCTTCTTTGTTCGCAGCTTGACTTTATATACCAATCACATATATCACATTTCCACAAGACAAGGAGTCAGTGCCATCTTCTACGCTCTTGGCTGTACATGTAAGGAGGTTTTCTCTTTTCTTGTTTTAGATCATTTTCTATGAGGGAAAATGTTTCACGGGAAGGAAACTGGAGGTCTTCGGAGACTGTGATAACTTTCAAGACAGGGGATTCATGAATCGTGTCAATTCCATCCGTGTAGAAAGTGGAGCCTGGATCTGTTATGATCACCCTGACTTTAAAGGGCAGCAGTACATTCTGGAACATGGAGAATATCCAGACTTCCATCGCTGGAATGGGCACAATGATCACATGGGATCCAGCAGACCAGTCAAAATGGTTTGTTGCCTTTCGTACTTTTGCTTTGTATCTATGTTTTACTTTTACTATTTCCTGCCCATGGTTCTTATCCATAAGATACATCTTCAGTCCATATAGGAAAGGTTTAAAAGTCTGAACCTCCGGTAATCATACAAGTGAACATTTAACCATATAATGAATGGGCCCAGTCCACCACAGATAGAGCTGCTCTGGCTCATAGAGAAGATGACAAAGTGAGGAACTCCTTCTATGATGTCTATGTGTCACAATAGAGCATACGAAAAAGAGTTATCTTGATGAGACAATCACTTTACGTGTTTTTGGGAACTAGAAATACTTATATAACATATAGCAAACCAGGACCTTTCATTTTCTCTTAGAAGTGCTCCTGCACAGTACACCATTGACACCAAGAGAAGAACAGACTGCTTTACTGCTCATGTGCCAGAGAGAAAAGAAAACGGCGCACATGCAGAATTTCAGCCAGTTTCGTAGTCCTATTCCCTGACCACAGCGAGACCAATCAAACCAGATTGGACTGAATTATGGGTGGACAGCTGGACAGCAAAGAAGTTGCTTATTTTTGCTAGTAAAATTTGCATTTTTGCTAGTAAAATGTAAAATGATAACCCACCACCCTTCCCGAAACTGAAGGTGGTAAGAAGTGCTTTCCCTGAGGTGCTGAAGTGGTCTCACAATGCATCATGGATGGCACACCATTGGCTGAATTTGACATTCACTCATTTCATATGTACACTATGATGACCCACTGAATTATAATTTATATATTTTATTTGAAAATCACATGGTGGCTATGCTCTTGACCATCCTGGTGTTGTTGGCAGAGTCTCCAGACTCTCTTGTCTACTAAACCCTTGTGTAATGTTAGCTATAAAAGAAACATGAAAGGGAGATCCTGTGGCCATGAAATGTTCAGCTTGGTGGGGCATCAAGAGTTTTTTGTTTTGGAGAGCCCACAATCAGTTCTACTATGTGACTAACTCTAAGTAGTTGTAACTACGTTTGCTACATTCACAAAAAGCTCTTCTGTATATGCGTAAATCACACTTTTTGCATTTGTTCTAGCATGGAGAACATTACAGACTGGAACTGTTTGAGGGATGTAACTTCACTGGTCAATGCATGGAGTTTTGTGAAGATTGTCCTTTTCTCCAAGGGCGAGGCTGGAACAAGAACTGTGTGAATGCCATCAAGGTCTATGGTGATGGAGCGTGAGTATGGCATTGAGAGAAACACTATGTAAACAGCAGCATAATCTAGCCCCCCCAAAATCTTAAGAAACATAAATGACACTGGGCTAGGACAAATCTATAGGACCTGCTAACTCAACAGGCTATGTATTCACTACCTACACACACACACACACACAGACATATATATATATATATATATATATATATATATATTCTGTAACAGAAGCAATAGCAATATGTACGGCAAGAACTTTTAGGGCTGTGGCCAATGGCAAACCTACCACAGTGATTCAACTGTTTATTGAGTGTGCTGTCCCTGAAAATAGCTCCCTCTAGTGGTGAATGCACACAGCATCAAATTAAGCCATGAAGCCAGTTATACTGGCTGCCAAAATTTGGAGCAATTTTTTATCCTAATATGAAGAAAATGGGCTTCTACTTCATTGGTTATTCGCCTTCTTCTGGATCAACAGTGCAGAATAACAGGCTAAACTGAATCAATGTCTTCTTCCCATCTTGCACAGTATTACTGCACACAATTGTTAGGAAGGAAGCTCTTCTCCCCAACTATCGCCTGCTTGTTCAGTGGAGGTGAAGCACTCCATTTACATGCTGCGATTACCTCCACAGTATAAGGAGGAGCTGCTACCACTCATCCTCATACAACTGCATTGTTTCTTGAAAGTAGACTGCTGAATAGACAGCACGATCTGCTGCCCAGAAACGATTTAGGTGTTCACATAAACTAACTTTTCGCTCATTCATTAGGTGATCTGGGGCACCTTTAGACTGGTAGATTATCTGGAACGTGCGTTCTTAGGAATGTTTGTCCCTGATAATTTTGCTGACAATTGGGCCGTGTAAAAGTGCCTTATGTTAGTTTATGTTTCCATGTAAATAAATGTAATGAATGTGTGTTCAGTATCTACTTTTTGTTTAATTTTAGCTGGGTACTGTATGAAGAACCCAACTACCGTGGACGTATGTACATCGTGGAGAGAGGAGACTACCGCACGTTCAACGAATGGCAGGCCCAGAGTGCGAACATCCAGTCCATCAGACGGGTGGTGAACTAAGTACTGAATTTCAACCTCAGTGAAAGGGACAATCAAACTCTCAATAACATTTACCTCTCCTTTGTGACACATGCTCAATAAATTCGTAAATTGTGTGCGTCATCTTCATGGTTTTTACTTTGAATAATCGTTCTCTGCAAGACATATCTCGAGCAGATTGCACTGACACTGCTGTGTGATATTTGCAGATTTTCAGGAATGTCTTTTCGATTCAGAAATGTGTCACAAGCACAGATTATAAATTTCAGTTTTCACATTAAGTCGTCAGACATGGGTCATGAGCTTAATGCTAGCAAATCAGTCCACATTACTGCAAATTTTTATCTTGCAAAACCACATAACAGCAAATGTTTAACATTATGACTGCGGATCTGCCGTTCAGGTTCAGCAGCTTGAGAAGCAGATGATGAAATCAATAAGCTACGTTCACAGGGCAAAATGCTCATGCTGATGAATCAAAACCTGATCAGAAGTGGAATCCGTCTGAAATGTGGTCGTTTTTTGAGACGATTTTCTGATTTGTCTTCTTATTTTGGCGCCAATTTGATACGTGTTTGAATTTTATTGAATCGTATTTTAGTCGTGTATTTTAAGTGCTTGAACACATTTTAGGGCTTTTCTATCGACCTTAATAGGATATGCAACAATGCATAAAATATACTTCCAAAAAGTGACATGCTACTTCTGGCATTTTAAATCAACTTTGTAAAAATACGCGCCTGTGTGCGTGCATGTATTTAACTTTGAAAACCTTGGAAAGCATATTTCCAGCATATTACAGCACGTAAGTGAGGTGTTAATGGTGGCTCACCCGTCTATAACTGGATATAATTCTTACCGAGTGCACTGCCAAAATCCCAGTACCGGCAGGATAATAAAAAAGTAAATATAATATTTGAACGCAGAGAGGCTCTCAAGGTATGAACTATATAAAATTTACTAGAAATATATAAAAATGGATATCAATATAAACAAAATATATTCTATTATAAAAGATATATCAAATTCTAAAATGTGATCCAATCTAATACTGGTGCGGGCCCTGCAGCCATGTGGCAATCCACTAATGTAATTATGAACATATCCACCTCAGCATAACAATAATAAAAGTAAGCGGTGTTGTGGTGTGTCTAATTAAATGTCCAGATATTAAGTATCTTTATACCTTACAGTGATCCAACTATATAGCAGTAAGTCTGAGTTAGTTCATGACCCTAAGGGGGTATGCTTAGGTTTAAAGTATAAATCTTCAAAACTGTATAAAGTTAGTATTATTAGCAGCAACTGCGGGTAGATAGATAGGTAATGGTGGCAGACATGCTGACTGTGGGCATTGTGGGGTGTGCCGGACTGGTGAGGTGTGCAGTTCCCCGTGCCGAGACTCACAAGAACGTGCATGATGTACACTGCATGTGTACTGGACTTTGTGAGGCACGTTGTGCAGTTCCACAGGTCCTTGGCTGGTGAAGTGTACTGGATCGTGTAATTCCACAAAGGTCAAATTGCAGCGCTGCAGTAGGAAGGTTGATGGATGTAATAATATACTGTAGTTGCAGTATTCAAAAGTAGATTTAAATTTTAAGGCCATAAGAATTTCGGGCTCATATCCCCTCCCTCAGTATCCAAAATTTAAATATGGAAGTGAGGATAACTTAAAAAAGGCGGACTGGATGAAAGAAAATCGATAATTTATAATTTTCACATTAATCCATTTTCTTTCATCTTTTTTATTCCATCCCATCTCATTTTATTACAAATTTTCCTGCCATATTGCCATATGTCCTGTATAATTGGTTGTATTTCTATATTTCAATGTGTATTTCTATATTACTATTCTATATACTTTATAATAATCAGCAATTTATAAATTGTGAATTCACAAAATCCTCCCGGCAGACCCATTGTGATGGGTATAGACTCTAAATCTTCTAATTTATCTCGCTACATTAATCATTTGCTAGAACCATATGTCAAAAATATTCCAAGTTACGTTAAGGATACGACTCAGATTATAGACTTAGTTGAGCAAATTTCATTGGCAACAAGACTGGTTTTTAGCCACACTATATGTTCATTCTCTGTACACATGTATAGACCAGTGATGGGCAACGTGCGGCTCTCCAGCTGTTGCAGAACTACAACTCTCAGCATGCAAAGCCTGTCTATAGCTATCAGCCTACTGCAGGGCATGGTGGGAGTTGTAGTTTAGCAACAGCTGGAGAGCCGCACGTTGCCCATCACTGGTATAGACCATGGGTTGGGCCTCAAGTGAATACAATAAGGATAGGGATTTATAACAGGAACATATACTTTTTTTTTTTTTTTTTTACTTTCTAGCATAAATTACATTCAAACTCATAATTATTTTGCTTTGAAATTTACATTTTATAAACTGTGTTGGGACAGATATGGTTACTAGATTTGCGTCCAAAAGAGGTTCCAGATCACAGCTGGACACATTCATTGTCCAACTTAACACTAACAATTATAATCTTATGTTTACACCCCAGACCAGTAATAAGCAGAATTTTTTGATTCATTTATCTTAGTCAATGACTGTTCCTTTGTATGTTCTACATTTTGGAAACCTTCAGCTAGAAATACAGTAGTTTCATCCTACTAACTAGCCGTCACCCACCTAGGTGACTATTGAACGTACCGTTTAGTCAATACAGAAGACTTTGTAGGAATTGCCCAAGGCAAGAGAATTTTGAAGAGAAAGCTCAGGCCCTACCTGATTTTCACTAAAATAATATCCAGAAAACATTTTGGTGACAGCATTAGATAAGGCACTTAAATTAGATAGGACCTTCTCTTTTACATTGGAAGATTCGACTGATAAATCAGTAGAATTTGAAGGAGAAGCAAAGTTGATTTGAAAATTGAGAATATAATTTAAACATTGGTATCTGTTGAGAGAGGATAAGATACTGGGGAAATTGCTGCCCCCCACTGTCTATACCAGGGCCCCAAATAGTTCTCCCAAAATAGCCCCTACAATTTAACCTCTACCATCCCTTCCTACATCTATTGCATCATGGACTACTTTAAAGTTCAGGTGTAGAAGATGTGGTGGGTGTAAATTCACCAATTTCCCTAGGAAAACCATTTCTGTGGAAATTAAATTTGACCAATTTGTTTCAACAGGTCTGTGCACATGAGCATTGTATATCACTGATTATCTCTGCGTTCAGTAAAAATCGCAGCATGTTCTATATTGTGCATTTTTCACTCAGTCCTGGCCGCATAGAATGGAATGGAAAAACGGAAGGCATCCGGACGCAAGGTGTTTTTCACTGATAGTTGCTAGACTGTTATTCAGGGGCGTAACTATCATAGCTGCAGACCATGCGACTGCTATAGGACCCAGGGCAACAGGGACCCAGTCTTAGTTGGGATTATCTCCTCTTCTACTGGAGGTAAAAACTTGGTCAAGACTCTACCGTCTAAAGGAATACCTTTTAGCAAATGAAGCAGTGGAAAAATGGCCCAAGGGTCATTGACAGGGGTTTAGGCAGAAACCCTTCTATCCTGTGTGGGTGCATGGTTTGATCCTAGCTATGGGGCCCTTACTTCTCTATGTACCCCACTGGTGTTATTCTTCAGTTTTTCTTTACAAACATTAAAAACGCATCAGAAACTGATTGCCTCCGTGTGGAAAAAACTAAAACACTGCACATAACTGAAGACAAAACTGATTAAACTTCCATGCAAAAACATCAGTTTCCCAGAACAGACCCTGACTCATTACGTATCACTCGTATAAAATAAGACTAACTGGTATATAGCTGGATCACCATGTCGGTATATAGATACTTAATATCTGGACTTTTAATTTGACACACCACGCTTACTTTTATCATTGTTATGCAGAAGTGGATAGAAGTGGAGTTCATAATTATGTTAGAGTGGACAGCCACATCGCTGCAAGGAACAGTATTATTGGACTGGATCACATTTTATAATTCAATATATATCTGTTATGTGAATACATTTTGTTTATATTGATATCAATTTTCATATATTTATAGAAAATGTTATCCAATTTGTGTTCGGGTCGACTACCAGAGTGTGCCGTACCTAACTAATTAGCAGTTGAGGTGTGGCGGAACTGCCGTCGTAGGGTGTCCTAAAGGGGGGCACCCAGGAGGTGAGTAATGAGAAGAAGGAGTGGGTGGGCGGGTGCGCTGGTAGGGATGACTGGCGTGTGAGGGGCTCACCCCAGCCTATTTATATGATGGCCGGGAGCCGCCCCTCACACAAACACAGCAACTGGCGTTGCTTACACTTGTGTTCGGGTCGACTACCAGAGTGTGCCGTACCTAACTAATTAGCAGTTGAGGTGTGGCGGAACTGCCGTCGTAGGGTGTCCTAAAGGGGGGCAAAAATACCAAGAAACGTATAGGTGTATTGCTTACTATTTATTACAGTAACAACCTTTGAAAGGCAACAGACATCTCCACACGTGGGTCGGGAATGTAACGGGTGTAGCAGGAAGACTTCCAACGGCCTAACCTCTTGATGATATGGACTGGAATACTGTTCTGGGAGGCGGCTGAGGCTGCTCCTATTCTGAAAGAATGGCCCGTGATGCTGAGTGGATTGACCCCGATGCTGGGTAGTAAGTAGCGGATGTACTTTAAGAAAACCTACACACTGAGTGGCCCAGTGTTGACAGCTAGCAAAGGGGAATTTGCTGGAGCGGTTCTGATCTCTCTAACCCATGTTCTGATGACCGTGACTGGACACCATTGATTGCCGGACGGGAAATACTTAACCCTCACTGATTGGCCTGCCTGTGACGTTTTCGTATGGGGTAGCGTTAAGCAATAATAGGAGCCATGCCAGGTGAGGTGTTGCTTCTGTATGTGAGAGCTGGATGAGGCGGGACTGGTGAATTCGCCCGGCCTGAGGAATCCGTAAAAACACAAGTAGAGGGCTGTACGTATTAACTTGCTAGTTCTGGAACCGAAGGGGTTTGTTGACAACATGTCGGACAGGGATTTAAACATGTTGCCGGAAAATGGCTTCCTCTTGACCTTAGCCTTAGCTGTGATGTTCTGAATGCCTTTGAGGATGGCTTTGATTGGGTATGTCTTGAACAAAGAAGCTCTGTCGGGGTACAGTACATACCAGTGGTGTTGGACCCCTGCCAGGTATGTTTTAATGGTGCCATGAGATAGCTTGAGATTTGAGTGGCAAAAGGCGACGAAGGCCAGTAGGTATGAGACGTGGTCGGTGTTGGATTGAGGACATGCCACTTGGAACCTATTGAAGTGTGCCCAGGCAGTTCCATATATCTTTAAGGTGTTTTTGGCTAATGATGCCTTCAAGAGGACTTTAGCTGTATGCAGATGGACCCTCAATCCATGACTAATAGGTTGTGCTCCGGGGTCGGTGTTGGTGTGGGGTCGGCCTCCGGAGATATCTGAAAGAAATGTTGAAAATTGAGCCTGGACAACGCGTCTACTGCCATGTTGGCTTTGCCAGGGATATGTACACATTCAAAGAAAAAGTGATACTGTAAAGCCAACCACGTGAATCGCCTGACAAAAGACATGATTTCGGGGCTTGCTGAACTGCCCTTGTTTAGCAAGTCTGCCAGCGCTGCGTTGTCTGTCAAGAACAAAACAGACTGATTACCCCACGCTCTACCCCAAGTCTGAGCTGCTGCTACTATGGGGTATATCTCAAACAAAGGAGAGGATAGTTTAAATCCCCTAATTGCCGTGATCTCTGGGGGCCAAGCGCTGGCCAGCCAGTGAATACCCCATAAGGCTGCGTATCCGGTGGAGGCTGCTGCATCGGTATGTACTACTGGAGAATCCCGCGTGACTGATGGAACAAACATAGCAATTCCGTTCCAGCGTCCTAAGAACTGATCCCACATGTATAGGTCTGCTCGACCTGCCTGGTCCAAGATGATCCTGCTGTCTTGTTCGGTGGCTGTTGGAAGGAGTTGTAGTAGTCTGGCGATGAAGGTCCAGCCTTGTGGGATGATGCGCATTGCGTAATTAAGCATGCCGAGAAGGCTTTGCAATTCGGTTTTGGTGGTGACACCATTGTATGCGAATCTGTGTACTGCAGCTCTTATCCTAAGCAACTTGTCTGTGGGGAGACTGGCTTGTAGAGAATTAGTGTCCAGCTGGATGCCTAGGAAGGTCAGTTTATTGCTGGGACCGTCAGTCTTCTTATCTGCTACTGGAACGCCTATAATTCGGAAAACTTCCGTCAAGACGCCAAGGTCCTTCGGGGCGCGTGCTGGAGGTTCGATTAGCAGAAAGTCATCTAGGTAATGTATGACATGAAAAGCATTGTATTTGTTTTCCAGTATCCAGTGCAGGCAGGGCTGGATTTCGCCCCAAACGTAAGGCGGTTGGCGAAATAATACCATTGGTCCCATTTTAAACCATGCCATTTCCACAGATGAGGGTGTATAGGAAGTAGCTTGAACGCGTCTGTGATGTCGGCTTTGGAAAGCCATGCGCCTTGACCGAGTGACAGGATGACTTGAATGGCCTGATCGATTGATGAATATTTCATTGAGAATTCTTCGGACGGAATTAAAGAATTCAAGCTGGGAACTGCTAAAGAATGTGGGGCTGACAAATCGTAGATTAACCGTTTTTTATTTGAGAATTTGCCGGTAACCATGCCGACAGGACTGATCCGCCAGATGTCGAAGGGAGGCACGCGCAGTGGACCGATCAGGAACCCCTTGTCAACCCCTTAATGAGATCGGATACTGCCTCAGGCTCTCTTACTGCCGACTGCAGGTTCCTACATTCGTACGCGGTCTGAGGAAGCGCCACCTGTCCCGTGTTGAAGCCCTCTGTGAAACCAGTAATCAGATGCTGTACCCAGTTAGGATCGGGATGATCCGACAGTAATTTTGTCAGAGCATCCACATTGACCGGGCCTAGTCACGCGTTGGTATGACTTCTCTGTGGGCATGCTACCTTGGGATGTGCACGGAAGCAATTTGCGCAAAGGTGTAACAACCTGCACTGACTGTAATAACAGCCAGCCGTATTGAAGTTGTTACAGATCTGGGACTTCCCGAGATACTTGATGGGCCGTCCTAGTTTGTCCAATCCGGGTGAGGGTTTGGACAAGGGATGCTCGGGCGGACTCCTGACTGGAGTGCTTGGACTGGGGGCACTGTTTGCTGCACACCAGTCCGTGGTATGTGAGTACGAGCCGCAGGTAGCACACGCCGGTGCACTGAGACCGGCGAAGTGCCTGCAGAACAACTCCGTATCGACCACCGACCAGTCAGTTTTATGCTGAAATTGCGATAGCAATGCTGCTGCTTTCGCTGAAAAGGAGCGGTGATACTCATAAAACGCTGAGCCTCCATATTTGTGTGCCAAATCTACGACTTTGTATAAGTACAGATCTAGCTCTTCTCTCCGGTTTGGAGACATTGCGCAGATGACGTCCCAGTATAGACTGAAGGCCAACACGAAATCGGTGACACTAAGTTTCCGGTTTAGCCTGACGTCTCTAGATTTTAGTATAACTGAGACTTCCCCGCATGCGATGGTCTTGTTGTCAGGCACGTCGTGTGTGGCAATCAGCAAGGATGCCAGGTTCACATCCTTACCCTCAATGATGTCTTGCCTGATGTTTGCCGGGATGAAGTAGGCTGGTGCTATGTTGGGGAACCTGAGTGGCATCGTGACTGACGTGGACTCGGACACGGACGGTATTGGTGACCTCTGAGCACTGACGGACGGTGTGGGGCTTCTATATTCGAGAGCCTCTAGGCGAGACTGGAAGCCAGACATCGAGGAGGCCATGCTATTGATAGTTGCATGCAATTGAGTCAATGACGTCTGTATTGTGGACATCGAGACCGTTTCTAGCACTTGCTCCGGGTCTGCTTGCAACAGACGGAACAATTCTGCCTTCCTGGCCGATGCTGGGAAGGGGATTCCTCTCCTAGTTAGCTCAGCCGTTAGTCTGGGAATTGTCCAATTCCTCAAGGAAGGCATGGCTTCCCTGTCTGAGCGCTGACCCATGCTGCTAACTGAAGAACCGGACCCTTGGTTATCCATTCCTTGACTCGGATCCATCTGAAGATGACATGACAAGGTTATGTGCAGGGAGGTCCTGACTGAACCCTATACACCATGTGTCGTGCCTGAGTTCTGACTGAACGAAGGCCCTGGAGCGGAAAGTACCCAGGGTGAAACAAATCATGCGAAGTGTTGCCTAGCTGACTGTGCGAGGAGTGATGCACCCGGTCCCCCCTGTCCGGCAGAGGTGTAGCACGGCGGCTAGCTGCCGACGTGGGATAGGGTCAAGCGGTGCCGTGGCGAGTTGTGGGTGGACGCTGTAGTATGTGCATAGAACGTGCTACGTGCTGACTAAGGAAGTGACTGACCGATGTGCTGAACGGCCGGACTCGCGTGCTTGCCTGTGGATGGAGACAGGACTTGCTTGAGTCTGAAAACGTGACAGACTATGGGGAGCCTGAAGAACGAGACAGGACTTGCAACTAGTCTGAAGACGTGACAGACAACGGGGTGCCAGAAGATCGTGACAGGACTTACATTGAGTCTGAAGACGTGACAGACAACGGGGTGCCTGAAGATCGTGACAGGACTTGAATCGGGTATGACCACGTGACACCACTTTTTTTTTTTTTTTTTTTACGAGCGTGCTTGCGTATTGTGCGTGTATGCTAGGTGCGTGCGTATTGTGCTGATTCCGTGCTTAGTGAGAATGAGAGCAAGAGAGGTGGAGGGGAGAGGAAAACCGCCCCTACTTACCAAATAACTGCAAATATGTACTGAAAGACAGACAGAGCTCTAGTTAATGTTTGCAGGCCTGTGATGACGAAAATGGCCAGCGGATGCCTAACCTGTGATTACCTTAGCGGTGACAAAATGTCACAGATGCCTGTGCTGAAAGTCGGGGTTGAGACTGGCCTGTGGTATCTGTGAAATATGAAGTTGTGGTTATATATGTTGAGGTCTGTAAGCTCACGACAACATGGAGACCAAAGGATAACGTTTCGCCTGAAGCGCCTTTACATGGGCATGACACCTTACATGTTAATACAAGTTTTATATAGCCAGGTCGAAATACCTCTATATGCGTGCTTATGATAACATACTGCTACACATGTACATCCGATAAAATATGCAAACAAATCCATATCGTATATAACATATTTGTGTTTAGGGACGGGTGATGTATTAGCATAACCTCCGTGAACTGACCGTACATCGATTAGGGCCTGGGTCTATCTACTATGGACAGATCATGACTCGGAATATGCAAGACGAAATAAGGGACGTGCGGAGGCACAGCAATACCCCTCGTGCTACTGTAGGTAGCTGCATGTGACCAGGGAACCTGCCAGCTGTGTTCCCTAGCCTGCACCCCAGATACGCGGGGAGATGCCGTTAAGCGCAGACAGTATATATATGGGCCAACAATAGGAGATAGCACCACTGGCGGCGTGCGTGCTTGCCCATGTGTCCGTCCAGCGGCGGCGTGCTGGAGAAGTTAACCTGAAAACAACGTTACCGGTAGTTGCCCCAGTATGCTCCGCGGCTCTACCTGCTCGCTGCCTGCCGGCTGCTGGAGCGGGAGCGGCACGGTGCGTCGGCTGGGGATTGCGGGACCTGCGGCCGGAAATGACGAGCCGGAAATGACGGAGAGCGGGTTGCGCTGGTAGGGATGACTGGCGTGTGAGGGGCTCACCCCAGCCTATTTATATGATGGCCGGGAGCCGCCCCTCACACAAACACAGCAACTGGCGTTGCTTACACTTATACCTTAAAGCCTGCTTGCATTCATTATTATATTACAGCATGTAAAATCGGCATATTATATTCCATAATATGCTGTGTATTTTGCCTCTAAACAGAGCTAGAACAGATTCTATTGTACAGTAGAAATTGGCTTAAAGTGAATCTGTCACCAGTGACCTCCCTCTCAAACTATTTGTATAGACACAAACAGTGGCATAAAAAAATTTGGGAACCGCTGGTCAAAAGTACTGTTAACAGTTAAGCAAGATGAAGATAAAATGATCTCCAAAAGGCATAAATTTAAAGATGACACATTCCCTTTGTATTTTAAGAAAAATCTATTTTTATTTCATCTTTAACATTTTCAAAATAACAAAAGAGACAAATGGCCTGAAGCAAAACTTTGGGCACCCTGCATGGTTAGTACCTAGTAGCACCCCCTTTGGCAAGTATCACAGCTTGTAAGCGCTTTTTGTAGCCAGCTAGAGTCTTTTGAATCTTGTTTGAGGGATTTTCATTTATTCTTCTTTGGAAAAGTCTTCAATTTCTGTGAGATGCCCTTTTGAGGTCTGTCCACAGATTTTAAATGATGTTCAGATCCGGCGACTGAGAGGGCCATTGTAAAACCTTCAGCTTGCACCTTTTTGAGGTAGTCTATTGTGGATTTTGAGGTGTGTTTAGGATCATTATCCATTTCTAGAAGTCATCTTCTTTCCAACTTCAACTTTTTACAGTTGGTGTTATGTTTGCTTCCAGAATTAGCTGGAATTTCATTAAATCCATTCTCCCCTCTACCCATGAAATGTTTCCATGTTGACTGCAACACAACCCCCAAAGTATGATTGATCCACCCCCCATGTATAATGGTTGGAGAGGTGTTCTTTTCAAGAAATTCTGTGCCCTTTTTTCTCCAAACATACCTTTGCTCATTGTGGCCAAAGAGTTTTATTTTAACCTCATCGGTCTACAAGACTTGTTACCACAATTCATCAGTCTGTGAAGATTCTCATTTATCCAGGTCATGGTATATCTGTAAAGAATAAATCACGGCAACTGGACTTAAATCAAGTCCAGTTGCCTTGATTTATTCTTTACAGATACACAATCCATCAGGCTTGTTTGGATGTTCTTTTGCAAACAACTTATGATGAATTTTGTGGTGAGGACGCAGGAGAGGTTTTCCGATGATTCTTCCATGAAGGTCATATTTGTGTAAGTGTCGCTGAACAGTCTGTTAACTCTATCTGAAGGTCTCTTATGGTCAAGTGGAGTTTCTGATGGCCTTTCTAGCAATCCTATAAGCAGCTGTCTGCAATATTTTTCTTGATCTTCCAGACCTTCCTATTAAATGACATTTCTTAATTACATTTCAAATGTAGTAAACGGCAACTTGAAATAGCTTTGCTATCTATATATTTAGAGCTTTCTTCTGCTTTGTGGGTCTCAACTATTTTCATTTTCAGAGTAAAGTGTAACAGCTGCTTAAAACAACCCATGGCTGCTGTTTTTTGGGACAAAGTTAGAGTCTGGGTAAAGCTTTGTAATTTGCATCACCTGGTCTTTCCTAATGATGACTGTGAACTGTGGGCAGTATTTTGTGAAATAATTATTTGTAATCCATTTGAGGTAATAGTTGTAATCCAAATAGGTAGCAAAGTCATTTGTAATCCACATGGGTATAAAATAACGACACAGGTTATGAGAACCGTTAGCAGAGGCTCCCAAATAACATGAAAATGGGAGAAAAAACTGAAACAATTTGGCACTAATAAACCGCAACCGAAAGAGAAATGAAGGTGGGGGGGGGGCAGTCCTGACTAAACATGACCATCCAGGAGAGGGCAGAACGGGGACAACCTGAAAACAATGCCAACAGGCCCTCACCCTTCACGAGTAGTCCACGTCGTGGCTCCCAGAGTAACTGTTCTTGTAAAAGGAAGACCTTGATCTACTGACGAGCAGGTCCCTTGTCCTGGGGCGGCTTCTTTCCTCTGAGGGTTGCAAAGCGTTCCTGCTCCCATGGGCGGTTCCGGGCTCCATTAGGACCATGTCCCTGTGGAAGTGGGTTCCGATCCGCTAAGGGCTCGCCAGACGGTCCTGCTGGTTTCGGCACAACCTGGTTGGGGCTTTGACTCAGCTCCGCAAGGATCTCCTCAGGTATCGGAGGCGGGGTCTGAGGCCAATAGGAGCTCTGGCGAGAAACATGTTCTTTCCAAGTCTCAAAAACAAGATTGTCCCGCTCCTTTTTTAAAAAGGGGGCAAGGTGTGGCGGCAGTCCATCCACTCTTTAAGCACCGTGGCTCTGGCTCTGACGCTCCATACCCTCTTGTACGGTCCGCCCTCCAGGCTCACCTTCGGGGACAGGAGTCTTCACCTGGTTCAGCCTATTAGCAGAACCCCAAAGCACGAGATGCATAGTGTCCGAGAGGCGTATTGGGTGCACCACTCTTACCAGACGCAGGCACTTCAACGGCCGAGGATCCACAGAGTGGAGTGCATCATATGTCCCGCTCCTCTTGGGCGGAGGAGTGGTCCCTCCTTCTGCCTCCGCCGCACCAGCCGGCACGGGGACAGCCTGCTGATCCTTCTCTAGGTTACACTGGCGCTGACCTGAACCTCCCGCGGGGCCTCCTGCACTTCGGGCAGCTCATCTCTCCGATTCAACTTGCCACCATATTATTTTCCCTCTCCATGGCAAACACTGGGGACAACGGAGGGGCTCTTGTTTCAGGGAGCTTTTTTCCCCCGCTCGGGTTAGGTGCCGCCATATTGCTTTCGCTGGTGTGAGCACAGACAGGAAATGAAGGAGGGGCTTCTTTGGAGGGGCTTTCACTTCCCTTTGGCACACGGTGACATCGCTCACAGTAGGCTGGGCTAAAGTTTCCTGCTTTAGAAAGGGGCGTTTCTGAACTTTCCCGTTCTTGCTGGGCATGAAACAGCTGCGTCATAGCATTAAAAAAATGGCAAATTAACCCCTCGGGTGCCAGCGTGCAGCTTTTTGCACTGGTCGCTCCGCAGAAAAGTGTCAAAGTCATTTTCAAAGGCAGATTTGTAAATCCAATAGGCTAATAAAAAGTGTAGGCACACAGATTGGTACTACCCGAATCCTGTTCTTTAGTATAAGTACACACACAGTAACTTTTGTAGACTTTAGTGGGGGCCCAACAAAGGTGGTAATGCCACTCTGGGGAGTTACAGATCATATTGCTGGTTCACTCCTTAATGACATCCCCTTTAAATGCAGCTTGTTGGGGGCCTACAGAGTTGTGTAGAAATGCATATTTGAGATGTTAGATCACATCAGGTGACAGGCATACTGCAGAAATGGCTAAAAAACCATCAGAGTGGTGACTGGGTGTAAAAACCCTTCTGACTAGAGAGGTTTTTTGATCTGGGCACTACAGACTAGTACTACTCTAGGACTGAACTTCGGGACTGATTTCATGTATTTTTCCCATGTATTGTATTTATACTGTATGTGAATATTGACACACAATTATTAATACAAATGCACTGAGATCCTGGCGTAAATTTCTCTAAAATGTGGTACATCTAGGTTTAGAGAACTTATTTGCGTCTAGCCTGACAAGGGGTGCAGCTTATCAAAACAGGCTGTGCCTTCATATGAAAGGGGCATTGCCTCATGGCAACATCATTTAGTGCTAAATTGCACCATAATTCTGGCAAAAATTTCTATCTCAAACTAAGCCAGCCAGTAGTTGGTATACAGTTCACCAAATGGGTCTATTCCTGCACCAGATTTATCATCCAGCCTCAGCCCCTCTGATAAGCATTTGTCATCCACCTTTCACTTCTATGGGAGTTACAAAAACAGCCAAGTTAGTGTGCATGCTGGGAGTTTTAGTTTCACAACAGCTGGAGTGCGGAAGGTTGCTGACCCCTGATCTAGAGCAAGATTCCTCTCATTAAAGGGATTGTCTCACTTCAGCCAATTGCATTTATCATATAGAGAAAGTTAATACAAGGCACTTACTAATGTACTGTGATTGTCCATATTGCTTCCTTTGCTGGCTGGATTCTTTTTTCCCATAACATCATACACTTCTTATATCCAGGGGTTGAAACAACCACTGCATTGCAGATACAAGGTGTCCAGGACGGGAGCTGCTGCGCATGGGTGCCTATGTGTCCTTCCACAGTCCCAGCCACCACAGAGGCCAGCACTTTTTCCTATAGTGTGTAAACATGGCCCCCACCGCTGGATTGCAGGGTGGTCATAACCCCTGGTTAGTAGGTGCCTTGTATTAATTTTGTCTACATGATAAATGCAGTTTGCTGAAGTGAGATTTAATCTAGTTCGGTTTCATTGTACTTCTCGCCATATTGCTCTATTTTCTTATATGTTCATCATTGGTCACACAGGCCTTGATTTTTCCACTCCTGTTTGTTAGAAGACTCTTCTGCACTGGAGCTAGGGAGCTGCAGCACCGTCTTCCGAGGTTTGGTATTTTTTTATTTACCTAAGATTCAGTCCCATATGTATATAACTCTGGGGCCTATATCATACTTTTACTATTTAGCCGTTGCGGTTTTATGTGTATGGAGTAATTATTTTCAATTCATTTTCTATTTATCTTCTATTTATCTTATTATTATTTTCTGTTTTATATATATATGATCTAGATTATCTATCTATGTATCTATGTATCTATTTATCTATCTATCTATCTATCTAGTTAGTACAGGTGCCTTGCAGAGCTGGGGTCCTGGGTTTGAATCTGACCAGGGACAACATCTGCATGGAGCTCGTATGTTTTCCCAGTGGTTGCGTTGGTTTCCTCTAGGTACTCAGATTTCCTCTCAGACTCCAAAGACATACTGATAGGGAACTTACATTGTGAGCCCCATTGGTGACAGCGAGATGCGAATGTCTGCAAAGCACTGCGGAATATGTCAGCGCTATATAAGTGAGTAAAATAAAATATTATATATATATATATATATATATATATATATTTATTTATATTTAAATACACATAATAAAACCTATTAGTAAAGACCGGGTATGGGTCAGAAATGCGTAGGCTATGTTTTTTCTATCAGGATGTACACTTCTTTAAGTTGTTGTTCACCCCTGGGGAGCTTTGGGCAGATCCCCCCAGAATAGCCAGACCTGGTAGTATGAACCTGAACACCCTTTATACATACTATAGGTGCTGGACCGTCTAACTCTCTTTTGCATTGTATATTTGGGGAGCGGATTCCCCTATTTAGAGTGTGTACTCCCCATATTCCTATTGCTTTTAATCAGAGTGTCACATAGCTAGATTCTACATTGTCCTGAATTTTGTAGGCCAGATGCCCAAGAGAGGCAAGACTGTTAGTGTAGGTGCTGCCTGATAGAAGCCACCTTGTCGCTGGTAGATAGGCCTGACATATTCAACATATTCCAACATAATATATATTAAACTTATTAGTAAGGACCCAATGTGGGTCCGAAACATGTAGGTCATGTTTTTCCCATTAGCATGTACACACTATCAGCATGTATACACAGTCCGCAATTTGCAAAACACATACTGACCATGTGCATACTACATTTTGTGGAACGAAAGGGCCGTCCCCTAATAGAACAGTCCTATCCTTGTCTGTAATGTCACCAATAATAGGACAGGTTCTATATTTTTGGGGAACGGTCATGCGGACATACGAAACAGAATGCACACGGAGTCACTTCCATTTTTTGGAGGCCCCACTGAAGTCACCGGTTCCGCTCATGTGCCACAAAAAATATGGAATGGACATGGGAAAATAATATGTTCGCGTGCATGAGCCCTTAAAGTGGTTGTCCACCCCCGTGGAGTGATTCATACTTCGTTCCCCCTGTGCCAGTTCAACTTTCAGGTCTCCCAGCGTAAATATCCACTTTGACGTTTGTGATATGGCTGCTGCAGCCAATGACTGGCTGCAGTAGTGACGTGTCCCCCATGCATTACATCACTGGGTCAGCGGAGAACTGAGACCTGCAGTGGCGCCGGGGCAGCGAAGTAGCTGGAACCCAGCAGCTGGGGTAAGGTAAGTATGATTCCTTCCGTAGGTCCAGCCAGACTTGGGGTCTGCCCGAATGGCCCCCAAAGGTGAAGAACCCCTATAAGGACTTTTACTTGGATATTCAATAAAGCAGGAGTTTATTGTGAGCAATACTGCAGAACCTACTGTTTATTCCTGTTTAGTATCTTCTGCTGCTTACTCCAACAGCTGTCTGTTGAATCACCCATGTACACTGATTTCAAAGAATGGGAAACAGGCCACGTCCACATGGTCAGTATCTGGTCTGTATTTTTCATCAGAATTTGTAAGCCAAAATCAGGAGTGGAACCTACAGAGAAAATGTATAATGGAAAGGTTTGTGCTTCTTCTTTGGACCCACTACTGGTTTTGACTTACAAATGCTGATGAAAATTACTGATCAAATACTGACCATGTGAAAGTGGCCCTCAGGATATTAGATTTTCTGGAGCAGAATTTCCACAGTAGGAAGTGTTGCAGATTTTGCTTCAGCATTAAAAAACATACTTCAGGTCAATTAACACTGCTGATTTTTTATTTTTTTATTTTGCTGCATTTGAATGAGATCTCTTAAACTCTCCTTCATATTGCTTTTACAAACAGGTTGACCAGATGGGTCAAGTGCAGGAGTACAGTTGTCATTGACAGCTGCACTCCTACAGTAATGGACTGCTGGGATCAGGGAAAGATTTGATCCCTGCTGTTTAACTCTTGAGACACTGAGATATGGGCTGACTGCTCGGTGGACTAAAAAACAGTCTGTTAGAGCAGCAGTCCCCAACCACCCTGTCGCAGACCACCTGGTACCCGGTCGCAGGGGGTGTCGGAGTTGAACGGCAGGGATGTGAACTATTGGCTCCTGTGCCCCACCATTTAGCCTCATTAGGCTGAAGGCCCCTAGGCGTGAGATGTATAAGGCAGTGGTATGGTGCAGGATGAATGTGATGACATCATCGCGATTCCTTGTGCTTGGTCACGGACAGCATGACTACATCATTATGCCACCAGAGACCCGGCACTGGAGGTCACTATGACATTCACAACCACTTGTGCCGTGACTCAGGCAAACAGAGTTGCAAGCTGGAAGAGGCGTGCATCGCCGACAGTGGGAGTTTTTGAAGAGACCACTATTGGGGGTACTATATGTAAATAGTCCATTATATGTAAAGAGGATACAACTAGAGGACATTTTATGTACAGATGCACTACTGGGGGCATTATATGCTCATAGGGTACTACTGGAGGGGGGACATTACATCTACTGGGGACTAAATGTAAATTATTACTAAGCAAGACTGGGGCCTAAATGAAGATGATTACTGAGATGGGGCATAAAAGGAGGCATTGATACAGAATAGATGTGTTCTGTGTGTCCAGTTATGCAGAAACAAGTTGCGAGGAGATGTCATCAGAGTCAACTGTCCCGGACTGAGAAAGAAGGAAAGAGAATGACTCTACTGGACCTAAACAGGATTTTTGATGACTGGGACCTAAATGGGTATGGTGGAGTGGTATTATTTGGCCTTTATATAGTGTTATTTTTGGTAATGTTGGCCACTGATTCTGGAATATGCACATTATACTGTTTTTTTTTGCGCGTTCCCTCCCTCTGCCTCCGGCCCATGGGAAAATTGTCTTTCATGAAATAAGTCAGTGGTGTAAAAAAGGCTGGGGGCTGTGTTAGAGCCAGGGCCATGACTACCATAACGGCAGACCATGCCACTGCTATGGGGCCCAGTCTTAGTTGGGATCATCTCCTCTTCTACTGGAGGTGAAAACTTGGTCAGGACTCTACCCTTTTTTAGCAAATGAGGCAGTGGAAAAAAATGGCCCAAGGGTCATTGAAAAGGGTTTGGGCGGAAACCCTTCTGTCATGTGTGGGGGCCTGGTTTGATTCTTGCTATGGGGCCCTTACTTCTCTATGTACGCCACTGGTTAAAGCATAACTTATATGGTGGAAAAACTGAAGAAAAAATGAAAATAAAGAAAACACTGGTCTCAGTAGTCTTGTGTACATAAATGACAAGTTGTAATTGGCTGCTACGGTCATGTGAATGTGATGTCATCGGTGCAGGACCGATGGGGACCGTAGCAGGCGGAACATTTAATAGGAGAGTAATGCTTTTTACTCTTTTTATACAGTTTCCTGCTCTTTGCAATTAAGGTAAAAATCTCTGACAACCTCCATGACTCTGCCTCAGCCAGTGAATGGGTGAGCAGCTGTCAGCTGCCATTTCCTGCATTTTGAGACCAGAAAGTGAAGACTAGCCGGGGCCCAGTAAAGTGGTGGAATGGCAGGGAATCAGTGAGGTGAGTAATGCTTCTTTTACGTCTTTACGCAATTCTGACCCTTATCTAAAAAATGTTATCCTGCCAGGAAGATATAGTAACATGATGTGATGCTGATTTTTCATTTTTCTCTAAAGTGTCCCTTTAATCTGCTGTTTTCTATAAATATTTCACTGAAGAAATAATTCACTGATTTTACAGCATAAACAGATCTCCTGTCCTATGGTTTCTTGTACACAGGAAATGATGATGTTCAGACGTTGCATAAAAAAACCTGAAATTATGGGGACACTCAACTTTGGCCTGTTAGTATTTGAGAAGCACTGAAATAAACCATGTACGGTTTACAGTTGTTTAATGTGATAAGCCAGTAATTGATGCAATAGTGCCATGTGCTAAGTGTTCTTGAAGATTATTTACTCCAGGCCGAAGTTATTTATCATGCTTTGTCAGACATATTTGCTTGTTTTAAACTTTTGTAATCAGTCTAATCCTTCAGGGAGAGTCACATCTGTTTACAGCAGTCGTTTTCAGATTCCTGTAATAATGCTGTTCAGTGTTAGCTGGAAACTTATTCTGCAGCTAAGAGTTTATTAAGAACGGAACCTCAGAGCATCAAACATGGAAACTCATATGCTAGGCTGACGAAGGAGATGTATGCTGGCACATATTTCCCAGTACCATTGCGTTTATTGTGACATTGCATTGAAGGAGACAGAATTCAGGCTGAACACAGATCTTCATTAAAGGGCATCTGTCAGCAGATTTGTACCTATGAAAGTTGCTGACCTGTAAGTCTACTTTCACACTAGCGTTTTGGCTTTCCGTTTGTGAGATCCGTCATTGGCTCTCAGAAGCGGTGTCCAAAATGGATCAGTTTTGCCCTAATGCATTCTGAATGGAAAAAGATCCGCTCAGAATGCATCTGTTTGCCTTCGTTCGGTCACCATTCCGTCCTGGAGGGGGACACCAAAACGTTACCTGCAGCGTTTTTCTGTCCGTCCTGGGATGCAGAGCGAGACGGATCCGTCCTGACACACAATGTAAGTCAATGGGGAGGAATCCGTTTTCTCTGACACAATAGAAAACGGTCAAAAGAGTGGTTGGGCACACCTCATTAGGAAGGATATGTAATATCACAAAATAATTAGAAGTAGGTATATTGATACAAATTGTTGTCGGAATCACATATAGTACATTATAAGTATTTATTATGTATCCTGTTAAAACCTAATAGATAAGAAGAATAAAGATACTAAACATACACAGCGATATACCTGTTTTGTTATTGCCGTATGTATTAGGTATTATTGCAGTCTATGCGAAAAATTATGCGTATTGTGGCGCCACAAATTATAAGTTACAATAATTTATCTAAAAAATATAAATGGGTAGGATATGTCTTGCATAGACCAACAAATATCAGGCAATATAGCCAAAAGGTTGTGTCAAACTGTATTATCCCCCAAAATACTAAAAGTCCAGTTCTAACATCCAATAAAAAAATAACAATAAATAAAAAATGACTTAAATAAAAAACGGTCCTTGTTCACCATAAATAGTTGCAAAATTCAGCCATTTATAGGGTAAATATCCAGTATGAGGTTCATTCTCTTAATAAAAGTTCACAGTGTATTACATGGAAATTACCATGTGGTATTCCGGTGGTTTGGTATAATATATATACTTTCCGTCAGTATGCTTCTGTGAGTAATTGATTAAGCAGTTACTTAGGCCTCTTCCACACGGGCGTCATGTTTGACGCCCGGAAAACAGGCGGGTGCGTTGCGGGAATATGCGCGATTTTTCCGTGCGGGTGCAAACGTTTGTAATGCGTTTTGCACGCGCATGAGAAAAATCGCCATGTTTGGTACCCACACCCGAAGCCAGACTTCCTCACTGAAGTCCGGTTTCGGGTATTCTGGAGAATTTATTATTTTCCCTTATAACATGGTTATAAGGGGAAATAATAGCATTCTTAATAAAGAATGCATAGTAAAATGAAGAGGAAGGGGTTAAAAATAATAAAAGTTAACTTACCTTAGCCACTTGATCGCATAGTTGCGATCTGTCTTCTCTCTTCATGCTTTAACTAACAACTAAAGGACCTGTGATGACGTCACATCACATGGTCCAATCACATGGTCCATCACCATGGTAAGATGGACCATGTGATTGGACGATGTGATGTGACGTCATCACAGATCCTTTAGTTCTTAGCTGATGCTGGGAAAGAGAGGACAGATCGCAACTACGCGATCAAGTGGCTCAGGTAAGTTAACTTTTATTATTTTTAACCCCTTCCTCTTCATTTTACTAAGCATTCTTTATTAAGAATGCTATTTCCCCTTATAACCATGTTATAAGGGAAAATAATACAGATCGGGTCCTGTTGCTAAGCAACCATGCGGGAAAATCGCAAAGCATCCGCACTTGCTTGCGGATGCTTGCGATTTTCCCGCAGCCCCATTCACTTCTATGGGGCCTGCGTTGCGTGAAAAACGCACAATATAGAGCAGTGTTTCCCAACCAGTGTGCCTCCAGCTGTTGCAAAACTACAACTCCCAGCATGCCCACACAGCCAAAGGCTTGGGAAACACTGATATAGAGCATGCTGCGATTTTCACGCAACGCAGAAATGATGCGTGAAAATCACCGCTCATGTGCACAGCCCCATAGAAATAAATGGGTCCGGATTCAGTGCGGGTGCAATGCGTCCTCCTCACGCATTGCACCCGCACGGAAAACTCGCCCGTGTGAAAAGGGCCTTACAGTTAGTAGTCCCGTATAGGTATTAAAGCTACAGTATCAAAGACGGTGGATGTTGCTCTTTCTGTAGTAGAAATACATACCGTACTGCAGATAGTTTTGATACAGAGGTTCCTGTCCCTGCCGCTGGCAGTGTGTTATCTGGAGATATTTCCCTGTGATGGTGATGGGGGCACGCTAATAGGATTTGGGTCTGCGGCCACAGCGTCCTGCGTGCCTGCAGAGATAGCGGTGCCCGCACTTCCCAGCGTCTGCCTCAGTGTGGAAGTGGATGCGGGGTCCAAGTGCTTGCTTTCTTTACTTGGCTGCGGCTTGTGGAAAATGCCGCATATAGAACAGAGTTGGAGCGCTCTTGAGTGAACTTTGAAAACTGATGGTGGTTACCAATGGTAACTTGCTGGGGGTCCTATCTCACCATACGCGTTTCGGAGATCTCAGTCTCCTTCCTCAGTGGTTAGGAGGCCCCCAGGTGTGGTGGACCTTTTATAGTCTTATTGAAAAAATTCCTTCTGGTTGAGTGGAAAAATGGTGTGGAATCCTTCCTAGATAATCAAATTATGTGCAACTCTTTGTATAAAAGTTTAAAAATAAATAAATATAATGTTAGTGAAAAATTATATGTACAATACTACAGAAATATGATGTATGACAATTTTAAGAAAAATAGATAAATAAATAAAAAAGCTTTGTATATTGCTTTAGATCCTGCGATTTGATCAATTCATTACATTACTTTGTGCGTTTTTCTGAATTAATCTGTATTAGTGTGATTCATCTGTTGAAAGTTATAAAAAGGTTTTTATTAATTTTGATTATTTTTGATTAATACTCAGCTTTCTAGTTGTTTGAATAAGGTGATGATGAATAAAAAATTTAAAAATATATAGGCCCCTTTCACATGGACGAGTTTTCCCACGCGGGTGCAATGTGTGAGGAGGACGCATTGCACCCGCACTGAATCCGGACCCATTCATTTCTATGGGGCTGTGCACTTGAGCGGTGATTTTTACGCATCACTTCTGCGTTGCGTGAAAATCGCAGCATGCTCTAAATTTTGCCTTTTTTTACGCAACGCAGGCCCCATAGAAGTAAATGGGGCTGCGGGAAAATCGCAAGCATCCGCAATCAAGTGCAGATGCAGTGCGATTTTCCCGCATGGTTGCTAAGAGACCAGGACCAGATCTTTATTATTTTCCCTTATAACATGGTTATAAGGGAAAATAATAGCATTCTCAATAAAGAATGCTTAGTAAAATGTGGATTAAGGGGTTAAAAATAAAAAACTTAACTCACCTTAGCCACTTGATCGCGTAGTTGGCGATCTCTTCTCTCTTCATGCATTAGCTGCCATCTAAAGGATCTAAAGGACCTGTAAGTTTTTTATTTTTAACCCCTTAATCCACATTTTACTAAGCATTCTTTATTAAGAATGCTATTATTTTCCCTTATAACCATGTTATAAGGGAAAATAATAAAATCTACAGAATACTCAACCCGAAACCGGACTTCAGTGATGAGGTTCGGGTCTGGGTACCAAACATGCCGATTTTTCCCACGCGCGTGCAAAACGCATTAAACCGCTTTGCACTTGCGTGGGAAAATCGCGCATATTCCCGCAACGCACCCGCCTCTGATCCGGGCGTCAAACGTGACGCCCGTGTGAAAGAGGCCATAGAATTTTTATTTAATGACAATATACTTATTGAGTGTAGCGATGGACTTGGAAATACGATAAGGAAACGGATGTTTTATATTTATTCTAATACAAGTGCTAGTGTTGCTAGTATTTACTGGAGGTATAATTAAAGGACTGTTCTAAAGAGTGTTATAGCACACATATTTGCTATGAGATTGATACAGTATTGATCTCGGAGGAGAATTCTATGAGGAAATGAATTTTTGAATCTTTCCCATATTTTCTTTAGAGGAGTATTTTCTGGAGGAGTAATTGAGGAGCTGATCTATACAATGTTGATAGGAGATTCAGTAGTTGGTTGATATATGTATGGATGAGGGCGCTAAGTGTCGAGGGGAGATAGCAGTGCTGGTAAAAACAGCCTGACTACTATTTTGCATCAACAAAGAGCTTACCGCATCAAATTAAGATCTTTCAGATGCAGGATGAGATTAATATGAAGAATTGTAAGAAACCAAATATCTCTAACTCGGCATTGAGTCCATTGGGGAGGAGGGTGCCCAGTTCATAGATCCTTCTCGATTCAAGTCTGGACATTTTGAATATGTGGTTGCCTCCTCTCCAATGTATGGGAACTTTTTCAAGTGCCGTGGGATCTTCGACAATGAATGGTTTTCGTATCCCTTTTTGATATGATTAGTATGTTCCGCAATACGTTTTTTCAGGGGCCTTTTGGTTCTGCCCACATATTGCCTTTTACATGGGCATTGGAACATATAGATTACACTACTTGTGTCACAGGTTATAAAATCCCTTATCTTGTGTGTATGTCCATTGGTGGAAGATAGGATAGAGTGAGTAACTTTAGGGAATTTGGTCAAACGACACCCCATATACATCTGCCGCAACGGTGAAAGCCCGAAAGGCCTATCCATCCTGTCAGGGTTGGTGTCTTTATATTTGTCATACAGTACTTCTCATTTTGACCGTAGGGGCTATCAATAGGTTTAGGTTGGGGGCTCTAGTAAATACAATGTTTGGTGTCATAGGTATGGATTGTCCTATTATTTTATCAGCCTGAATAAAATGCCAATGTTTCTGTATAATGGATTTTATTTTTCTATTTTGGGGATTGAATGGTAGGCTCAACCTGATAGCGTTGTCATCGGTGTCAGTTTTGGGTTTGTTAGTTTTTTCTTCAAAAAAGGGCTGACGTTCTAATTGACGTGTTTTTACTTTTCAATAGAAAACAGATCTGCCCCCCATCGACTTTCAATGGAGTTCATGACGGCTCCGTCATGGCTATATAAGACATAATACAACAGGATCCGTTCATGATGGATGCATGCGGTTGTTTTATTGTAACGGTAGTGTTTTTGCAGATCCATGACGGATCCGCAAAAAATGCTAGTGTGAAAGTAGCCTTACATGTGCACTTGGCAGCTGAAGGCATCTGTGTTGGTCCCTCCCATGTTCATATGTGCCCGCATTGCTGAGAAAACTTATGTTTTAACCACTTAAGCACCAGGCCCATTTTTGGTTTAGCAATTTTGTTTTTTCCTCCCCACGTTCCAAAAGCGATAACTTTTTTATTTTTTCGTTCAGGTAGCCATATGATGGCTTATTTTTTGCGGGCCAAGATGCATTTTTTAACAGCCTTATTTAATTTACATTTTCTGTTGTAAAACAGGAAAAAAATTCTTTGTGGGGTAAATTGAAAAAAAAAAACTACAAATACACCAAGGTTTTTCGGATTTTAACATCACAGCGCTGACAGTACGCTAAAAATGACATGAAGTTCTTATTCTGCAGCTCAATACAAATCCAGCGATACCAAACTTGTTTAGGTTTTTTATTTTTTTACTACTTAAAATTTTTTTTTTTTTTAAAGTCAAACTTTTCTTTGCATCGCCATTTTCTGACAGCAATAACTTTTTTAGATTTTGGCTCACAAAGCTGTATGAGGGCTTGTCTTTTGGGTAAAGAACTGTAGTTTTTATTGGTATAATTTTTGCGGTATGACATACTGTATGACTTTTTGATCACCGTTATTCAATTTTTTTGGGAGGAAAAGGGTGACTAAAAAAATGGCGAATTGTGTATTTTTCATTTTTTTTCTGTTACAGCATTTACCGGACTGGAATTTAAAAAAAATATTTTATTAGTTCAGACATTTTTGAATGGCAATACCTAATATGTTCATTTTTTTATTGTATATATGTTTTTAGATGTAAAGTTGGGAAAGGGGGGTGATTTAGACTTTTAATATTTTAATGTTTTTTTAATGTTATGTTAACTTTTTATTTAATAACTATTTCCCCCCTTAGAGGGCTAGAACCTGGGATCTTTTGATCCCTTGTCCTATTCACCCTGATAGAGCTCTATTAGAGTGAATAAGATTTTCTATTGTCCCTGCTGCCCTGTGCTTTCTGCACACGACAGCAGGGAGCTTACCATGGCAGCCATGGATCGCTTCGGCAGCGTCCAGGCTGCCATGGCAACTTATCGGAGCCCTGCAATTTCACTCCTGGGGCTTTGATCGGAAGGCAGAGGAACCGCATCCCTCTGCCTTCATTCACAGGTACTGCGATCAGCGTTGATCGCAACTCCTGAGGGGTTAAATGACAAGGGAGGCCCGCCGCAGAGTCCTGCTCCATACATCAGTAAGGAAATGAAGAAAACTCCAGCATCTAGTTCACGAGTATCTTCTCTTTATTAATAGTGTTGGTGATACAGCGGCAATAAAATGTATCTTCTCACATCCTCAAACAGTCCATACATCCCCTGAACCACTGTGATGTACCGGTACGTTACGATGGCTTAAGGAGTTAATAACTGCAGCCCCAAGGAGCAATGGGGGCGTTGATGTTACACTAAGAGGCCCCTTTTTCCCTGCAACTGCCGTACCCTCTGCACTTTGATTGACAGGGCCAGGTCTGATATTGAATTGCAGAGGGAGCGACAGTTGCAGAGAGAGCAGAGCCTCTAGGTGTAACGACACCCCCATTGCGTTTAGAGACTCATTTGCATACATTGGCCCTGTCAATCAAAGTGCAGGGAGTACGACAGTTGCAGGGAAAAAGGAGCCTCTTAGTGCAACATCAACGCCCCCGTTGCTCCTAGGGGCTGCATTTATTAAAACAACATTTTTCTCAGCAATACAGGCTCATATGAACATGGGACCAACACAGATGTCTTCAGCTGCCAAGCGCACATGTAACAGGTCAGCCAGTGTCATAGGTACAAATCTGCTGACAGATGTCCTTTAATATTAAATGAAACCAAAAAAAGAAAAGAACCCACATACTTGGAAATTCGTATTTGAACAATATTGGTGGCTAAGGCTTCGTTCACATCACCGTTCAGCCTTTCAGTTCTCCTACGGAAACTACAGATTTGGCACATAACTGAGCTGAACGGAACCTAAGGAGCCCATAGACAGGGGTGTGGAAATCGTATCGCCCGACGCCTGGGACATGCAGTTCCGGGTGCCAGGCATGTAGTTTGTTCAGAAGCTTTGGGCAAGTCGCAGGACTGACATAGGGTTGGGCAATATGCCTCCTGCGTTACTACTAGAGCGCGGAGGGCTGGATATGGTCACAAGTGCACTGGAGGGAGGGGGTGAGCACCAGACTTGTCATAAATAAACCTGTCATAAACTGCTGCACAAGTCTGGTGCTTCACTGCCGCCTCTCATCTTGCTCTGCTCCACCCCCGTTGCCTCTCGTCTTGCTCTGCTTCGCTCGGCTCCGCCTCCGTCTTGCTCGGCTCCGCCTCCTCCTCGCTCTGCTCCTCGCTTGACTCCGCCTCTGCCCCGCTTGGCTCCGCCACCGTCCAGCTCGGCTCTACCTCCCCCTCGCTCTGCTCTGCCTCGCTTAGCTCCGCCTCCCCCTTGCTCTGCATCGCTTGGCTCCGACCCCGTCCCGCTAGGCTCCGCCTCTCCCCTCATCAGTGCAGTAGTTTGAGTGACATGCCTACAACTCGGTAGGACCTAACAAATAGACTTTTCTCTGAGCCATGGGGCAGCTAACATATAAGGCAGTAAGTGATCTTGCTGCCATCTACTGGAACATTACCAAGACTTTTAATATGTCACCAGCACGTGTCTTCACTCCAGTGTCACAAGTTGTCCCCCTGTGATGTGACAAGCATGTAAATAGAGAGGTCACTGTGTACATACATGACGTGTATATCTGTATATATCGTGTGTACTGGGCTCTGGTAGACTGATGGTTTACATTGATGGTGTTTTCAGAGGCGTCGCCCAAAGACGACTTCCTGCACTAATTACCCTAATAGGATGTAACCCCAGTTACATGGATCGTAAGAGGCGTCCCTACACTACCACACACAGCCCCTTGTGGCTGCCCCCATACAGTATAACATCTCCTTGTGGCCCCCATACAGTATAACGTCTCCTTGTGGCCCCCATACAGTATAATGTCTCCTTGTGGCTGCCCTATACAGTATAATGTCTCCTTGTGGCCCCCATACAGTATAACGTCTCCTTCTGGCCCCCATACAGTATAATGTCTCCTTGTGGTCGCCCCCATACAGTATAATGTCTCCTTCTGGCCCCCATACAGTATAACATCTCCTTGTGGCCCCCATACAGTATTACGTCTCCTTGTGGTCGCCCCCATACAGTATAACGTCTCCTTGTGGTTGCCCCCATACAGTATAACGTCTCCTTGTGGCTGCCCCCATACAGTATAACATCTCCTTGTGGCCCCCGGCCCCATACAGTATAACGTCTCCTTGTGGCCCCCATATAGTATAACGTCTCCTTGTGGCCCCCATACAGTATAACATCTCTCTGTGGCCCCCATACAGTATAATGTCTCCTTGTGGCCGCCCCCATACAGTATAACGTCTCCTTGTGGCTGCCCCATACAGTATAACGTCTCCTTGTGGCTGCCCCCATACAGTACAACGTCTCCTTATGGCTGCCCCCATACAGTATAACGTCTCCTTGTGGCTGCCCCCATACAGTATAACGTCTCCTTGTGGCCCCCATACAGTATAACGTCTCCTTGTGGCCCCCATACAGTATAACGTCTCCTTGTGGCCCCCATACAGTATAACGTCTCCTTGTGGCCACCCCCATACAGTATAACGTCTCCTTGTGGCCCCCATACAGTATAACGTCTCCTTGTGGCCCCCATACAGTATAACGTCTCCTTGTGGCCCCTATACAGTATAACGTCTCCTTGTGGCCCCCATACAGTATAACGTCTCCTTGTGGCCCCTATACAGAGTAACGTCTCCTTGCGGCCCCCATACAGTATAATGTCACCTTGTGGCCGCCCCCATACAGTATAACGTCTCCTTGCGGCCCCTATACAGTATAATGTCACTTTGTGGCCGCCCCCATACAGTATAACGTCTCCTTGTGGCCCCTATACAGAGTAACATCTCCTTGCGGCCCCCATACAGTATAATGTCACCTTGTGGCCGCCCTCATACAGTATAACGTCTCCTTGCGGCCTCCATACAGTATAATGTCACCTTGTGGCCGCCCTCATACAGTATAACGTCTCCTTGTGGCCCCTATACAGAGTAACATCTCCTTGCGGCCCCCATACAGTATAATGTCACCTTGTGGCCGCCCTCATACAGTATAACGTCTCCTTGTGGCCCCATACAGTATAATGTCTCCTTGTGGCCGCCCCCATACAGTATAACGTCTCCTTTGGGCCTGTTTGCTAAGTTGCTATAAATAAAGACCTTATTTAAATATGGTTTTGATTTAAAATTATTTTTTGTATCAGGACAAGTAGATTTTCATGAGGGACAAGTAGATCGAGCCCCCACTTTAGTCCTTCGACAAGTAGTTTTTTAAAAAATTTCCACACCCCTGCATAGACCAGGGATGCTCAACCTGCGGCTCTCTAGCTGTTGTAAAACTACAACTCCCACCATGCCCTGCTGTAGGCTGATAGCTGTAGGCTGTCCAGGCATACTGTGAGTTGTAGTTTTGCTGGAGGGCCACAGGTTGGGAATCCCTGCCATAGTCTATAATAGGGTCCGTTAGGTTTCCGCTCAAGGGAAGATTTTGGAGCGGAGACAAAAGTTGTACATGCTGGACTTTTGTCTCCACTTCAAAAATCTTCCTCTGAACGGAAACCTTTTTAGTCTATGGGGTCCTTGGGTACCGCGTTCGGCTCAGTTATGTGCTGAATCCTTCCTTTCCGTTCTCCTATAACGGAGCAGGAGAACTAAAAGGCTGAACGGTGATGTGAACGAAGTCTAAAACAAAATACATTTATTCTTCTTTTTGTCACCCCCCAAAAAAAAAAAAAAAAAAAGATATTCTCATAAATCGAACACTATTGTATACAGTGCTTACATATATAAAGGTCATATTGTCTAAAAAAAAAAAAAAAACTCCAAGAAGAAGAATGTGAAGATGGACAGTGATGGCTTGGTCCTGAAGGAGTTAAGGTTCTTTACCTCCTGGGACCCATTTTGATTGGTAACTATCAGAAGTATATGACAGGAAATTGTTGATGTATGAGGTCTCCCCATACACATTCCTGGTATATGACATCATATTCCTGTGATTATGTTGCATAGCAAAGATATTTTATCCAATCCTAAATAGAAAACAAAATTTTATAAATGGCCCCGCTGTGACGACCGGGTTAAAAAGAAAATGAATATGGAATAAATGAGTCAACATTGCAATCTAATGCTGATTCTCCCATTCTCAATGTATAATGGCGCAAAAAAAAAGAAGACATTCTGTATGTACTCACCCTATTGTGTTAAAGGAGAGGTCGGTGCAATGTGTTAGACAGTAACAGTCAGTCAGGGGCATAACTATATGGGGAGCTGAGATTGCAAATAAAGATGAGCGAAGTTTTGGAAAATCCGATTTGGCTGCTTCGCAGAATTTGACAAAAATATTTGCTTTGTTACAAATTACTTCATCAGGAAGCACTTTTTTTTTTTTAAGCAGCGGGTGCAATGACCGGGAGCTGCGATAGCGCCGCTCCCCATTATTGTACCCCTTTAGATGCCGCGTTCCTACATGATTTCTGGTCAGAAACCCTGATTCTGTATGAGAATAGCGATTTTCCCAATAGCGATCCCTCGTCCTCGTACAGTGAAGGAGACTCCAGCGGTCTCCTTCACTAACATCTTTGTCATCAACATCATCGTCACCTTCTTCTCCTGATAAAACTCCTTCTTGTCCTTGCCTCCATCATGAACAGAATGTTTGGCCATGAATAAACTTTTCTCCACCAGCAATTAGCTGGTCTACAAGCTCCCTGGCCATGTTACTGGTGGTGCAGTCACTGCAGTACCACTGTAGTAGTGCCTGATGCAGTGTCCCACTCTAAATCAGTAGTGGGGCAAAGGGTATTTGCAGAATGGTATTTCATGCTGTGTATGTATATTGCTGTAATTCCTTATAACAGGCTGGTAAACCACCCCTTCACATCAGTCATCGCTAGGTGGTGCTGGTGCTGAAGGTATATATAGAATAGGATATAGGAGGGGTGAGCAAGAAAGAGGCAGAAAGAGGAAGAACAGTGGTGATCATGAAAGGCAGTTGAAACCAGGTGAAGTTATGAAGTAAGGTGCAGCAATGGCTGACATTTAGCTACCCCTCTGAGTTGTGTGCAGAGCAAGGGTAAGACTGAACAAGAACTCCAGTGTGTTGAGAGAGTATAAAGAGAACCTAGTGGAGATGAGAGTGTTACCTCAACCTATGGACTCCATTAGAAACCAATGTGAGACAGGAGTTAGCCTACGGTGCCTGTTCACAGTCTACAGTGAAGTACAAGCTGGAGCCATATTCCTCTATGGACAGTGTGGACACTTATGGAAATTGTAAGTAAGCCAGGAAGGAAAGTCATAGTATGTATAAAGGCCACGTGAGGCAGTTTATTGATGTATACTGAGTCCACACCTGGAAGATAGGCAGAAGTTACCACAGCTGAGTGTGACCAGAAGCTATACCTCACCAAGAGCCTGGTACTATTATTGCAGCCACAGCTACTTGTCATGTGCTTTGTGTGGATTACAATGCAACTACCTCTTTCATGTCAGTGACCCTGTACATCTACCTCAGGGCAACTGATTACCAGTAAATGTTCCAGGTATTTATTTAAATGGACTCCTCTTTATTTCCACGCCTCATTTGCACCCAAGGTTGCTGGCTTCACAAACCTCAGGGACCCTGCCTTCCCTGCACCTAAAACTCATACAACGAAGGTCACCTCAACCAACATTTGACAGGAGATCCCTCAACACCAGAATGTGCCCCGAAGCACTTGTACTCTCAAGTGGCAGAAAATGTGGGCCACTCCTTGCAGTTCTCACTCTGCAGAAAGCTGCACTCCATGGTGGACACCTGGAGCAGCTTCTATGGGCAGGGACAGTACATGTCTTTCACAGCCCACTGGGTCAATGTTTTTTGTGGCAATGAGAGAGGCAGCACTCCAGGAATATGGCCAGTCCTTTGGTGAATGCTTTGGAATTCAAATTACTTGGGCTGCTTGAACCCATTCCAGTCTCTGGGGTGGATACTACTCCTTTGGCCAGAGGGTTTATTGAGTATAAGACTCCAGCTTTTGTAATGAAGGTTGGAGCTATTCATTCTGAAAAGTGTTTCTTGTATGTTATGAGGAAGTTGTCTGTTGAGGGTACATAGTCCTGTCTTTATTTGGAGTACTGGGGACTTAGTAAAATGGGGTCACCAGTTCTCTAATCATTACATATCTATCCAGCTTTCTGGTCTTGAACTAGATGAAGGTCCATTACCTGAATATTTTAAGGATTTTCAGGATGTTTTTCCAAAAAAGACATCTGAGACCTTGCCTCTGCATCATTAATACATCTGTGCTATTGAACTTGTTGCTGGTGCCAAATATCCTAAGGGCAAAATTAATAATTTTTCTGGACCTAAAAGACAGGATTATGTTCGAAATAGTCTAAGGAAGGGACATATTTAGTCGTCTGTATCCACTATGGGAGCTGGGTTCTTTTTTGTTGGAAAAAAAGACGGTGGATTACGCCCTTATATTGACGATAGGCAATTAAATAAAATCACGGTCTGGGACTAATGTTATTAGTGTTAAGCGAATCGAGTTTCAGATCCTAGATCAGAAGCCAATTCGGTCAAAACTTCGGTTTAATGCTGTACCGAGAACGTCTGTGTACAGCATTAAAATGTATATTTGAAATGTATGGGCTCCGGCAAGGTTTAAAACAGGTATCCGAAGTCGGCTTCGGTACCGACTGGTAATGCTGTGAGGAGACGGATCTCCGTACAGCAATAAACCAATGTTTTCAGCAAAGAAACTTCAGATCTAGGATCCGAAGCTTGCTTCGCCCATCACTAATTTATATATACTAGTCAGTATAATTGTGCTTTATATTTGGGTGGGGGGTCCAGTTCTGAGTTTTGCTATGGGGCCCCTCGATTTCTATGTAGACCTCTGTCACCCTAGGCACTTTCCAAAAAGGGCGAATGGCGGGGAAGTGTTGTGGAGGTGGCGGAGCCTTCCACTCTGGCAAATTTACCATCATTTACGGCAGTTTGATGGCGTAAATGATGATTGAAATCTACACCAGCTACAAGCTGTCTAGGAGCACATCCCTTGGCGGCGCAGGGGGATATCAAGATCGACTTAGAAATGTCGGCCTTGATAAATGACCCTGAATATTCAGTCATCTATCCTATGGTCCCGGTCACCAGAGAGGCTGAAATTTTTTCCAATAGTGTGAAAGCACGGCCACCGCTGATGGATTGCAGGGGGGTCATAACCATGGAAACGAGCAGTGTATAATGTTATGGAAAAATGAATCCAGCCAGCAAAGGAGGCAATATGGACAATAACAATACATTAGTAAGTGCCTTGTATTTACTTTCTCTACATGATAAATGCCACTTGCTGAAGTGACAAAACCCCTTTAATTTAATTAGCAGTAAGAAAGACAGTGTAATTCACACTATCACGAACCAGCAGGTGTGAACCCACTGTGTCAAGTGTCCTATCTCCTCTAAGAACCCCTCGATTCTTCACAGTACCCCTGATGGTGGGGATAGACTTTCCCCAGGGGAACACCAGGTCGCTACCTCTTGAGGAGGATAGGCACAAGAGGAGGTTGGTCCAGGAGGTACCAGGGAAAGGTACCAGAAGTCCAGGCGTAGTCAGGCAGGCGGAGTCGTTACCAGGAGCAACAGTGCAGGACCGAAGGATGTGGCAGAGGCGTAGTTGGACAGACGAAAGGTCAGGGCAGGCGGCACAGGTACAGGTCAAGCAATCTGGGTCGGCAACGGGAGAGTCAAGGTTAGCAGGCAGGGATCAGATGGGTAGCAGAATCTGATAACATAAATACGAGTCCGGAATACTGGTACCCAAGTGGGTATCAGGAGCCTTAGCAGAGCACAAGGACCTTGACACTGAGGCATCTGGGAAGGTGGCTGAGCCACATATATATGCACTGGAGGGCTAGGATAGGTGAGCGAGGTCACATCAACTAAGCCACATAGCTTAGGAAGTGACGCGCGCCGGCCCTTAAGGAAGTGCAGCAGGAACAAACAGCAAGCATGCTGTGGCCAGGGCTGAGAGCAAACTGTGGAGCGGATCCAGAACAACAGCACCCACATAGACAGAGCCCAGGACTGCAGCGGTGAAAAGGGAAGCACCGGCCGCAGATCACTGCTGAACACGGCGCCCGAGGCGGTAAGCAGAGGAACAGCGGCGCACAGCACGGAGGCGGTAAGCAGGGGAACAGCGGCGCACAGCAGCTGCTGTTACATACACTGGGTTCTGAGACGCAAACAGGGAAGTTCTATCCGCTTATGTTTCCCAGAAAAGCAATTACCTAAATGCTGTGGGGAGTCGCTCTGGTAGATAGCGGTGCGGGTGCAGTACAGAGGCAAAACAAGGAGTCCAGAAAGTGCAATAAACAGTGTTTTATTCACACTTGCACAAAATAAGCAAAAACAGTCTCTTGTCTCTTGGTGTTAATTCACACTTAGCAAACACAAAAGGCAAAACCAAAGAGTCCAAAACCAGGTTCAATCACCTGTGAGATGTTAGGTGCGTGTTCGCACCTGGCGGTCGGCCCAGCCACGGGATAATCCACCTTCAGGCTTCCAGGTCGACTGCACGTCTCCTTGCTGGGCTCTTGCTTTCAGCCCAGAGAGCTCCACAGCACTAGCAGCAGCTCCAGGACAATCACACCCTCAGCTGCTGAGGAGACTGCCTTTTAAAGGCCCGGATAAAGTCCGGCCTGGACCGTGGGGAGTAGGCACCCACCCAACTCTTTGCCTACTCCCAGTAAGAGCCGGCCCGGATTGGCTTTGCAGCTAAACTAAGTATCAAAACTGTCAAGCAGCACTAGCTGCTGCTGACACAAAAAACCCGGCTCTTACCTCACCGAGGCCAGGAACCTCGGTGACACATACCTCCCGTCGACAACGGTACCTTGCACCTTACCACAATGCGTATATGAGCGTCATGCCCGAAAATATCAAAACTCTGTAAGGTGAGTTCGTTAGCACAAATTAGGTCCCACGGTGGAGGTTTTTACTGGCACTACTTTACAATTACTCCATTATTTCTATTTTTAAGCCTCCCTAGGTTCCAAGGGTTCATTCACATTGGCGTTTTCCACTTCATTTTTTTTTACTATGCAAAAAATAAAAAATAAATCAGCTCCTATAAACCGTAGCTATGTTAAAATGTGAGAGCACGCTGTGATGCATGAGGGCAGGTAAAAAAGGAATTTAACCATTTGCTACTGGAAAAAACTTTCTGAGAACAATAAATGAAATGAATACATGTCAAACAATGCATAGAAAAGATTATCGTTTTACAAGCAGCTTGGCTCCAGCGCTCAGTGATGAGTCAGGAGGATTTAAGCCAGATGGATCTTGCTTTGACCCCTTGCATCCTTTAGTGTACATTTTTCCCAGTGGCTTGGCTTAGAGCTCTGTGAATAAAGCCAGATCCCACTCCTTCTTACGGCAACGTAACCCTCACATTTCTTGATGAGCTAGGTATTACAGGAGAAAAAAAAAAACCATCCGCACTTCACCACATCAGAAAACTCTCTATACATGGTGCAGATTACATATTGTACCCGAAAGTGGATCCTAAACAGAGGAAAGACTCACACTTCTCGTTTGGGAATACAATCACAATTTTGGCTATATTTTTAAATTGCATGAAAAATAAATTGCCAGGTAAAGCAAGGGTTAAGTCGGGTCTCCTTGCTTGTTCTCTGCCCTTAAAGTCAGTAGCACTTCTACGTAAGCTGAAGATCTGAGGAATGTGAACATTTATGGCATATCCATGGGCAGTGGTAAAATTTATTCTGGGGGCCCACTGCTCATATGCCTGCAAATATTACCAGTTCACACAGTAACAGCAGCAAGACACTACAAGCTGATTGATTATAGGGGTCCCTGCAGTGACTTCAAGAAAGCGGGTGCCTAGGAAACAAGGATACTGGCTGGCCTGCCACGGTATCTAGCAGTCAGCTCAAGAAAAATGAAGATCACAGCCCGGGAGTAGTTGCAAATCACGTAGGATTTTATTGGTAAATGTGCGGCCAATATATGCGTGCAAACGTTTTCGGCCTACACGGCCTTCATCAGGCTCTCTGCCGCCATGGTGGAGAAGATTAGATGGGAGAAATGTAGTATAGAGGAAATGGGGCCTGCCAGCCGTCCATGAGAGTAGTTCTCTCGAGCCGCGGCTCCGCAAATGCTGATGCGGAGAACACATAGGCCATGATTTATCATACCTTCACTCCAGAATTCTGGCATCAAAAGGGCATTTGCGACTTTTCACACTCATTTGCGCATAATTTTGCGACTTTTTTACATGTGTACACCACTCACTCCAGTTTTGTAAAAATGGGCGCGGTTAGCCATGCTAATGAGTTTCACTCCAGATTTATCATTAGGACTTTTTTAAAAAGTCGCAAAAAAGTCCCAATTTCACTCCAGTGAGGACCATGCTTATCTTATGCGACTTTTTAATAGAAAATGCGCCTTTTTTGTAAATATGTGCGACTTTTGTAAAGCCACTTACTGAAGGATGAACTGCTGCCATCAAACCACATTTAATCACAGTATTAAAGGACCATTAATAAATCTGACTAACTAAAAGTGACTTTGGACTTATGTGAAATTGGAGTAAGGTGGAAGTGTAATGATAAATCTGGCCCATAGTGTGCTCTCCGCATCACGTCCGGCCCCATTCACAATGAACGGGTCCGCATCTATTCCGCAGAATTGCGGAATAGATGCGGACTAAAATGCGGACGTGTGAATGGGGCATAAGAGTCCTAGCAATGCTCTGCTAACTTGGTTATTTCATAATGAATTTCATTTTAAGGGGTATTTCCATTTGAGACATTTATGACATATCCATAGGATGATGCACCCTTTTCGTGTACAGACAGCAAGTCACACATGCGCGGCCACCCTTCATTTACTGCTATGGACGTCAAAAAATAGCTGAGCTCTGGTTTGGCTATTTTTTGGAGTCCTATAGTGGTGAATGGAGAGGTGGCTGTGCTTGTGCTGCTTGTTCTCAATTCGCTGCTATGAGACGTCCAAAAACAGGCGAGTGCGCTCACTATTTTCGTAACTCCCATAGCAGCAAATAGAGAGGATGCCACGCATGCGCAATGTACTCTCCTTTTACTTCTGACCCCTGGTCTGGACATATGAGTAGGTCCCAAAGTTGGGACTCGCACCTATCGGACATTTATGGCACATCCTATCAATATACCATATATGTCCCAGATGGGAATATCCTTTTAACCTCCCTGAGAAAATCCTGCATACACCCCTGAAACCAAAGAACGCAAAATAAAGACACAGAATAAAGACACAGAAAACATTAATTGGAGTATAAATGGCCAAATTGTTTATTTAAAATATTAATAATGGCAAACCCCCGACTCACGGAGAGTCGCCCCCCAGCACTCAGGAGAGGAAAACCCCCTGTGGAGGAAACCTCTAGGAAACCATGGCTGGAGGGCTGCCCTTCCCTTGGGCTTAGAGGGTAATGCCACTATGTGGCTGCCACATAAATAGTAAGGGGGGGAGGTGCAACAGCCGGGCTGATCAGGTTGGCTAGGGAGATGTCCCTTTCCTCCCATTGGACAATGGACTTCCTGCCAGAACCTCCAAATTTCATCAAGGTGGGGTGGGCGGGGGTAGTCAAGCTCAAGGTCCTCAGGCCATCAAGTACGGCACCAAATATGGCCGCTCGCCCGCTTTTTTCAAGGGTTCGTGCTTGTGATGTCACAGGTGTCTATGCCTAATGTTGGTAGCAGTGTTCTGAAGGGTTAACCCTTTAGTGACTGTCAATGTGCCTTACTGCAGAGGCCCTTAACCCCTTCCTGATTGTACTTTGTCAATATACTCCAGTTTGGATACCACCATATATTTATGGTCCCCTGACGATCGCAGGGTTTCCTCCTTCGGGGTGCATGTTTGTTCTGTTACCGACAGACACTGGTCCAGGTGCTGACACAGAGTACCCAGACCATTGGCTCTTGCTTGACCCCTTCCAGACTGCACCATGTAAATGAACAGGCTAACAGCATGGTCCGGTCAGTTATATATGTGACCCTCAATCCTATCCTGGGACCGCACTTGAGTATGGCGCAGCTATGAGACGGACACTTGCATCTTGACTTTACCCAGTAGGAGGCGCCGTGCTTAGCAGTTACAGTCACCATTGGGCACAAAGCTTAATGGTTACATTGTTATTATAAGCCTGGAGGTTGCTATAGGCAACTGGACAGTCTATCAGGTAAACAGCTTGATGGTGTCAGTCTTTCACTGAGGCACACAGCCCTATAGTTCAAATCTTGCCCTGAGAGCACCCAGTTGCAGTTTCTGAAAACTCCCACTAACAAGATGTGGTGGGGCAAAAGGATCAGGGCTCTCTAGTCAGGGCCACGCTATGGATTCCATTAGACACTCTCTTCCCTCCACCCAACTGTCATCTTCCCATCAACTGCCTCTTGCTGTCTTCTCTCCTTGACTGAGCCTAGACATCTGATCGTCAGCCACATCCCTGATTGGTGCTGGGCCCCTTTACACATCAGACAGAAGAAGACAGATAAAGAGGACTGACATCATACATGACTGCTGGGCTCCCTCTGCACTCTCAGGAACACCGGATCTTACACCGAAAAGATGGATAAAATAATTTAAAGGGGCAGCACCACCCCATTACAAGCTGCAGTATGGTGGCAACTTCAAGGCCACTGCACATTGGATGGACGCTTTTGGCTCCATCCACTGTTTTGAATCCACACGGATGAAAACAGTAATCGGTGGGGTGCCGTGTCTCCACTAGGGTTTCCACCTGCCTGGTAAACCACTGGCCTAGCCGGTATTACCGGTAATCTGCTGGGAAAAGTGTCAACCCTGCATGTAGTTCATCCATTATGTAATAGGTTAGTGGTGACGGCTTTCATAACCCCCATAAGGAGGACACAGTACTTGGGACAGTGGTACAACACAGAATGCAAAGCATAATCTATATAACAGCGTCAAGAAAGATTACAGGGAGGTATAAGAGGAGAGGACAACAACTCCCTATAAACTAGCTGGGCGTTGTAAGGAGCAGTGATAGGGGAGTGTCTATGTAGCTGGGTGGGAGGAGCTATAAACTAGCTGGGCGTTGTAAGGAGCCGTGATAGGGGAGTATCTATGTAACTAGCTGGGTGGGAGGGGCTATAAACTAGCTGGGCGTTGTTTGGGGCAGTGATAGGGGAGTGTCTGTGCAGCTGGGTGGAAGAAGCTATAAACTAGGTGGCCATTGCTAGGGGCTGTGCTGGAGTTGTGGCAGAGAAAGTAGAAATGCATCATGTATTTTTTGGGATACAACAACAGGAAGTGCTACATACAGGATGGAAACAAACCAGAGGGATTTCTTTACATGGTGAAAACAGGTCAAGAGAGTCCAAACTGAAAAAAAAAAAGCATGGGGAAGATGTAAGGTGAGCAGCTACATAAGTATATTGGCTAAAAAAAAAAAAAAAAAAATACCTAAAACCTTTTTAACGGCTTTGTTTTTTTTTTTTTTGTATTTTGCAAGGTGTCTTGCTGGTATCCTGCTGATTACATTTTAATTTCAGGTGATTACGGGGATCAATAGCTGCAGAAGAGGGGGTCACAATACGGTGAGGGAGCCATATGTAGGCTTCTTAGTCTCAATCCTCGTGACAACCATATGTCCATTATTCATTTAGACAGGTCCTGGCACTTTTCTGGAATGTCACACATTGTGATAGAAGAAATAAATCATAGAGTACTAAATGGAATCCTGCAATGCTGATTTCTTGCTTTAGTCATTGGAATAGGATGTATATGGGTACATTGAGTGCTTAAATATAGCTTCTCATTGGGAGTAGAGGACAGTATGAAGGGAAATGGGGCAATCTATCCAGTATGCTTGGTGATGCTCTTTTATGTGGGCTACTCTGCGCAACTATTTTGTGGTCACTACTGTTTGGTTGGCATGATATCTAGGGTAATTCTGTGTGCTGATGATAACAGAATAGGGAACTCTGTGCAGCGGCGTACATAGAGAAGTAAGGGCCCCATAGCAAGGATCAAACAAGGCCCCGCATACAGGACAGTTTTTCACTGCCTTATTCGCTAAAAGTTGTTCCTTTTGGAGGGTAGATTCCTAACCAAGTTTTCACCCCCAGTAAAAGGGTAGATGATCCCAACTGGGCCCCCTCTTGACCTTGGCCCCATAGCAGTCGCATGGTCTGCCACTATGGTAGTTACACCCCTGACTCTGTGTCAGTATTATTATTGTGCTGATGATTACAGTATAGGTAATGCTGTTTGGCTTTCGTGCCTATATAGGCAGTGCAGCATGGAAAACCTACAAACTATCAGCACTATGTAGGTACTAGATGTCCCCCCTAAAATGAGAACGGTCTGCTGTGAGCAATACAATTTTGAGAAAATTAGGAGCACCTCTGATGTCACAATGCTCAAGAGAACCCTTTAAAGGGAATATACAAACAAAACAAAAAAATGCAACAGCACTCTGCAACCAGAACTCTGCCCTGCCTCTAAGATAGAAGCTATAAGAGGTCGTTAGTGTACATTTTGATCAAAAAGTAATAAGCTACTCGCCACGCCAAGGCCGCCTCATGAGTGGTCCTAACGCTAAATCCTACCTGTTATGGGCCATGACAGCCACTTAAAATCCAGGGAGTTCTGGTTGCAGAGTGCTGTTGCATTTTTTTTGTTTTTATGTATATGTGCCATAGCTACGTGCACCTGCATACGGGGACATGCTGACTGACCCCCCTTTGTGTTACCCTTTTAAAGGGAATATTACATAAGGAATTGACATTATTTGTGCGACTTTCCACATGAAATCTTGAAATATTTCAGCTCCCACACTGTTAAACTAGAGAAAACTAATTAAAGGGTTTTCAGGACTTTAATACTAATCAGGTTAGTCGGGCGGGGGTCTAAGTACTCTACACATCAGCTGATTAAAGGGGCCACAGTGCTGCATTAATTAGTGGATGTGAATGCAGCTTCCGCTCACTCACTTGAATCGGACAGAACTGCAGTACCAACAGCCACAACACAATGTACAGAGCTGTTTCTGTTTCGTTGCATGTGCCACTGCCTCGTCAGTTTACTGATTGGTGATATTTCTGAAAGCCAGGTCCTAAAAAAATATTCTTGTTTTCTAAATATCACTTTGCTGTGTAGAATGGGAGTCAGCAGAGGGTGGGGATGTAATTACAGTGCTATTGTACTGCTGGAAGCCTAGGTAAAGTTTTAAAAATAAGTAGCTACAAAATTAAAAATAACTTAAAGGGGCTATCCCATGATTAATGTAAAAAAATATATCATATATCAAAAATAATATATCATATACCTGTACATGACAGTCTCCTTCTAACAAACCTAGAACCAGCTCTGCACCTCACAGTGATCCAGAGATCTCCCCTATTCATTGCTCTAATTATTCTGCTAGATTTATTTCAAGCTGGAAGCTCAGGGGGCGTGCACTTTCTCAAACAGTGTGTCCTTTTTTTCCTGCAGCTGGTGGCAATTCAAGGATGGAACTGAGCATATGCTTCCATCTCAGTGAGCAGGACAGAGTAATTAGAAAAAGAGCAAACAGTAGGTGGCGCTACACAGATAGACTTTAGTGAATAAGCCAGTGGCTATACTACATTTTTAATTATATGCAATTACAAAAGTATTCAGATCCAGCTGCTGGTTTGAAAAATGTAAAATATTTTTCATGGGAAAACCACTTAAAATGACATTTATGATACATTTCCTTTAAATAAAATGTTGATAATTTGATAATTATATTCTGCAGTTTAAAATGAGGGAAACTAGTAACGGTGTAGCTTTGCAGTAATTGAGATGTATTTATTTTTGGGTCCTGACACAGTCCTTTAATGTTTAATTGCTTGTGTAGCAAGTATTTGCACTAGAGTTTTTTTCGTTGACTGTTCCTATTTCACTAACACATATTTTAAATTGTTTGCGGGAAGCCTTATACTCTGTGGTTTGGATTCCACTGACCGACTTCCTAGCCTTATTCCGACCCTCTTCAGCTAGTGTGTTACAGATTGATTGTCTGGGGCTTTTTTTCAATACTTGTTGAACCTGACCAAAAAGAATCTGTTTCATGCTACAGCCGAGTGCGATAAGGTGATTATTTCAACTTTACGATAGTCAAGTACTGGAATCTATTTAACCAAGACGAAAGAAGAATAAACACAGGGGTATAGTTTAAAAAAATCACAAGCTAAATTGTGAATCTAAGCCACAAGATCAAGTCAAAAGATAAAAAAAAATAACAAAAAAACATTTGCAAATTGTTTCATTCATAGCCAAAGTGAAATTATATAACTTTCCAATTTCCCAGAGCAAAGGTAGGATTTCGACAGTGTCTTGTTTCCTTTATACAATTTATGCCCATTCCGTTGCACCCTTTTGGCAATTGTAAAATTAAGCAAAAAAGAATAGAGAATGGCAGAGGATCGCCACGTTGTGCATGTGTACTGGTTAAACTCAAGGGTACCACAGCTGCAAGTCCAGATGTTAACAACAAGCATCACCCTAGCGGTGTATCCTGAGATCCAACTGATATGCAACAGAGCCAAGAAACGTGAAGTAAGGGTACAAGAGCTCTGAAGAACTGCATGCTTTATTGACAGAATGCAGCAGGCTTCAACTTTGTACGGAGGTCTTCTTCAGGCAAATTAAACCTGCAAAGAGTGTATAAACAACTCAAAGGTCTAGATCAGCTAAATGTCATGATATCTTTCATTTAGCCATCCGTTTCATTCAGGAGAAAAAGTACTTTAAACCCACATGACAGTGAGCAGTTATATGCACCAAGGGAGTGCCCAAGCAACTCTGTGCACTCTTGCTCCTCCAGCTTCCTTTGCCAGCCCCTCCCTTTCCTTCTTCATTGACAGGTCCAAGTTCCTTCATCATCATCTGCCTAGCCCAGGCAATCAAGGAGAGGGATTGGCAAGGGTGCACAGAATGGCTTGAGTTTACCTTTGGTGCACTTATGAAGCAATGGATCACTAATTGAAAGGTGTCATTTAGTGTTGAGTGAAGCAAAGCATTCAAAGCAGAATTCAGTCTGAAGTTTAGGAAAACCTCAATTCACAATCAATCCAAATTTCCTTGCGCTTCCTGGTAAGGAATCAGTTTTTCCTAAAATACCAGCTGAAAACGATTAGTAGAAGAATATTAGAGAGGGATAGTGCAGGAAGACTGCAGGGAAACTTATTCTGCCTTAGTTTTATTTTTTTCTACATTTACTTATTCCTAAATCAGCTGAAAATGTAATTCAATATCCTTTATTATTTCGATGCCAGCTACCAACCAATACCATCCATCTCCATGTCCTATAAAAGTTAACAAGATGCAGAGAGAGGAGGAGCTGAATGTTCCTGATGACATATTCTCATCGATATTAGATGATGTGGAAAAGGAGGAAAAGCAGATGGCGGAAGAAGGTCTCCCACCTGTAGGGCAGGAGAACGCTGGTGTTGGAGAAGTGGGTATGCCAGAGCTGATTAAAGCGGTTGTCCGAGTTATTTTCTTGTTCTTTGTATGTTTCTAACTAGTCAAATGTAGGAGCTTTACAATTCACTTACATTAACTCCAGTTGCTCCTTTCTCAGATTTCACTAAGGGTCACATGACCTGTGATGTTAGCTTCTCTCTCTGCTCTGATGATGTTTTTTAGCACAAGCCTGAGAGAGCAGATATGTGTCTGTACAGGGAGACGTCACTGTGCTGGTTACTACCCCCTGCACTGTTGGCTGCCGCTGCTGTCTGCTCTCTCCCTCGATTCTTAACCCCTTCAGCAGCACAGACTTAGGGCTGAAGACTTTACTGAGTAGCTGTAGGCAGTGAGGAGACAAATGCTTGGCACAGGAGCTGACAAAAGAGTTCTGCAGAGCATTGCACAAGAATAGATAGGGGGAAGATCCTGTGTGTATCAGCAGTCTCATTGTACAGCTGGGAATTGTAGTCCTACACATACATCATGCTGCTGAGTCTCCCAGCAGGCAGACATGTCACTCAGGGCAGCACATGTATTAAGAGCAGGGGTAGGGGCAGATATTGTTGTTATTGCAGGTAAACAAAGGGCCAGAAGAAAACCAGGGAAATTAGAAAATAGATATTTATTTTGCCAAAAACTTGCTTAGCTTAGGTATATATTGCTGACCATCAGATTACCAATGCTATATAATTTTTTTTTCATAACTTGGACAACCCCTTTAACCCCTTAAGGACATGGCCATATTTCACCTTAAGGACCAGGCCATTTTTTGCAAATCTGACCAGTGTCACTTTATGTGGTAATAACTTTAAAAAGCTTTTATTTATCCAGGCCATTCTGTGACAGTTTTTTCGTCACATATTGTACTTCATGACAGTGGTAAAATTGAGTCAAAAAAGTTCATTTTTATTTATAGAAAAAAACAAAATTTACCCAAAATTTTTAAAAAATTTGCAAATTTCCAGGTTTCAATTTCTCTACTTTTATAATACATAGTAATACCTCCAAAAATAGTTATTAATTTGCATTCCCCATATGTCTACTTCATGTTTGGATCATTTTGGGAATGCCATTTTATTTTTTGGGGACATTACAAGGCTTAGAAGTTTAGAAGCAAATCTTGAAATTTTTCAGAAATTTTCCAAAACCCACTTTTTAAGGACCAGTTCAGGTCTGAAGTCACTTTGTGAGGTTTACATGATAAAATCACCCAAAATCACCCCTATTCTAGAAACTACACCCCTCAAGGTATTTTAAACTGATTTTACAAACGTTGTTAACCTTTTAGGTGTTCCACAAGAGTTAATGGCAAATGGAGATAAAATTTCAGAATTTCAATTTTTGGGCAAATTTTTCATTTTAATCAATTTTTTTCCAGTAACAAAGCAAGGGTTAACAGCCAAACAAAACTTATTATTTATTGCCCTCATTCTGTAGTTTGCAGAAACACCCCATACGTGGTCGTAAACTGCTGTATGGCCAAACGGCAGGTCGTAGAAGAAAAAGAACGCCATATGGTTTTTGGAAGGCAGATTTTGCTGGACTGGTTTTTAGACACCATGTCCCATTTGAAGCCCTTCTGGTGCACCCCTACAGTAGAAACTCCAAAAAATTGACAACATTTTGGAGACTACGGGATAAGGTGGCAGTTTTGTTTGTACTATTTTATGGTAAATATGATTTTTGGTTGCTCTATATTACACTTTTTTTGAGGCAAGGTAACAAAAAATAGAAAATCTGAAATTTCATCTCCATTTGCCAATAACTCTTGTGGAACACCTAAAGGGTTCACAAAGTTTGTAAAATCAGTTTTGAATACCTTGAGGGGTGTACTTTCTTAGATGGAGTCATTTTTTTGGAGTTTCTACTCAAGGGGTGCATCAAGGGGGCTTCAAATGGGACATGGTGTCAAAAAACCAGTCCAGCAAAATCTGCCTTCCAAAAACCATATGGCGTTCCCTTCCTTCTGCGCCCTGCCGTTTGGCCATACAGCAGTTTACAACCACATATGGGGTGTTTCTGCAAACAACAGAATCAGGGCAATAAATATTACATTTTTTTGGGCTGTTAACCCTTGCTTTGTTACTGGAAAAATGGATAAAAATTGAAAATTTGCAAAAAAATAACTGTTTTGGGACCATTTTTATTTTTTGTTATTTACATAGTTGATCTGACAGGTTAGATCGTGTGCTATTTCTATAGAGCAGGTTGCTATGGATGCGACAATACCAAATATGACTACTTTTTTGGGAGTTTTGTTTCAGATTTACATAATAAAGCGTTTTTGACAAAAATGATTTTTTTAGTGTCTCCGCATTCTGAAAGCCATATTTTTTTTTAATTTTTTTGGGCAACTGTCTTAGGTAGGGGCTCATTTTTTGCAAGATGAGATGTCGGTTTGATTGGCACTATCTGGGGGGGGGGAATATTTCATTTTGGTCGCTTGCTATTACACTTTTTGTGATGTAAGGTGACAAAAATGGCTTTTGATACAGTATTTATATTATTTTATTTGCTGTGTTCACCTGAGGGGTAAGGTCATGTGTTAGTTTTACACAATAATATCATTATTGAAACCCAAAAAATCATGTTTTAATGTCTTTTTTTTACACAGTTTTTTTTTTTACGGTATTTACCTGAGAGGTTAAATCATGTGATATTTTTATAGAGCAGGTTTTTACGGACGCGCAGATACCTAATATGTATCCTTTTTTTTATTTATTTTACTGTAACACAATAACAGCATTTTTGGAAGAAAAAAAATCATGTTTTAGTGTCTCCATAGTCTGAGAGCCATATTTTTTTTGGGCGATTGTGCTATGAAGGGGCTCATTTTTTGCGGGATGAGATGGTGGTTTGATTGGTACTATTTTGGGAGGCATACACTGTTTTGATTGCTTGGTATTACACTTTTTTTGATGTAAGGTGTTCACCTGAGGGGTTAGGTCATGTGATATTTTTATAGAGCAGGTTTTTACCTAATATGTGTATTGTATTTTATTTTTTTAATTTTTATTCAGTGAAAAATGTGTGTTTTTATTTTTACTCTTTTTTCACTTTTTTGTACATTTTTTTTTACCCAGACCCACTTGGTTCTTGAAGATCCAGTGGGTCTGATGTCTGTATAATACAGTACCGTACACTATATAGTGTACTGTGCTGTATTTTTTAGCCTTTAGCCTTTAGCAGAAGTCTGATCAGAGTTACCATTACCATGGCAAGCAGGATGCCTGTGAAGGCGTCATGTTGCCATGGTAGCCATCACCCGCTGCTGTGTGATCCCGTCAAGAATTGGGGACTGCAAGGGCACAGCAGCCCCCGATGGGAGAGAGAGGAAGCTCCCTCCCTGTTAACCTCTTCCATACAGCAGTCCCGACAGACCGCAGCATGGAAGGGGTTAAACGGCTGGTATCTGCACCAGCACAGATGTCAGCCATTTATAGCAGAGTGTCAGCAATGTGCTGACATTCTGCTAACCGGTCGGCCATCCTGCATTTTAGAGAGGAGGCGAGCAGGGGATCGCGATCCCGCTCGCCGCACCGCCCGCCTTTTTTTTTACACAGGACCCCCTCGTCATTGTAACAAGGTACCTGCTTAATGATTTCAGCAGGCACCTTGTTCCGATCACCGCATGAGATTGCAGGCCAGAACAGCAATAATATCCATATTGTCCCCCCATCTAAGAAAACCCCTTCCCAGCAACTGCCCCTGTTTAAAGGTGCCACGTGGCAATTAGCCACCTCCCGTCACGCTAACGCCGAAAGGCGTGCGGGAGGTGGTTCTCTCAGGTCTCGATCACGCCTATCGGCGTCATCCCGCGAGACCCGAGATTTCATTTTCACTGCAGCCCTACAGGTTAGAACTTAGTCTACAGCCTGCTAGCGCTGATCATGCGCTGGCAGGCTGTAGATGTCAGTAAATTGCATCCAAATCGCATATCAGACGCTGTTTTGTAAACAGCGTCTGATATGCCTGCTGCCCGCTCCTCTGGTGGTCCCTTTTGCTTGAGACCACCAGAGGACTCGGGCAGCTATGTAAATGCACCAATGACCACACACCCCCCTGTCACTTATTAACCCCTTATTAACACCTGATCACCCCATATTAACTCCCTGATCACCCCCTGTCACCCCCATGTCATTGATCACCCCCCTGTAAGGCTCCATTCAGATGTCCGTATATGTTTTGCGGATCCACGGATCTGCGGACATGCAAAACACGGACACCGGCAATGTGCTTTCTACATTTTGCGGATCCGCACGTTGCCAGAACTATATAGAAAATGCCTTTTCTTGTCCGCAATTGCGGACAAGAATAGGACATGTTCTATATTTTTGCGGACCTGGAAGTGCGGATCCGCAATTCCGGATCCGAGCGGGACAAAGTCTGTCCCCATAGAAATGAATGGGTCCGCAATTCCGTTCCACAAAATATGGAACATAATTGCGGACGTGTGAATGGGGCCTAAGGGTCCCTTATCACCGCCAGTTAGTTAGCTACTTGTTAGGTATTTAGCGCCCAGCCCACGCACCGCAGTCACTGATTAGTCGCTGATTAGCGTCATCGCTGTCGCTAATCAGCACTAGTACTATATAGTATCTGTAAGTGATCAAGACTGATCGCAATCAGATCTATATCAGTACATTACGGTCACCTTATGCTCTACAAAAAACGCAGTGTTCGCCAGATCAGGCCTGATATTGTGCGCACACTTGCGTTAAGTCCGCCCCACCTCAGTGACAGAATATTTTTTTTCTGATCACTGCAAAAACACCGTAAAATCGCTGCGGCGCTATAAAGATCACTTTTGAGCTTTTTGGATCTTTATTAGCGATCGCAGCTTTAGGATCCATTCACACGTCCGTGGTGTGCTGCGGACCCGCAAATTGCGGATCCGCAGCACACCATGCCGGCAATCTCCATAGAGATTCCTATTCTTGTCCGCAGGCTGCGGAGAAGAATAGGACATGCTCTATCTTTTGAGGAGCTGCGGCCGGATGTTTCGGGGCCGAAACCCGGAAGTGTCAAAAAAAAAATCTTCTATGAACTCGCCATGCCCCTCACGGAATACCTTGGGGTGTCTTCTTTCTAAAATGGGGTCACTTGTGGGGTATTTATACTGTCCTGGCATTTTAGGGGCCCTAAAGCGTGAGAAGTCGTTTGGAATCCAAATGCGTAAAAATGCCCTGTGAAATCCTAAAGGTACTCATTGGAATTCGGGCCCCTTTGCGCTTCTTGGCTGCAAAAAAGTGTCACACATGTGGTATCGCCGTACTCAGGAGAAGTAGGGCAATGTGTTTTGGGGTGTATTTTTACATATAACCATGCTGGGTGAGAGAAATATCTCTTTAAATGACAACTTTTTCAATTTTTTTATACAAAGTTGTCAATTTACAGAGATATTTCTCTCACCCAGCATGGGTATATGTAAAAATACACCCCAAAACACAATGCCCTACTTCTCCTGAGTACGGCGATACCACATGTGTGCCACTTTTTTGCAGCCTAGGTGCGTAAAGGGGCGGAAAGTCCAACGAGTACCTTTAGGCTTTACAGGGCTGCTCACAATTTAGCCCCGCCCAAAATACCATAACAGTAAACACACCCCACAAATGACCCCATTTCGGAAAGTAGACACCCCAAGGTATTCACTGAGGGGCATAGTGAGTCTGTGGGAGATTTTTTTTGCCAGAAGTTAGCAGATATGGAAACTTTATTATTATTTTTTTTTCCTCAGAAAGTGTCATTTTCTGCTAACTTGTGAAAAAAAATTAAATGATACATGAACTCACCATGCCCCTCCGCGAATACTTTGGGGTGTCTTCTTTCTAAAATGGTGTCATTTGGGGGGTATTTATACTATCCTGACATTCTAGCACCTGAAGAAACATGACAGGCGCTCAGAAAGTCAGAGCTGCTTCAAAATGCGGAAATTCACTTTTTTGTACCATAGTTTGTAAACGCTATAACTTTTGCGCAAACCAATAAATATACACGTATTGGATTTTTTTTATCAAAGACACGTAGAAAAATAAATTCTGACACAAACTTGTATACAAATGTAATTATATTATATATTATACAATTTTACCAGAAAAGGTTAAAAATACACTTTTTTTGAGAAAATTGCGGTCTTTTTTGATTAATATCAGAAAAACGAAAAATGTCAGCAGCAATCAAATACCACCAAAAGAATACTGTATTTGTGAGAAGAAAAGGAGGTAAAATTCATTTGGGTGCCAAGTTGCATGACCGAGCAATAAACCGTTAAATTTGTAAAGTGCCGATTTGTAAAAAAGGGCCTGGTCACTAGGGGGGTATAAACCTGTGGTCCTTAAGTGGTTTACCATGAAGACTATTAAGTGCATTTTTCATTATTAAAGTATAATCAGTTTTTATTAAGATTTTTGCAAGACATATAAAAGTACAAGCACATAGGATTGTGCGGACGCAGCCACCATTATATGACGTTGCAGTACATTAGCACATATCGAATCGAGGAACAGCATGAAATGGGGACTTACAACGTTTCACATTCTTCAGATACTTCATATATTTGGCGCTCTCTAGAACGTCTGAACATAACATATATATGACCTGTGCAGGTGACGCCCAATCTATGAAGCGTAGTAAGAGCTTTTTAGCCAAGGGTCCCATACTTTGTCTCTAAGTGAAACATTAATAAGGGCGGCCGGTAAACGGCGCTCATACCGATATGTCACATTTAATGCCGTAATGGCCTCCTCGCTGACTGGAGGGTCGAGAGACTTCCAATGTCTGGTAACGACCAGTTTGGAATGGATGAGGATCGTGCCCATCAATCTCCCAGCAGCGTAGGGGAAAGCATCAATACCCACAAACAGTAAGGCTAATCCTGGAGAAGGTGAGATTTGGATATGTAAAACTCGTGATATTATTTCAAATACATGTTTCCAGTAACTCAGCAATTTTGGGCAGGACCATAGAATATGATAGAGGGTACCCGTGGTACCACACCCCCTCCAACAACACGCTGAGGTGCCAGGATACATGTGGCTTAGTCTGTCGGGAGTGTAGTACCAGCGGAGTAACGTTTTAACAGCCGCTTCCGAGTGTGTCACACATTTAAAGGCAGAGCCCGCAAATTTCGTTGCAGTAGCCCACTCATCAGATGAGAATTCTTGTCCCAGCTCCCGCTCCCAACGTACCATAGGCTGCAGTTTAACAAACTTATCTTTTCCCCCTATAAGGTCGTATATCTGCCTAGTGTAATTAGCTGTTAATCGTTTCTGGGAGCAGAACAGAGTGAGAATACCATCGTGTCATTTTTCATTATTAAATGAAAGGCAGCTGCGGGCTAATTGGCTGCGTGGTTCTTCACGGCAGCATGGCCACAACCCTACCGCAGTATGGCTGCTCCGTGTGGCCATATCCTAAGGCAGAGTGGCTTGGGTATACCTGATTTATAGCGATTTGTGACAAATTAATTCGCAATGAATCAAATTTTTTGGCTAACTTCGTCTAATCAAAATTTTCACTAGTGTCATTACGTTTAGCTGAGCTAGACCTACAAATTCAATATTTATATGCAAATTACCCTCCTTTTCCCCATAATAAAAATAATAATAAAAAAACATCATTAGCTTTGTCTGCCTGTGACCCAAAAATGTCTGTACCATTAAAATAGAAAAATATTTATCCTGTATGATGAATGGCGTAACAGAAAAAAAAATGGCTGATTCACCATTCTTTCGTTGCTTCAACTCCCAAAATTTTTTTTTTATAAAAGGTGATTAAAAAGTCAAACACACGCCAAAATGGTATCAGTAAAAACTACACATCGCCTTACAAAAAAAAATTAGCCCTCTCGAAGATTCACAGACATTAAAAAGTTATGGGAGTCAGCATATGGCGAAGCAAAGAAAAAAATAATTTTTTTGAAGCTTTAAATTTTTTTTAAGTATTAAAACACCATGTATAAATGTGATATTATAATCATACTGACCTATAAAACTATGACAGAATTTCACCACATTTGGATTCTTTTTTCTAGCCTCCCACTGCATCATATGCAGTATTAAAGGGGGCTGTTGGAAAGTGCAACTTGTCCTTCAAAAAACAAGCCCTCATATGGCTATGTGAATAGAAAAATAAAAAAAAGTTATGGCTCCAGAAAGGCAGGGAGCAAAAAACAAAACAAAATGAAAATGCTAGATGCTAGATTCAGACTGATGAGTCTCCTTAGTAGCTCTGTAGCTCCCCAGGTAAAGCCTGTATTACACTGCCTGATTTTTTGGCAGATAATTGCTACTAAGTGTTTGCAAGACCTCATTCATGGGGCAATCCGAATCTTTTGACATGTTAAAAAATGGTCGTTTGCAGGTGGCAGATGGTGGTGTCTAATAACAATCTGCCGCCGGCAAACTACTATACAGCATGGGGACGAGCGATGGCATAGTGATTGCTCCTCCTCATGCTGCGGGGGAGATCGCTGCATATAATAGCAGTGGTCTCCTCTGCTAGCGAGCATGTGATTGCCGGGAGGGAACGCTTCCCTCCTGAGAATCATGTACCTTATCAGGCTGTGTAATACAGCCTTAAGGCTTATGCACAAGGCCGTATGTATTTTGCTGTCCACAAAAAACGGATCAGAAAAAAATACGGATGACATTTGTGTGGGGTCAGCTGTTCCGTATTTTGTGGAACGGAACAGCTGACCCCTAATAGAACAGTACTATCCTTGTCCGTAATGTGGATAATACTTTTTTTTTTTTGTGGAACGGACATAGGGTAACTGAATGCACACAGTTTAACTTCCATTCTTTTGTGGACCTATTTAAATTAATGGTTCTGCATACGGAATGGACACGGAAAGAAGATACATTCATGTGCATAAGCTCTTAAGAATTTTTTTTATTGGCTTTGGTACAAGTCATTTGACATGCAATATATTGTACATTTTTACTTACAGGACCAATGTGTGGGGAAGGCAGTCACTGTGGTCTACCAGAAACAGACCAGACATGCATCTCCGGTGTGGTCTGAATTGACTCATTGTGACCTAGTCTACCCCACTTTTGCATTGTAAAATATGTGCACATTGACCACAGCGACTATAATTAGTGGGGGAAATTCCAATTACTAATTCTGTTCACCAATCACCTTTAAAACAAATATCCTTCACTTCAGTAACTCTCAATGTGCACAAAATACATTTTGACAGTTTTTCCATACATAAGGAGTGGTCTCTACTCTCTGGTGCCACTTAGATATGACATTTGTGTCTTTTCCGAAAAATACCAACAACATCTTTAATATTCCTGTTTTAGAAACAGGCACATTCAGGAGGATCAGGGCAAATCTGTAACGTTGGTGGGTTTCTTCCAATGAACTGCTCGCTTCAGGTCTTTCCACAACATTTCTATTGGAGTAACGTCAGTGTCAGACCATTCCAAAACTTTAACTTTACTCTTCTTTAACCATTCTTTGGTAGAATGACTTGTGAGCTTAGGGTTATTGTCTTGCTGCACGGCCCGCGCTCTCTTGAGATTTGGCTCACAGACAAACGTTCCGACATTTTCCTTTATAATTTACTGGTATTATTCAGAATTCATTGTTCCATCAACGATGGCAAGCTGTCCTGGCCCAGATGCAGCAAAACAGGCCCATACCATGATATTACCACCACCGTGATTCATAGATGGGATGAGGTTTTTATGCTGAAATGCAGTGTTTTTTTTTCTCCAAACATAATGCTTCTCATTCAAACCAAAAAGTTCTATTTCCATCTTATTCATCCACAAATGCCACTGCTGCTCTGGTGTCTGGGAGAGCGGAGGAGGAGCAAAGACTGTGGCTGGCACACTGTGATTATTCAGAGGTACAGTAGTACAGTCCAGACACTAATTGGTGCCCTTGTGCCTTATAAGAGAGGCTTTGTGGACTTGTCTTTGCCAAAAGAACCAGAGCAGAAAATTTGTTTTCCCTTAGTCCTAACAGCAGCACAAGTGGGGTATTTGCCCCTGTGAAGCTGGTCAGGACAGGCGGAATTTTTGTTGAATAAAATTCTGCATCATCAATAATTGTTGTTAGTTAATTAATTCCCCCCCCCCCCCCCCTTATATAGAGATGGCCCGAACTATTCGCCGGCGAACAGTTCCCGGCGAACATAGCTTGTTCGCGTTCGCCTCTGCCGGGCGAACATATTCGATGTTCGCGTTCGCCCCTATACTTTATCATTGAGCAAACTTTGACCCTGTACCTCACAGTCAGCAGACACATTCCAGCCAATCAGCATACCCTCCCTCCCAGACCCTCCCACCTCCTATCTAAACGCAAGGATAGGATCCATCTTACATTCATTCTGAAGCTGCAGTGTTAGTAATTGTAAATCGCAATGCGATTAATATAACCTGTATTATTCGCATTGCGATTACAACTTAGATCTGAGTTCCAAATGGTTGTATTGCTAGAATATATTAACGAAGATAACAAATATAGCACTATATTCTCAATCTTCATTATATTCTAGCAATAAAACCATTAGGAACTCAGATCTAAGTTGAATTTGCAATGCGATTAATATAACCTGCATTAATCGCATTGCGAATTCAACTTAGAGCTGAGTTCCTAATGGTTGTTGCATTGCTAGAATATACGTTATATTCTAGCAATACAACCATTAGGAACTCAGCTTTAAGTTGTAGTCGCAATGCGAATAATACTTAGAATTATTAATCGCTTGCGAATCCATTTGATGCCTCTGTTTGATTGTATATGACGGTTGACTATGACTACCACCAACGTTCTGCTGCCTCCAAAGCAAGATATCTGAACCCCCAGGGGCCATTTGGGCATTTTTAATAGAAAACGCATAAAAACGCATAAAAACGCATCTGCGTTTTTATAATTTTTCATTTTTAGTTTATTCTTTTGTGTATTTTGCCACATTTGGTTGCATATTTACATTTGGTATAGGCAAATATGGTAGTCTAGATCATGTGTCTATACCAAAACCTAGGATCATTGTTTGGCAGCATATTTTCTAAGCCATGTAGCTGAATATAGATTTGGGCAGAGTAATGATCTAGACTACCATATTTGCCTATACCAAATGTAAATATGCAACCAAATGTGGCAAAATACACAAAAAAGTAAACTAAAAAATTAAAAATTAAAAACGCAAATGCGTTTTGATGCGTTTCTATCAAAACGCCCAAATGGCCCCTGGGGTTCAGATATCTTGCCTCGGGGCAGCAGAACATTGGTGGTAGTCATAGTCAACCGTCATATTCAATCAAATAGAGGCATTAAATGGATTCGCAAGCGATTAATAATTGTAAGTATTATTCGCATTGCGATTACAACGTAGAGCTGAGTTCCTAATGGTTGTATTGCTAGAATATAACGTATATTCTAGCAATACAACAACCATTAGGAACTCAGCTCTAAGTTGAATTCGCAATGCGATTAATGCAGGTTATATTAATCGCATTGCAAATTCAACTTAGATCTGGGTTTCCTAATGGTTGTATTGCTAGAATTATATAACGAAGATTGAGAATATAGAGCTAAATTCCCAATCTTAGTTATATTCTAGCAATACAACCATTAGGAACCCATCTCTAAGTTAAGTTCGCAAATATGATGTCCCAACTCCCAAACTATTCACCGGCGAGTAGTTCCCGGCGAACATAGCTTGTGCGCGTTCGTCGCGGCGAGCGAACATATGCGATGTTAGGTCCACCCCTATCATTGAGTAAACTTTGACCCTGTACCTCACAGTCAGCAGACACATTCCAGCCAATTAGCATACCCTCCCTTCCAGACCCTCCCATCTCCTGGACACAGCATCCATTTTAGATTCATTCGGAAGCTGCAGTCTTAGTGAGAGGAGGGACAGTGTAGCTGCTGCTGAGATTTAATAGGGAAATTGATAGCTAGGCTAGTTTATTCAGTGTCCACTCCAGTCCTGAAAGACTCATCAGATCTCTGCTGTAAGGACTGCGTCCTGACAGCACCCCAAAAAGCCCTTTTAGGGCTAGTACATCAGTCTCCCTCCCAGACCCTCCCACCTCCCATCAAAAAGCAAGGATGGCATCCATCTTAGTAGTTATGATCGCAATGCGATTAATACAGGTTATATTAATCGCATTGCGAATTCAACTTAGAGCTGGGTTCCTATTCTCAATCTTCGCTATATTCTAGCAATACAACCATTAGGAACTCAGATCTAAGTTGTAATCACAATGCGATTAATATAACCTGTATTAATCGCATTGCGATTACAACTTACCACACTCTGCGTCAACTAGATATTTTTCCATGGGAGTTTTGCCATGGATCCCCCTCCGGCATGCCACAGTCCAGGTGTTAGTCCCCTTGAAACAGCTTTTCCATCACTATTGTGGCCAGAAGGAGTCCCTTTGTTTTTTAAAATTCGCCTGTCTATTGAAGTCTATGGCGGTTCGCACTGTTCGCATGTTCGCGAACATTTGCGGAAGTTCGCGTTCGCTGTTCGCGAACTGAAAATTTTATGTTCGCGACATCACTACCCTTATATAGTCCGTCCCAAACAGGACTAGTTGCTTTTTAAACAAGTAATCATAACAGCATAGAGGGAGGGATATTTGTGTGCTGCTGTTAGGACTAAGGGAAAACAAATTTCCGTCAAAATTGATGCTTCCCTTTCTTCCTAACCAGCAGCACAAGTGGGGAAGTAGCAAGAAACCTCACACAAATTTTGGGAGGGCTAAGGACTTCCTACAAAGTAGTTAAACTATCCCACAGGAGTTAGAGACCTGACCTATGGAAGAGCAGCATTTAACACAGACCGTCCAAAGGCTGTTCCCACTGAACGCCTACTCTGTAGGTGGTAATGGGAAATAAAGGTATTTTGCGTACTCCACGAGGCAGCAGCACAAATTTGCTCTAAAAGGATTAGTTTCCTTTCTGCATATGACGTAGAAACTGCCCTTGTAGAATGGGCAGATAAGAAGGATGGCGGTGGTAAGTCCTGGGACATAAAAGCCAGCTTAATAGCCTCTTTAATCCATCTGCTCAAGGTGGGCTTGGAAACCTTGAGCCCTCTGTTGTTCCCCGAATAAGCAATCAGCAGATTTTCCGATCTCCTGAATTCTTCAGTTCTGTTTAAATATATTCTGAGGACCCTTGGGATATCCAAGGTAAGTAATCTCTCCTCCTCAGGAGTGTTAGAAGTAGGAGAAAACACAGGTAGTGTTATCGTCTGATTGGTATTTACAAACGAAGGAACCTTTGGTAGAAAGGTAGGCAGAAATCTTAACAGGACCTTGTCCTGCAGAAAACTTAAATATGGTTCCGCTGCCCCCAGAGCCTGGAGCTCCCCAACCCTCTTGGCTGAGGTTATGGCCAAGAGAAAGGTAACTTTGAGGGAAAAATATTTTAAGTCTACCTGTTCCAAAGGCTCGAAGGGGGGAGAGCACAACCCCCTTAAGACCACTGGCAGCTCCCACTCAGGGATTGGTCTCTGGATGCTGGGCCTAAGCCTCTGAGCACCTTTAAGGAACCTCTTGATTAGGGGGTCCTGAGAAATTGGTTTACCAAGGCATACTGACAGGGCAGCAACGTGAGCTCTCAGAGTAGATGGGCTTAGACCCTTGTCTAGACCATCCTGCAGGAATTGAAGGATATCAGAGAGAGGAGGATCTGAGGAAACTACCTCTCTATTCGTGCACCATCGCATAAATATCTTGAATATGCGGGAATATTTCTGGTTCATAGAATCCGCCCTGGAGTAAGAGATTGTTCTCAGGTCCTCCACCGAAAGCCCTCTAGCTTCTAGAAGGGACCGATCAGTCTCCAGACTGTCAGACTGAGCCTCCTCAGATCTAGACAGGGACCTGTGTTCTGGTATACTAGGTTCTGTATTAGGGGAAGTCTCCAATAATTGCCCTGACTCATCTGCATGAGCTGGGTGAACCAAGACCTCTTCCGCCAGAATGGAATGATGGCTATCACTGAGGTCTGGTCTTGCTTGATCTTCATCAATACCCTTGGTATCATGGAAATTGGAGGAAATACATAAGCCAGCCTGAACCTCCATGTTATGGACAGAGCATCTATCACTACCGGATTGTCCTCTTTGTACAGGGAGCATAACCTGCTTACTTTGGTGTTCAAGCGAGTTGCCATCAAATCGATCTCAGGAGTCCCCCAGCGCTGGACTATCCTGGAGAAGATGTTGTCGTACATAGACCACTCTCCCGGTACCGGAAGGCCCCGACTTAGACGATCTGCTACTATGTTGAGATCCCCTCTGATGTGAACTGCCACTAGATGAGATAGATTGCTCTCTGCCCAAGATAGAATTAATCCCACCTCCCTCAGGAGGGTCCGGGATCTCGTTCCTCCCTGTCTGTTTAGATAAGCAACCAAAGTTGTGTTGTCGGTCCGTACTCTCACAGCCTGATTTTGGATGAGAGGAGAGAAGTGATTGAGGGCTAACCTGACCGCCCTCAACTCCCTCAGATTGGACGAGAGGAGTCTCTCCTAAGGAATCCAGGTATTCTGAACTGTATTGTGTACCAGATGGGCTCCCCAGCCTAGAAGGGAGGCGTCCGTGGTCAAAATCACCCAAGTAGGTTGGGATAAAGGCTTTCCATCCACTAGGTTCTTCCACCACCTGAGGGAGGAACGGACTTCTACAGACAGGGAGTAATTCCGATCTAGGTCCCTGGGTTTGCGACTCAAAACCGCTAAGACCTCCTCTTGCAGTGGATGAAGATGCCACAAGGCCCAAGGCACTGCCTCTGCAGACGCTGACATGTGGCCTAACATCCTCATGAGAACCCGAATAGACACCCGTCTGGGGGATAGGAGGAACTCTGCAGCTTTTATTACTTTCTCTCCTCTGTGGAGACAGATATAGGGTCATTAGTTGTGAATCTATCACTAACCCCAGAAACCGCCTTGTGGTAGAGGGGACCAACTCTGATTTGTCCCAATTTATGAGCCATCCCAAGTTCTGCAGAGTGTGGAAAGCTTGTTGAAGCTGGACTTGTAACACGTCTGCAGACGCGGCTTTTAAAAGCCAATCGTCTAAATAAGGGATGACTTCTAAGCCTAGAAGTCTTAAGTGGGCGACCACAGGAGCCACAACCTTTGTGAAGGTGTGTGGCGCAGAGGAGATGCCGAAGGGCAACACAGCAAACTGGTAGTGCTTCACTACCTCTTTTATGAAGACAGCAACTCTGAGATATTTCCCGTGGGCCGAATAGATAGGAACATGAAGGTAAGCATCCTTCAGATCTATCGTTACCATCACGTCTGCCGGGTTCTGGATGTTTAGGACTGAGCGAATGGTTTCCATCCAAAAACGCTTCTTTCTGATAAACCAATTTAGGTAACGCAGATCGATAATCATGCGCCAATCTCCTGACGGCTTTGGAACGAGAAAAATGGGAGAATATACTCCCTGACCATGCTCACGAGGGGGAACCTCCTCTAAAGCCCTCTTGACTATGTACTGGAGTACAGAGTCCTCCAGGACCAGCTGTCTGCTGGGTGTTAAACGCCCTGTAAGGACGAACCTCTCCTGAGGTTGGGAAAAAAAAAATAGATCCTCTATCCGGCTGTGATGACCGGCAACACCCAAGGATTTGGAATTGTTTGCTTCAAAAAAATTTTGAACAAAAATAAACGACCTCCTACTGGAGGATTCAAACAGGGAGGTTCGTGCGGAAGTGTGGGGGGTGGGGACGGGGTGGTGGTGGGCTGCCGAGAGTCATTGATCAGCCCTGCGGTTCCAGCGACCTCTGTCCCTCTTGTAGCCTTCGGAACGTCTCTGGTTCCTCTCTCTTCCCTGGAATCTTCCTCCTCTCCCTCTTCCACGTCCTCGAAAGGATTGCTGAGGAAGTGATTTCCCCTTCTTGTCAGCTAGATTTTCCATCAAGCGATCAAGTTCGGAGCCAAACAACCTGCCAGGCTCATAAGGAAGAGTGCACAGATTGAATTTGGAGATATTGTCTGCTACCCAGGGCTTCAGCCATAGAGGACGTCTGCTAGCTGCATACAAAGCCATCGATTTAGCAGCTAGCTTTAGTTGCTGCTGAGACGCATCCGCCATGAAATCTATGCCCAACAGTACAGTCTTGAACTGGTCCAGAATATCATCTCTGGCGACTCCCGAATCTATATCTGACTGGATCTTGAGCGTGCGGGCGCAAATGAAGTCAGACACTTCGGTACAGGCTATGGCCACGGAGGCAGAGGCGGATGCCGCAGAATAATTGCGCCTAAGCGAACATTCTGCGCGTCTGTCAATGGGATCCTTATGATTACTCCCGTCATCAGAAGGCATCAAGGTTCTCCTGGAAAGCTTGGCTATTGCCATATCCACCTTAGGTGGTGGGACCCAATCCAGGGAGTCCCCGTCCTGTAGGGGAAACATAAGTTTAAACCTTTTGGTTAAAACCGGACCTTTCTCCGGATGTTTCCATTCTGTCGCCATAAATTTTTTAAGCGACTCATCCACTTTGAAGGCCCTTAGCCCCCTAGCGGTGGAGTGTGGAGCTTCCCCATGCTCAACATCCTGGTCCCTTGACCTGATGGAGCGCAGTAATCTCTGGGTTTTTTCGGCTGGAAAGGAAAAAACCGACTCTTCTTCCTCAGAGGAAGAATCATCCCCGGGCGAGACCACATCCTCGGACATCGGAACAGGCCCGGGGAGGCCTGCCTAGATCTCTTATTAGAGACCGCCCCCTTGATCTCCGCGATGGAGGTGTCCATGAACTCCTTCATCCACGAGAACATCTCCACGACAGTAGGCTCAGGATTGGCCGGCCTAGGGCGACAGCCTGGACACCGATGAAACTTTAAGGAGTCCGGCAACGGGGTGCCACAACCGGAACAAGTCAGATGTTTTTGCTTGTGAGCAGACTTTCCTAAGAAAGAAATAAGCACTATTAAAATAGCTCCAAACCTAAAGGGTCTGCACCAGGCGTCAATCTTACCGTGAGAAGGGGACGTCATATTTGAGAATTTGAACACAGGTCTTGAGGAACTTCTGATCAGAATAAGGATCACCGGATCAGCCAACAGTGAAGGTCAGCTGCACACAGAAACTGAGTGCAACACTGACCCAGCAAGCAGCCTGGCCTTATATAGCAGGAAGGGGAGGGAGGGGGGAGGAGGGAAGTAACAGCTCCTCCTCCAACAACCCCCAGGCTCCCCATCTATATTAGAAACTATTCTATAGTTTTACAAATGTTCAATTTTACAGTTCAGGGAGCTCCTCTGCCCCCCCCCCCTGCCTCCCCCGCAAGAAGTAGTACCGCTATAGAGAAAAAAAGAGTAACCTGGTAGTGCCAGGTATCTGCCACCGCGGACCGGAAGTGCACAGTGACGCACTTCCGGTTGCGCGTCCGAACTTACCGGGAGCTCAATTTGCAACCCAACGGAGGGACGAAGGCGAACAGGTACAGAGAGTGGGGAGGGGGGCGGGTCGGGACAGCAACGGAGCAGGACATAAGGAGAAGGGAGCGCCGCACGAATCTGGTCACGTGCACGCCCCTCATCCAACTTACAGGCTAGTACATAGCTAGGAAGCTCCTAATTTTCATGCTGCCCCGGATGACAGGCAGGAGACAGAGCCAGTAGGACGAAAGGGAAATGTTGACCCCAATTGCCAAAGTAGCAGCATCAAGGCTAGCGCATCACTACTCAGAAGATGTAAGAGGAAGGCGCAACACCATGCTCATTGTGTGGTTCCCGCTGGGGGTGAGAGGCTCTGCTGCCACAACTATCGCTCAAGGGGAGTTGAAAATAGCCTCCTTCAAAAAAACTGTATCAGACAGAAGAGGAGTTCCTGGCTGGGGGCTCCAGGTGGTGGCCATCAAAGCAATGGTGGCCAGAGGAAAATAGCCACAGGCATTAGACCACTGTGCCACTGACCAGGCCCAGTGACCCGGCTGCACACCAGACCAACAGCAATGACCAAAGTGCCAAGTGAGAGCTGGGTACTCTGAGAGAAGAGGCATTGGGAAAAGGGTTAGAGCTGCTGGACCAAAGATTAGCCAATTCTTTGCTCTATGCATTAGGCTCTTAGAACTTTGGGGCAGCAGGCGGAGTAAAGCTGCAAGATATTACTGTCTTGCAGCGGCGGCAGGGAGCGCACAGTGTCATAGCATCCAATGACGCCGTGTGCTTCTGCTGTAAAGAAGAAATCCAGTCCTGGTTACCACGGACTGGTCACGTCCGGGTTTAACGAACGTGTGCATCTAGCCTAAGTCCCAGAGCAAGTGTGATGTCTATGAGTAAAAAGAAAAAAATATTAAAATAGAATACATATTCTGCCATTGTAGGAATGTTCTTAGTTGCCAGAATTTGAGTAGTAAGGAACTCATGTGTATAACCAAACCCCACTTTTGAAAAGTTGAGACACCAAAAGATAACATTTATGGTGATCCATGCACCATAAAAATCTATGATTTCAAAAAGAGACAAAAGAGTTTGGGGCCTTCATCAAATATGAAGGACCATTGCATTTTCATAAATATGTCTAATGTCTGATCTAGCTTAGTTTCATAAGGCCCAGTGCACTTAAATAACATAATTTGACTTTAGAATGCAGAGAAGCACACAGGTGGCTCTTTTGAATTGTAGAATTTCGGAAGTTGAGCTTGGAGAAGGTCTGTTTAGTATACTGCATTTTTCATGGGTGAAATGCCACACCAGCTAAACTGGGAATGTTTTTCTTCACTTCCCTGTTTGTTTTTGCATCTTTCCAATGAAATGTAAATTGATATTTTCACTTACTCAACATCTGGTCACTGACCACAAACTTTGTTGATTCAGAAGTATGGTACTTGAATGATATATCAGCTCTTACTCTGCACTAAGTAAAATTTCCTTCTCTTATGAGGCACTCATCTATTTCCATTTTACCACCAGAAATGGACTTCATGATCCAACAGTAGCATTTGGAACCCTGCAGGGCCAATTACCACAAACAATATTTACTATAAAAAGTCTAGAACGGTCTGCAATAAAATATCACGCACTAGGAAGAATTCTAAAAAAAATATCAACGTCCAAAACTCAAAATCTGTCATCTAATTGCAGGGAGTTAATAACAGAAACTGATGTCAGGAACATGCAAATAACCCCAATAAAAGCCTCTGGGCAAATGTAAATGACTAAAGCCTCATTCACACGTCAGTGTTTTGGTCAGTGATTTCCATCAGTGATTGTGAGCCAAAACCAGTATCGGAGTCTCCACAGACAAAAGGTATTAAGGGAAAGATCTCCTCCTGTTCTGTGTTTAGAACCGCATCTGGTTTTGGCTCAAAATCACTTATGGAAATCACTGACGTGTGAATGAGGCATTACACTGTAGCCTAACTGTGTTGTGTTTACTAGCATTTGAAACAACAAAGGATTAAAAAGAAAAAAATATTTTTTGCAACACATAATATTAAAAATAATATTTATCTATATAGTGCCACCATATTCCGCAGCGCTTTACAATTCATAGGGTTCATGTAAAAAACAAAAGTAACTGGGTCATATACAACTGAAACACTAGGAGTGTATGCAGCAGCCCCTGTCTTTGTGAATGACAGGAGGCTGCTGCATAGTATTTTCCTATTACAGGCAAGGGCTCAATAGGAAAGTAGTGAAATCATCATAGATTCCAATGTAAGTGCATTGGAGTCTATGATAATAGCGATCAGATGATTGAATGTTATAGTTCCCTATGGGAACTATAAAAAAGTGTAAAAAAAAAAAAAGGTAAAAAAATAAATGAATTAAAAAAAACATAAAAATTCTAATCACCCCCTTTTCCCAAAATAAAAATAAAAGAACAAAAATTTTTTTAAAAATACACCATGATGGGTGTCGCAATGTGTGAAAACGCCCATAGTATAAAAATATAAAAATATATTCCCCATGTTATACACACGCCAGAATGGTATCAATGAAAAGTTCAGATCGCCCCGCAAAAAATGAACCCACATACAGCCCTGTACACATAATTACAAAAAAGTTATAGGGGTCAAAATATGGTGACAAAAAAATAAAACTGATTTTTTTTCCCACTTTTTAATTTTTTTATCACTATCAAAACGTAAGAAAAACTATACACTATAAACTATACATGTAAGGTATTGTCGGATTCATACTGACCTGTAGAATAAAAGTAACTGGTCAGTTTTATCGCACATTGAATGTCGTAAATAAAAAACCCATGAAACTGTGGTAGAATTGCTGTTTTTTTGCAATCTCACCCCATTTGGAATTTTTTTTCCCACTTCCCACTACATCATATGCAATATTAAATGGTGGCGTTGGAAAGTACAACTTGTCCCACAAAAAGCAAGCCCTTATATGGTTAGGTGAACAGACAAATAAAAAAGTTATTGCTCTGGGAAGGCAGGGAGCACAAAACGAAAACGCAAAAAAGAAAAAAAAAAAAAAGCTCCGGTCTTGAAAGGGTTAAACATGTATAAAGTTAATACCAGATGGGCCAGACATGGTGGATGGATCAAACATGGCGGCTGGATTATTGCCACAAAGGACAGGAGCCTGAAAACTTGTAGCTGCCATATAATATGGTGGCCAAACAGGGGCTGTTGATGGTATGGGGTTTGGCTGGTTTGGTGCATGGCACAATCTGCAAATTATTGCTATTGTGGCCTGCATTCCCTGGGGCCACACAGGGCCAATAGTTGACCACTATATACATTTTACCAAATAATTAAAGTTACACTTACATTTAACCCTTGTATCCTGAAACTACATATGAAGAGTACCTTGTGGTGCAGCAGTTGGCCGCCAGTTGGTTCCAACGAACTGATAAAACAGGAGAGAAAAACGGTCATGGCACATTTCAGGAGTGACACAAGAAGAAAGTCCCACCCCACCACCTAGTTGCAAACCCAGTTCTTCTACCCCAACCGATCTCCTGCCCTACAGATTGAAGGTCCCTCTTCTGCCATCTGCTTTTCGTCCTTTTCCACATCATTTAATACCGATGAGAATATGTCATCAGGAGCATCCAGCTCTACTTTTCTATGCATTTTGCAGACTTTTCTAGGACATGGAGACCTTAAAGGATGATTTGGAAGAAGTAAAGCCAAGATGAGAATGGCCATCATTAAGACCTGGCCTCTGTAAGGGGGGCATAAAAAAAGAATGATTTACATATTCTACTACATGCTACTTCCATAGTCAACTACATGGAAAGGGAAGGACTGTAGTATGAGCAACCTGGCCTGGCACATGTTCTGCTTCTGCGCCGTTGGATGAGTTCACACATGCTGTTGTCTTTTAGCAATCATCTCGGTGGTCGACTGCTGTCAAAACTAGTAACAAGGAGGATGAGCATCAGGAGCAAAAGACAACACCGAAGTCGATGGGAAGGAACGACAGCTTCCTTCTGCTGACATTGACGAGCCCTGACTGCTGAAGAGGGGATGTGGGTCGGTGGGAGATGCAGCGGCTCATCTGGAGGGGCCGAGGCAACTGTCTGTTGGCCATACTGTACAATAACTGGTTAACTATGACTGTCGCAGCAGTTGAACAAGTTGCACGAGGCAATATATTAGACTGCCCTTTCATACTGAGGCACAGTAATTCTATATATAAACTAACAGATTAAATGAGGTTGTGACAGCAGCTCAACAAGAAGCACACAGTGATTACACTCAACCTGCACTGTCCCTGCAGTCTCCCTATCCAATATTCTACAATTAAATGCTTTCTACAACACTGTCCTTAGCGCATAAGCGCTTATCATGTCTCTCCCTATGCTCAGCTCATAGTGCAATGGCAGAGAACATGCGGGATGAGTTTTTTTATAGGCCTGTGATATCACAGGGGATGGCTATCTTCTGATTGGCTAGCACACGGCATTATTCCCAGGCTTCTTACTTCACTTCGGATGTTTTGATTTGCTCAACACTAATCGCTTTATTTTATGTAAATGTGACGTTGACGTGCAGTTGTGTACTTTGCCTGGAATCCAGCTGAAAAGGACATTTGGGAGGAGTATAATGAGCTGCTGTCTGTCAAGCAGCTATGATAGGCCAATAAGCATTTCTGGGATTTTTTTCATCTATTCTGATTGGTTGAGGGTAGATGGATACTATGCCCAGTACTTCTCCTGTATAGTTAATTTTAGCTGGGAGCCAGGCACTGTATAACACCTACCAAATTCATCAACATCAGTGCATACCAGCTTGGTCATGACCTATGTACTCAGAAACTGAAGTGAACATCACATCATAACTAGAGATTAGCAAATCTATTCTAAAAAAAACTAAATTTGACCCACATTTTTCAAGAAAATCTGATTCTATAGAATCACAATTTCATGTCATTTGATTAGGGAGAATTTTTGGGTGGAAGAAATAGGGAGAGAGAGTTTTTTAGGAAGACTTAAGCACTTTGGATTCGAGTAGAATAGATTTGCGTCCGAATTGAATCAGACGCCCAACTCAGGCAATTTCCAGAAATTGGCTCATTACTAAATGTAACCTCAAACAATAGTTTGTGAAATTTAAAATTCCCACAGCCCTAGATTTTAGTGAAATTCTCCCAAAGCCGATTCCAGTTGTAACAATATATCAGATAATCTCTTTGCATTTATGCAGGTCACCATTATATTCTTTAAAACTCCAGTAAAGTTCCAAATTCTATGTCTCCGTTTTAGGATTGGATTTCCCCTTACATTATCCTTTCTGCATCTGTATATGTGAGGAGGTGAGGAGTCCTGGCACAGTGGTCTGAATGCACAATTCATCACCCACCTGGCTTTGTGCCATGGATATAAAATATACTTTTGAATGCTGACTTTTTAACTTATAGCCCCTCTAAAGCTCAAGACTGATTTACTGCATGTAGGCTTCGGCCTGGTGGCACCAGCTTGGCAGAAATTTACATGTAATAGTATTTCTGGCTATGAATATTCTGCTGACTCTGCAGAAAAAGACGTCATTCTTAATAGTTCCATTCAGCGCTCTTCACTCTCACATCCAATTAACAAATTCATTGTGATTTATCTAAATATTGCATTTAATGAAGCGGCTGATGTCTATGTAATACCATTTCTCGTCATCTGGATGGAAATTGTTTTACATTGTTTGTTTTTATATGGTTTATTCCTTCAGTCGATGTTGTCCAAAAGCCTCGGATATTTTCCTGTGCAGATCGTGAAGTGTCAGCTTTTACAGCATGTTTCAATTATGTATAAACAGACAAACAAAGAAACGTTTCCATATGGCCCCGTCCATGGCCAGCTCCAAATATATGTTTATTATTCCTCCTTCTTTTCCAATCATGGTAGAGGATGAGCTGGCCACAGGCCTGAACCGCAATCAGCCATTATCCACGCTGCCTTTCCATTTACTTTACATTAGCACATCATGAATACCCAGCAACTGCCCCCTGATTTAATAGCCAGTATCTTCCATATCCTTAAAGGGGTATTCCGGTAAAGTAACTAAATTTTTAATAAACTGCCTTAAGGCTGCAAGCTGTGACCCAACCAGAACCCATACCTATACATACAGTTGTGTTCAAAATTATTCAACCCCCACTGAAATTGAGTGTTTTGGCCAGTTTGACATTGGTTTTGATCATTTCAGTCATCTTGTTTACAATTAAATCAAAGAGGCCCTTAAGAGTCAGACAAATATAACATAACATTTATAATGAAATAACCACAAATGTCTTTTCTGTGCTCACATCAGTTTTATTCAACCCCCAAGTGACATTCAATCTTAGTACTTAGTACAACATCCTTTTCCAGTTATAACAGCTTTTAAACGTGAAGCATAGCTTGACACAAGTGTCTTGCAGCGATCTACGGGTATCTTCGCCCATTCTTCATGGGCAAAAGCCTCCAGTTCAGTCACATTCTTAGGCTTGCGCGCTGCAGCTGCTTTCTTTAAGTCCCACCAGAGGTTCTCAATTGGATTTAAGTCTGGTGACTGCGATGGCCACTTCAAAATGTTCCAGCCTTTAATCTGCAACCATGCTCTAGTGGACTTGGACGTATGCTTGGGATCATTGTCCTGTTGAAAGGTTCAACGTCTCCCAAGCCTCAGGTTTGTGACGGACTGCATCACATTTTCATCCAATATCTCCTGGTACTGAAGAGAATTCATGGTACCTTGCACACGCTGAAGCTTCCCTGTACCTGTAGAAGCAAAACAGCCCCAAAGCATGATTGACCCCCCGCCATGCTTCACAGTAGGCAAGGTGTTCTTTTCTTCATAGGCCTTGTTCTTCCTCCTCCAAACATAGATCGATCCATGGGCCTAAACAGTTCTAATTTTGTTTCATCAGTCCACAGAACACTATCCCAAAACTTTTGTGGTTTGTCCACATGACTTTTGGCATACTGCAGTCGACTCTTCTTATTCTTTGGAGACAGCAAGGGGTGCGCCTGGGAGTTCTGGCATGGAGGCCTTCATTACGCAGTGTGCGCCTTATTGTCTGAGCTGAAACTTCAGTACCCGCATCTGACAAATCTTTTTTCAGTTCCTCAGCAGTCACACGGGGACTTTTCTCCACTTTGCGCTTCAGGTAGCGCACAGCAGTCAAAGTCAGCATCTTCTTTCTGCCACGACCAGGTAGCGTTTCAACAGTGCCCTTTGCCTTGAATTTGCGAATGATGCTTCCTATGGTGTCTCTTGGTATGTTTAACATCTTTGCAATCTTCTTATAGCCATTGCCCTTCCTGTGAAGAGAAATCACCTCTTCTCTTGTCTTCCTGGACCATTCTCTTGACTTCACCATGTCTGTAAACACACCAGTAAATGTCTAGAAGGAGCTGAGTATCACAGTCATTTTACATCTGCCTAATTGGTGCTTATTATGCTTGATTGCTGCTCCTTGACATCCAGTGGTGTTTTCAATACCTGATCGAAAACACTTGAATGAACCTCTGTTCTTAAGAGTGGTAGTCTTTAAGGGGTTGAATAATTGTGTCAATGAAGAAATCACAAAAAAAACATTTAATACTGTATTACAAAAACAATTGATGTCATTTTAGTTGCATTTGGTTCTTTAAAAAGTCCTTGTAAGATTTCATTCTGAACACAATTACAAATGTACACTAAATTCCCTAAAACCCTTTACAGCATTGGGGGTTGAATAATTTTGAACACAACTGTATAACCAGAGCTTCATTTTACCTTGCAATCCATTTGGCTAGCCAGTGGTGTATCTTGGTTTTGTGCTGCCGTAGGCGAGACTAAACTCGGGCACCCCCTAATATAAATTTGAACCACCCCTTCCTGTCAAGGCCAAACCCCTTCCTCTGTAAACCACACTCCTTCCTATTTAGGCTCCACCCTTTCCTGTTAGAGCTTCAAATCTTCCTTTCTGTATTTAAAAGTGAATAACGAAGACCAATATTTTGTGCTTTCTACAGAATGTTGCATCTATTATTTAAAGAGAATCTTTAAATATAATAATATAAAGTGTAAATTCAACCACTTTACAAAGATCAGTCATCCATGATCCACAGATCCCCCTCCCAATAACAGTGCCATCCACAGATCCCCCCCCCCATAACAGTGCCATCCACAGATCCCCCCCCATGACAGTGTCATCCACAGATCCCCCCCCATAACAGTGCCATCCACAGATCCCCCTCCCCATAAAAGTGCCGACCACAGATCCCCCACCCATGACAGTGCCATCCACAGATCCCCCACCCATGACAGTGCCATCCACAGATCCTCCCACATGATAGTGCCATCCACAGATTCTCCTCCCCGACGCTCAGAGGATTATACATTTATTAACTGTAATCTGTAACTTTAACTTTAAATGAGCGCTGGCTTATCTCTTTACTAGGGTATCTTACTCTCAGCTCCGGTAACAGGCAGCAGTGCGGGCGGCGCTCACTGACGACACGTGGAGCAGGAGAATAAGACCTGAGTGAGTGAGACCTGAGAGTAAGATACCCTAGTACAGAGATAAGCCAGCGCTCATTTAAAGTGAAAGTTACAGATTACAGTTAATAAATTTATAATCCTCTGAGCGGCAGGGCACTGTATATTTTAACCCCCACTGAGATCGGGAAAACTCAGATCCGATGTTATATTCTAACCCCCGGGCAAGCGCCCCCCTTACCATGGGAACGCCTGGCTGGGGGTTAGAATATAATTTCTAGTGTTAGAAAGTCGTGGTAACTATAACTATCAGTAAGCAAACAAGGCATTTTGCTGCCTCATTGGCAAGTGCCGCCCTAGGCAAATGCCTTGTTTGCCTCGTGATAGATATACCCCTGTGTCTAGCTCCTGTGTGAGCCTTCAACACACTGAGAGTATCATGACGCCTGATCTTCCCAGTATAGTCCAGTCACACCCCCTCTTCTCAGTAATCACCAGCACATTCAGCAGGACCTGCGCTGATGTCACTACGGTCACCACGTCATCAAAGGTCCTTTTGCAGGTCCTCAAAGAAGAAGAAAGACGATGATGCAGGCTGCGCGATCAATTGGATTGGGTGAGTAAAAATTTTTTTTTAACCCCTTAAGCCACATTTGAGTAAGCATTCTGTAATAAGAATGCTATTATTTTCCTTTATAACCATGTTATAAGGGAAAATAATACAGTGAATTGACTTTTATCAAATTACTTATATCTTCTTCTAGAAACCATTTGTGAAAATTGCATCTGCACTTGCTTGCCGATGCTATACAATTTTCACGCAGCCCCATTCATTTCTATGGGGCATGCGTTTTGTAAAAAATGCAGAATATAGAACATGCTGTGATTTTCATGCAACACACAAATGATGCGTGAAAATCACTGCTCATGTACACAGCCCCATTGAAGTGAATGGGTCCGGATTCAGTGCGGGTGCAATGCGTTCACGGCACGCATTGCACCAGCGTGGAATTCTCACCCGTATGAAAGGGGCCTTATACATCTAGTAAGACATACATAAAAAGTTTCAGGACACAGCCTATTTTTATTTTTTCCTTCTCATTTTTTCCTCCCCGCCTTCCAAGAGCCATGTTTTTTTGGTTTTGTGTGCACATGTTTTTTACAGTTGTATTGTTAATGATACCATTTAATTTACCACAGCTTGCTTTGAAAAACGGGAAAAAAAAAATCTTTGTGGGGTTAAATTGGTAAAAAACAAAGTTCTGCCACCTTTTTTTGTTTCATTTTTACAGCGTCCACTGTGTGTTAAAAAGGACATCACCACCTTAATCTGTGGGTCAGTATGATTACGGTGACCAAATTTATATAGATTTTATTATGTTGTACTACTTTTAAAATAATATTTAAAAAAACATTTTTAAAAAACATTTTTTCTTTGCATTGCCCTATTTTGACACCATAACTTTTTAATCACTTTTTATTCTTTATTTTTTTTTTTGGGGGGGGGGGGGGAACCAGGAAACAGCAAATTGTCAACATTTTTCATCATTAAGGTATTCACTGCACAGGAAAAATATTTTAATAGCTCTGATATTTTTAGATGCAGAGATACCAGCTATGTTTATTTTTTATTTTTATATGTGAAATTCGGAAAGGGAGGTGATTTGAATTTTTTATAGCTTTGCATTTTTTGCTTGTTTTTTTGAAACTTTAAAACTTTTTTTAATTGCAATATTTAGTTCCCTTGAATGTGCAATCTTATAATTGATCATACAATAGACTTCAATAGTATACTATTGCAGTCTATGGGATTCTGACAGGCTGCCTATTAAAGGGGCTTTCCAGTAATAATTATTTTTTATCAAGTGTCTGCAGCTTTCCCCCTGAAGCAGAAGATTCATATTTATTTGCTCCACGCCTCTCCTCTGCACCCACTGTCTCCATCTTCCGTTCCCTGCACTGTATACATCTGGCTGGTCATGGGCATGGTCACATGCACTGCTCCAACCAAGGGCGTAACTTGACTGTTATGGGCCCCAGTGCAAACCTTGTATCGCCCCCTCCCCCCCCCCCATTTTTACAAAGATGGCATGAGAGAAGAAGAAAGGCGCTCATAGGGTGAGTGTGTTTAGAATTTGTTTGTTTAGCTTGTATTTTAGTTGTGCTCACCTTGTGCTGTTCCTCTCAAAGTTTTGTAGGTGGGAGGAGGAAGGTGAATGCAACCGGGCTAGAGGAGCTGAGGGGGACCAGTTGGTGCTGCTGGATTTGGTCACCTTACGTGGGAGCCACCCCAACGGTTCAGGTGAAGAAAAACCAGAAGAATACGTGCCAGAGCGAGGCGACGTGTATACCAGAAGGGCGCACAATGACAACCGGGTCCTCTCAAGCAAAAAGAAGAAACCCTTTATTGGCAAAGACAAATATATTGGTCTTTGCCAATAAAGGGTTTCTTCTTTTTGCTTGAGAGGACCCGGTTGTCATTGTGCGCCCTTCTGGTATACACGTCGCCTCGCTCTGGCACGTATTCTTCTGATTTTTACAAAGAGGCGGCAATTCTTTTTTACACTAAGCTCAATGCAAGGATACACTCCCCCAGTCCTAATAAAATCTAGTCCTGCCTCATCCAGGGATCGGCGTGATGTCCACTGGATCCAGAACAAGGTCCCTGTGGTGATGGAAAAAAAAAAAGAATAATCACATAAGGAAGGGATGGTGACTGCCTCTGTCAAACTACCAGCAGGGGGCGCTGTGCTGGCCTGTAAGACTGAGCCATGCCAATGTATATCAGGGTAATCTAGGACATTTCCCCTAAGTGCTACCACACAGTACTAATGCCCACAATGTGGTCCTTCACAGTAGTTATGCCAGATTATGTGCCCCCTCACAGTAGTTATGCCCAGATATGTGCCCCCTCACAGTAGTTATACCAGATATGTGCCCCCTCACAGTAGTTATGTACAGATATGTGCCCCCTCACAGTAGTTATGTACAGATATGTGCCCCCTCACAGTAGTTATGCCCAGATATGTGCCCCCTCACAGTAGTTTTGCCCAGATAGGTGCCCCCTCACAGTAGTAATGCCCAAATATGTGCCCCTCACAGTGGTTATAGCCAGATATGTGCCCCCTCACAGTAGTAATGCCAGATATATGCCCCTTACAGTGGTTATAGCCAGATATGTGCCCCCTCACAGTAGTTATGCCCAAATATGTGCCCCCTCACAGTGGTTATAGCCAGATAGGTGCCCCCTCTCAGTAGTTATGCCCAGATAAGTGCCCCCTCGCAGTAGTTATTCCCAGATAGGTTCCCCCTCGCAGTAGTTATGCCCAGATAGGTGCCCCCTCGCAGTAGTTATGCTTAGATATGTGCCCCCTCGCAGTAGTTATGCCCAGATATGTGCCCCCTCGCAGATGTGCGGGCAGCAGGGGGAGTGCTGGAGCTCCTGCTTCATTCTGGAGACAGCCCGGCAGTGACGAGAGCTGCTGGGTATGTGAGTGCGCGCGTTCCCCTTGCCTCTGCGCCAACACTGCCCCCCCCCCGCCTCATATTATACATTACATGTTTAAAAATCGCTCTGACGGGGGTACCGGCATTATCACTGTACTTCATGCCGGGCCCTGTCAGAGCCCTCCATGAGTCAGGGTTTACTCTGTCTCTCCTTGGGGGCCCCGTGGGCCCTCCTGACTTAGGGGCCTGGTCACAATTGCGACCGCTGCGACCCCTATAGCTACGCCAGTGGCTACAGCTAATGACTGGCTTCCCTGGTGAGATGCTGCTTATGGCCACATAAACGCTGATGCGCAGCATGTGACTATGCCCATGTTCAGCCGGATGTAAACCAGAAGATAGATTCCTGGAAAACCCCTTTAAGGTATGCTAGAGGCACAGCTTAACAGGCAGTTTTCTATGACAGGCCTGTGTAAGCCTTCACAAGGCGCCAGGTTGTCGTTGCCCCCCTCTCTAATCATTCACATGCTGTGGTAACTATTGACCATGGCATGTAAGGGGATAAAAGACCCGAATCTGGCACCTGCCGCATTTGGAGCAGGCTCAGCGCATGAGCCTGTGCAGTGCCCCATTGAAGCACTGCAATAAGGTTAGCTAGTGTACCTCAATGTTTGCGAAGTTAAATGTTCTGATTTATTGTTGTAATACTTGTCTTTCTTTGCACAGTGTACATTTATAGCAATGTATGAGCAACATAGGGTTAACAGGCAGAATGCATGGCTTACCAAGGTGATGAACTTGGTCTGCCCCCTGTTTAGTAAGTGTGAGTTTGCAGAGCAAGGAAGAAGACCTAAATGTGCAAGCTCCTGGGAGCTAGGTCCAAGTGCAGAGTACCTCTGTCTCTGAGACTACAGCTGCCAAGGAAGTTGGTATATTACCAGAGAACCCCTGAGAGAAACAGACCAGTCATCTTAGAACGTCCAGAGGCATCCAGACTGTGCCAGCTTCCGACAGCAAGGGACTCACTTGTTTATGGCAGAAAGGCTTTGCTGTTGTGGAAAGGAGTATTGCCTCCAGTACCTACTACACTTTGAGACTGACTAGCCATCTGTATCTAAAGTTTCTGCACCCCTCAGCCCGGGAACTGCAGAAGGGGTTAATAAATACAGGATAGCACACCTGTGATTATCTTGGGAAGACAGTAAAGTGCTTGGAGTCAGAGTCAGGGAGAACTACAATTGCCATCATTGTTGTCTCTACACTGCTATTGAGAGAAGACCGCGCTTTCATATACTTTGAAATTATTCCTTTTGTTGCTATATGTACTACTACTCCTACTATCAATTTAGTAAAGAGATTGTTATCTGTTGCAATCAACTAGCCCAGCAGTTGATAACTATTAATGAGTAATGACTGGTCCCCATAGCAAATTTTTAATCACCCCCCCCCCCCCTCCTCCAGCTACATCCCTGCAACCCCGCAACACATGAACATTGCACCAAACAATTGTGTTGTGCACCCACTCCTATACATCAATGTTGTAGGCTAGGGATCAGAAATCTTCAGCAGTCTAGCAGCTATGAAACTACAACTCCCGCCATGCACACTTAGGCCTCTTTCACACGGGCGAGTTTTCCGCGCGGGTGCAATGCGTGAGGAGGACGCATTGCACCCGCACTGAATCCGGACCCATTCATTTCTATGGGGCTGTGCACATGAGCGGTGATTTTCACGCATCACTTCTGCGTTGCGTGAAAATCGCAGCATGCTCCAGTTTCTGCGTTTTTAACGGAACGCAGGCCCCATAGAAGTGAATGGGGATGCGGGAAAATCGCAACCATCCGCAATCATGTGCGGATGCGTTGCGATTTTCCCGCATGGTTGCTATGCAACCATCGGGATGTGTAACTGGTTCAGTATTATTTCACATTATAACATAGTTATAATGTAAAATAATACCCTTAGCCATCTTCCTAATGTTGAACCCGGTGCAGAATGGGTTAAAAATAATAAACTAATCATAACTTACCTGGTCCATTTGATCGCGAAGCCCGGCATCCTCTCCGTTAGCTTGCTACTAGGTAAAGGACCTATGATGATGTCACATGGCCCAATCACATGCTCCATCACTATGGTGATGGAGCATGTGATTCGGCCATGTGACCATGTGACATCATCACAGGTCCTTTACCTAGTAGCAAGCTAACGGAGAGGATGCCGGGCTTCGCGATCAAATGGACCAGGTAAGTTATGATTAGTTTATTATTTTTAACCCATTCTGCACCGGGTTCAACATTAGGAAGATGGCCAAGGGTATTATTTTACATTATAACTATGTTATAATGTGAAATAATACCAGCGGGACAATTTCTGACCCAAACATGCACCTCTGTGAAGAAGTGCAGGTTCGGGTCTGGGTACCAAAAGTGCCGATTTTTCTCCCGCGCGTGCAAATGCATGACAGCGCTTTGCACTCGCAGGGAAAAATCGCGGCGATTCCCGCAACGCACCCGCACTGTTTGACAGAGTGCACCCGCAACGCCCGTGTGAAAGAGGCCTTAGGCCTCATGCACACGACCGTTTTTTTATGCTGGCCGCAAAAAGGGGTTCCGTTGTTCAGTGATCCGTGTCCGTTTTTTAGCGGACATGACCCAAAAGATTTTACCAAAAGACGGGCTGACAATTTTTGCCAAGTGCCTGCCAAGGGATCCGCAAAAAAAATGCACGGAACGCAGATGACACACGGATGGCCATCCGCATTTTTTCACGGTCTCATTGGTTTTCAATGGGTCCGTGAACCGTTTTTCACGGACAAGAATAGGACAGGTTATATTTTTTTGACGGACTGGAATCACGGACCACGGACGCGGAGGACAAACGGTGCATTTGCCGAGTTTTCCACGGACCCATTGAAAACCAATGGTTCGGCAGAAAATCACGAAAAACGGAGCAACGGACACGGAATCAAACAACGGTCGTGTGCATGAGGCCTAACTCTGCTGTTCTTGTAACCTTCAAAGAAGTGAAAGTGATTGTGGGAGTTGTAGTTTCAGTACAGCTGGAGTGCCGGAGGTTGCTGATCCATATTGTAGGACATCAATACTGAGCATGGGGTGGGAACTCCAGGTCTCCCACCAATCATCACAGTGAAAGGAGCGCTGCGTACCTCATTCATGTACCCCGTTTTTTTGTTTACACAGACACAACCATACATATGATCGCTCTGCTGAACACTACATCTTGTCCTGTTTAACTCAAAAAGCACAGATACCGCTATATGTACATGGCTGAAGGGGTGCAGAACTCACAGGAGCACCATGGCCCCTTCAATGTGATGATCAGTGGGGGCACTGGACACCCACTTATCAAACAATTATGGTCTAAACAGTGTCGGACTGGGGTGCCTAGGGCCCAACAGTGGAATTTATTTTGGGGGCCCACTCTACCGCTACCATAAACAGAAATATTACTTGTATATTTTTCGGCCTAAATGTATGCATTTTAGAATACAATTCAGCATGCAGAACAGATCTGTATTGTGCACTGTACAATATCAAAGTGTTTCACATTCAGCAACTCCCTTGTGCCAGAAAAGTGACTTATGGGAAAAAAAAGTCACAAGTACCTCTTTTTACTCTGCACTCACCACTTTTCCAAAAAGGAGCATGACAAGGGTTGGAAAGGGACGCAGCCAACAGCAGAGACAAATCTATCTTCATTTACACCAGTTTTTTTTATGCTTTATCATAGAAAGTCCAGGCAGCATGCTGAAGGTAGGGCTTGCTTGGTGTTGTTGCCCACATCTCACCTCCTAAGGCTACTTTCACACTAGCGGCACGGACCTTTGGCATTGACTATAATGGGGATGGGGCGGAATTCTGGTGGAGACAAAGCAGCGCACGCCGAGAGGCCGCCGAAATAAAACTACGGCGGCCTCTTGGCGTGCGCTGCCGTGCCTCCGCCGGAACTCCGCCCCGTCCCCATTATAGTCAATGGGGCCGGATCGGTAGTCCGGGGGGAAAAGGTTCACAAGCGACAGGATGGATCTGACACCCGACGGAACAGCCTGCCGGAGGTCCATTCTGCTAGTGTGAAAGTAGCCTAAGCCTCCTGCTACATACTTAAGACAATCGGAGGAGGAGAACAGAACATGGATATTGATGACCACCACAGAGACGTTAGCTCTGAGATTTTTGTTTAGGTGCACAAACTACAGGAGGATGTACCTAATATATGACAAGGCCTGAACCTCGTCATAAATTAGATGCATAAATTAGACCGATCTTGATAAACCTCCCCTTAGTCTGCTATTTACAGTCAGTAACCACCCAGTCCCTCAGCAAGCCTAAAAAAAGAGTGATCTTGTGATGTTACATTGCTGAGAGTGCCAGGTCCTGCTGCCTAAAGTGTTCCCATGCATACCCGTGACGATTATCATGGGTTTATATACAGGGGGCAGTATTGGGGCATTTCATACACAGGGAGCAGTATTTCATTTTTATTTTTTAATTCCCTGCCTTCTGTGCCACTCAAATACCTGCATACTTCTGTCTAAACGGCAATTGGCTTATTGATTTCAAAGGGGTCCATCTGGCTGTCAAAATGGACAAAAAATAGAACATGTCCTATTTAGTGATGACCGCAAGAAAAACAGCCAAGTGAATGGCCCCATAGTCTGCAATGGTACTGAAAATAGATGGTTTTCCATTGTTGTGTGAATCAAACTAATTAATTTTGTTCACAGGGGAATAAGAAAGAAAGTAAATCTATTGGGGTTTTTTTTTGCTTTTTTATGGCATGCACTGTGCAGTATGATGTGTACCCCTTATTAGCACTATGTCACCATAATACTAATTAAAAAAAAGTTTGATTTTATTTCATTTTTTGGGTGGAATTGTTTTTATTTTTTATTTTTATGTTTTAATTGTGCCTGTGCCACCCACGGACTGTAAATGCTGTATTATCTATATTACCCCAAGGTGCCATGGTTGGTATTGACTGTGGAAGCTTTGGGGTTAAACCGTAGGGTTGGTAATTATCTCTTATCCCAGCCGTAAGGATGTTGTCACATGTAGCGGCTGCTGCAGCATGGCCAAGCTGTGGGCGAAAGCCTGAAGACCTTGGAGTCTACAAATGAATTAAGGGTTTACTACTTGCTAACAGTTAAAGGGGTTCTCTGGGCTTTTACTATTGACTCAGGATAGGAGATTAATATCAGGTTGCGGGGGGTTTGGGGGTGGTGCCAGGTGTTGCAAAAGCCATAGACAGCAGTAGCAAACAGGAAGACTGAATGGAGACGGCACGTGCACACTGCACGCGTCGCCTCCTCATACAGCTGATTGGTGGGGGTGCCAGGAGGATAGATCATAAATAATAAAAGCTTGGAAAACCCCTTTAATGGTTGTGTGATTTTAGGCTTTTGAGTTCTCCAGACATCATGAAAAATACAAGTGTTCTCTTGACCTGTGGAAGAAATTTAGTTTCATTAATACTTCCCTGTCCCTTGCTCCACTAATGCTGTTGTCCCCACTGCACTAACATTGGCCGCAAGATCTTCCGCTCTTGTCCCGGGTGTGTGCGCTTCTTTTTCTGTTCAACTACATTTATTACTATGTAGCCGAACAGGAAAAGAAGTGCAAACATCCAGTTGGGTCAAGAGCTAGCGGCCTGTGCGAGTGCAGCAGGGACAATGGCATTAGTGGAGCAAGGGACAGGTAAGTATTAATAAAATGAAATTTCTTCCACATGTCCACGGAACTCTTGTATTTTTCATGATGTTTGGAGAACCCTTTTAATTTATTTGTATACCGTACAGACTTCTAGTTTGTCAACAGCAATTGATGTGTGCCTGCTTGGAACATAAGGGGCCATTCACATGGCAGAATTTGCCTAGTGGTATTTTGGTGCAGATAATTCCTCCAGCGGCAAGGTTGGTAATTTTTCTGGACAACTTGTCCAAAAATTAGGGACATCCAAAAAATTTTATGGACAATTTGGAAAACCATATTGAATGACAAAGATTATAAGTGTACTGAGACATACCCATTACCAGTATTTACACAGATACCTCAATTTTTTTCATGGACGCAGGAAAAAAAGACGCCTATTTTTACAGATTGTCCAGAAATTTCTGGACAGTTGGCAACACTGTCTGGCGGGCACGTAGTGTTTGCCTCCCATAGTTTTCAATGGGAGGTAGCACTTTGCAGTTTGCAGTGAGAAGGTTTTAACTTATGACCGTGGTAAGAAGGGACATGTCCCTTCTTGGTTCAGTGTCTGCACAGATCCGTCATGTGTACAGGGCACGGGCTCTAACAGTGTTTTGCAGTAAGGGCTGTTTCACACGAGCGGATGCAGTGCGTGACATCCGCTGCGTGAATGAGAGCCAAGAACCGCTGTCACTGTTGTCACTGTGATTTTGTAGTAAAAAGATCACAGAGAGGCACGGAGCATTATTAATCATGTTAATGATCCGTACGTCTGCTGTCCGAAGCGGGGCTTTGGCTCTCATTCACGCAGCAGATTACAGCACGGCATCCACTGGTGTGAAACGGCCTTAAGGAAAACTACAACTCAAAACAGGTCCTGAAGGTCTGCAACTTACAGGGCATGTTGGGAGTTGAAATTTCCAGAGGGGAGGACAGTAAAAATGTAGACCAGTAAATACCTATTTGTTTGGGAGGAGACTGGTCTGGGCACACTTCTTAGCTTGCTTTTTTTGAAACAGATCCTCGTCCTTTGCTTCTGTAGCTCTGACTGTGCCTGCCTGGTTGTCACATAAACTGAAATCCCGCTACCGCGCTTTGAACTGACTCAGAATATGGGCGGGCGGCAGGGCTTCTCCTGCTCTGCATGCAGCGTCATCAGTAAGAGCACAGGTCAGGAGGCAGGGCCCCCTAGCGCTGCTGCAGCCAGACTAAATGAGAAGTGGTGAGATGATATCAGAGATCATCTGGCCACTTGCTGCACCCTCATGTCCATTGATGTGTGCCGCACTGCTTATTACAGCGACAGGCAGTGGCGGTTTCCAGCAAGCAGTTGGGGCTGCCGCCAATTAGCATACCTCCCCAGTCCTCTTTGTGCCGCCACACAATATAATGCCGCCTTAGTGACCACTCCACAGTAGTTATGCCAATGAATTCCCTCACACAGTAGTGATGCTCCCTTAGTGCCCCCACAAAGTAGAATGCCCATTTTAGTTCCCCCACAGAGAAGTGCTGGCACCTGTATTTTTAATAAAAAAAATAACACCTTAGCCCTGTTCCCCGGAGAATTCAGTACACAGGCTTTCCCCAGCAGCAGGTGACTTCATGGCGCCTACTGAGCACTAGAACGCATGGACCGGGAAATCCTCATCATCCTTCGGCCTCTGTGGTCTAATATTCATCTCTGAAGACAAAACAAAATGAGAGCGCCGGCAGTTGAATGGTGGAGCAAGGAGCGGATGGCTCCTGCTTCACCATTGCACTTAACTGTCCATGCATCCTAAGGACACAGAGACAGTTGAGAGCAGAAGATTCAGGACCACGGGACAGCCACAGAAATCTGGAACTGTCCCGCTGGGCAGAAAGGAGGGGACGGTTTGGGAGGTATGTAGGGCCCATCATTATACACACACTTTTCTGGTCTACAATCTCACTGATGGTGAAGTTGATACTAATAATGAATACATGAATAAGTCAGCGCCATTTCTCTATTACTATCATTAGATTTAACTTCCAACTCTGTCTCTGCACTAATATAACTCATTACTGACCCATTGCTGCTGAATATAACAGAGGGATGATGCAGATCTACGTTTAACAGATATGTGATGATTTTACAGTGCGTTATAGGGAGGAGAGGCTGGGAGACTCACATCACTGGTGACCTCTTCCTGCAACCATTGTTTGTTCGGTGACTGCTGCTCTGACATGTCTCTGCCCCTGCACCGCACAGGGGTCACTGAGCCCGAACACAGCGTGGTCCTGTGCACTCCTCCACTAATGGTGATGTTCTCCAGACGCACATAGTGCTGACCCCTGCCCTGTACTCTCCGCACTGCCGCAGTGTAAGGCTACTTTCACAATAGCAGCAGGACGGATCCGACAGGCTGTTCACCCGACGGAACAGCCTGTCCGATCCGTTCTGCCGCTAGTGAATGTGTGCCCCCAGACTACCGCTCTGGCCCCATTGACTATAATGCGGGCCGGGCAGAGTTCCGGCGGAGGCACGGCCACGCACGGCGAGAGGCTGCTGGAATAAAACTATCACATGTCCAATATTTATTCTGGCAGCCTCTCGCCGGAACTCTGCCCTGCCCCCATTATAGTCAATGGGGCCGAAGTGGTAGTCCTGGGGCACACGTTCAAAAGTGGCAGGACGGACTTGACAGGCTGTTCCATCGGGTGAATAGCATGTCGGATCCGTCCTGCTGCTAGTGTGAAACTAGCCTAAGAGAGCAGGAGAGTATTATCAAGTGAAGAAAACATGAATTCACTTGCTCAGTGTGACGTGCTGACGCCGGCTGCAATGCACAGTGAAGAGGGGGAGTGGCCAAGGGGAGAACAGGGCTGATCACATAGCGGGACATTCAGCAGACTGCCCAGGACTGCGGGACACAGCCTGAAAGTCGGGACTATCCCGCTGAATACGGGACAGTTGGAAGCTATGGATTAGTGAGTATGTGATTATAAATTTCCAGGCAAGGGGCCTAACGAAGATCTCACCGGCTCCCCGGTGGGCCAGTCCCAGCCTGGGTCTAAATGCCAAGAGAAAATAAATATACTGCACAGCTTTAAGATGATAAGTTGAGGGGCATAAGTTGAGGAAGCTGTAAAATGCGGAGACCTTACCTGCAGAACTATGTAACACCACAGATAGCACAGTGATAACTCTCTAAGTACAGATAATGTAGCCAGGTTGGGGATGACACTAACACTACCCTGGGCCCCCTAGACACTGTTGAGGTGCCACCACATGTTGCTGCTCTCCGGAAGGGATGGTAAGGCATGTTGCACCCCAATGGGAAATAAGTCCAGAGAGTCAGGGTCCGCAGTAAACCAGTGTGCTTCTTTCCAGCAGGAACTCAACGGCATAAAAATACAGGCAAGGCAGTAAGCTAAGCTGGTTTCTGCAGTCTGCTCTGGCAGAAGGTTCCATGTTAAAGAAAGACCTGAGCTAGCTGCCCTCCTCTTTCTCAGAAGGTTGATACCCTGGCCAAAGGACTGTTGCAGCAGCGTCTGCGGCTCAGGGTTTGGCAGGCTCACTGGTCAAAGAGCTGGTGGCTAAGGGTCTGTGGCAAAATATCCTCATCTCGACATCTTCTGGTCACTTGGGCAGTCTGGCAGAGTCTCTTGTACTGAACACTTACCGGACCCTATCTGCAGTTTTTTCCACTTTTAGAGTTTCTAGCTGACCTAGAAACTTCTAGAGGTAGGGATGGAGTGGAGAAGCACAGCGTAACAGAAACATTGTTGCAATTCCAGTATGCCATAGACTTGTATTGAGCCCCAGTACTTAGAAAGTACACAAAAATTTCTAAACTTTAAAGTTCAAAGTTCTGTGTTCGGCACGAGGGACAACACATTGAACACGTCAAATAGCCGTGCATCAAAGGGAACTTTCCCAGATGTTGTTGCAACTTTCTGTGTTGATAACTTTTTAACCACAAGAGATATTGCAATCTGATTGCGGCAATCGATTTCAGAGAAAATGTGATATGCTACATGTCCCCCTCCCCAGCTTTCAAGTATATCAGCTTTCAAGATGGCGGCCATGTTCCGGACGTTGCTTGCTGGGGTATTAATATACTGTATTTCATTTTCCCTTTTTTTTCTGTGACTTTTGACTCACCCTGTAGATTGATTTCTATAAGATATCGGGGACCCATTAAACGTTTGGTGACCAGGTTATTGCTCCTGTTGAATACCAAACTCTGGTTGTGAACTAATAAATCCATTTTATTACTAACATTTGCACCATTAAAAATGGATCTCGTCAGTTTGTTCCTCAGTGTTTTCCTGTTGCAGTGTTGTCTGCGTTCAGTTAGAGGCAAGGAGCCGTGTGTGACGTGACTAAATCACTTTAATGCGGGAGGCTTCTGGTAAATACATACAGGGCTGCACTCATTGCAACATCTGGTATAAATCTGGTCCCGTGATGTATGTGGATCTTCAGTATTCAGAGATTAGCTTCAGCTCAGTTCATTAGAAAGCTGCATTCTGCCTATATGTGTAATTAGAAAAACTATAATAAAGGACTTGCTATGATGAAATGAGGGTTTAAAAGAAGTTAGCTAAAACACAAGGCATTGGCCTTATGAGGGGTTTGCAGGTAGTTAACTTTAAATAAAAGATTAAAAAATGACTGACAAGTGGACTGAGAGAAGCAATAAGGTTGTTTCAAAGAATTGCTATGGACTGGAACTGCATCGTCTTAGCGATGAATCTAGGTTGTGTTTGGGATCCCACAGTGGTAGGGTTCGAGTATGGAGGCATGATGAGGGCTTCTCTCCTGCCTTTGTTATGGAGTGACGTTGCCCGAACTGCGGGTGTGATGATATGGGGGAGCCCTCAGATATGACAGTCGGTCACTCCTAGTAGTGATACGAGGAAAACTAACAGCTCAGTGATATGTGCAGGACATCCTACGGCCACAAGTGTTGTCTCTCATGGCAGGGCTTTCAACTGTCATCTTTCAGCAGGATAATCCACACACAGCAAGGGTTTCCCAGGAATGTCTCCACCAGATTGCAACACTTCCTTGACCTGTCCAATCCCCAGATATATCACCAATCAAGCATTTATGGGACCATTCAGCAACTTATGAGTGTACGGGATCTACAGGACCAGCTGCATCATCTGTAGGCAAATGTTCGCAGGATACCATAAGGAACCTGCATACCTCCATCTCCATGTCCAACCGTATATCATCTTGTATCCAGGTTAAAGGCCGTATCTAATCTTGTATCCAGGATAGAGGCCGTATCTCATCTTGTATCCAAGCTAGAAGCTGTATCTCATCTTGTACCCAAGCTAGAAGCCGTATCTAATCTTGTATCCAAGCTATAAGCCGTATCTAATCTTGTATCCAAGCTAGATGCCGTATCTAATCTTGTATCCAGACTAGAGGCTGTATCTCATCTTGTATCCAAGCTAGAAGCCGTATCTAATCTTGTATCCAAGCTAGAAGCCGTTTCTAATCCTGTATCCAAGCTAGAAGCCGTATCTCATCTGGTATCCAAGCTAGAAGCCGTATCTAATCTTGTATCCAAGCTAGAAGCCGTATCTAATCCTGTATCCAAGCTAGAAGCCGTATCTCATCTTGTATCCAAGCTAGAAGCCGTATCTAATCTTGTATCCAGGCTAGAGGCCGTATCTCATCTTGTATCCAAGCTAGAAGCCGTATCTAATCTTGTATCCAAGCTAGAAGCCGTATCTCATCTTGTATCCAAGCTAGAAGCCGTATCTAATCTTGTATCCAAGATAGAAGCCGTATCTAATCTTGTATCCAAGCTAGAGGCCGTATCTCATCTTGCATCCAGGCTAGAGTCCGTCCAAAAGTGTCTTAGAGCCTCCTTTCAATTGTGAAGTTTTCCTCAATAAACCTCTCCTTTCACTCTACAGATATCATCATTACAATCACGCATAGAAAGTTTCATTCGATTACAACTTCTTCTCGTGCGTTTTTTTTTTGTCAATGGCTGCAATAAATTAAAATGCTGTGTTCTCCGGTAGTTCCAGCTGATAGCAGGCTGCCCTAATAGAGCATATGGACATGAGTTGTTCTGATGGGAGAATTTTTTTTTCTTTTATACAAAGCACACAAAATATTTAAACAAAACAAGAAGAAATATTTTTTTTAACACAAAATTGGTATAATGCCATAAAAGTGATTCAAATTGTCCATAGCATTTGGAGAGTACTGGCAGGGGTGGATTAAGCCTTATTTCACACAAGCGATTCGGAATGAGTCAGGGTCTGTTCAGGGAAAAACATCATTTTTGTCTGCGATTGTGTTCAGTGTTTCAGTTTTTCAGCGCGGATGCTATCAGTTGTTGATACATTTTTCACGTGGGTGAAAAAAAACTGAAGAATAACAATCTACATCTTCTAGTAACCATCAGAGAAAAACGCATTGCCTCTGGATGCCTTCTGTTTTTTACACAAGCTCTATTAATTTCTATGGAGCCAGAGCTACGTGAAAACCACACAATATACAACATGCTGCATTTTTTCCTGAATGCAGAGATGATGTGTGAAAAACGATGCTCATGTGCACAGACCCACTGAAATGAAAAGACCAGGATTCAGCCCGGATGCTATGTGTTCACAACACGCATCGCATCTATACGGAAAACTCAGGAGTGTGAAGGAATATTAAGGTCTTTCCTCCATGTGACCCTCTGAATGAGCAGCCAAGTGGCCTTCCTTGGATAGGGGGGTAGTGGTTGCTGTAAATGTTCTATTTAAAATTTATCTGTATTTGAGTGAGACTGAAAAGGTATGGGGAAGATTTTTCAGAAACACTAGAGAAGAGCGAATTTCTGAAAAGTTCAATTTGGCCGGTTCGCCAATTCTTTTAAAAAAAAAAACACTTTATTCATTTGGGCAGTTATGGGGCCAAAACTGACCAAATAACTCAAGTGTGAACTCAGCCTTACAGGTCAATGTTAGCACCAAGAAGAAGCGCACTCCTTTTACACCGTCGGCAGCTGATTCCACATAGATGTCTACAGAACCTGCTCTATTAAAAGCTTATACAAGTAGAGCCCTCCCCCGACAGAGTGGAGGGGGTGTCAGGAATACGTTTGTGTTGACTTCACTGATTATTTTGCCCTTCCTCTGATCTGTCAGAACAATGACCCCCAAAAATGAATCCAGTCTGTGGAGCATCCTCCTTCACTCGGTCAGCATTTGGGCAGTAATGCATCAGTATTACTAAAACCAAAAAAACAGGAGTGGATCCAAAACAGAGATAGACATAGTGTTGAGGTAGCAGCAGCATCAGGATACCACAGAGTGGCAAGGTGACATAGTGCGGAGGTGGCAGCAGCATCAGGAGACCACAGAGTGGCAAGGTGACATAGTGTGGAGGTGGCAGCAGCATCAGGAGACCACAGAGTGGCAAGGTAACATAGTATGGAGGTGGCAGCAGCATCAGGAGACCACAGAGTGACCCGGGTGACAGAGTGGGGAGGTGGGTGGCAATACCAGTACCAACTGAAGATGGTGGGTGAAAGAAGGAGCACTTGGCATCAGGCGGATGGCAGCATCAGAATAGTAGCTGAGAAACCAGTCTCTTTTGTCAAAGTGTTGGTGTGGCACCATGGATGATCTAGTCTGATGCATCAGGCATTGGTGGGTGGAAATCCTGGCTGATCCATGCCTGATTCATCTTTAGAAAGGTCAGTCTCTCCACATTTTGGATGGACAGGCGAGTTCTTCTTGGGGTAACAATGGCACTCAACGCACTAAACACCCGCTCTAATGCCACACTACTGGCCAGGCAGGACAGCTTTTCCAGGGCAAACTCTGCCAGTTGCAGCCACAAATCCAGCTTGGCTGCCCAGTAGTCCAGCAGATCTTCAATGTGGGGTGGCAGGGTGTTGTCCGAGTATGCCAACACCTGTGCCAGAATGTGTGTTCTTCCCATTGTCGGTCACCATGGTTCCGTTTTTGCGTTGTTGCGGAGAAAGCCAGGATTCGATTTCTTGATGAAGGACATGGAGCAGTTCCTCCCCTGTGTGACTCCATTTGCCCAGGCAAACGAGGTGCAGAACAGCGTCCCACCGCCATGCCTTGCACATGTGGTATGCTGGAGGGGTGAATTGTCCCTGCAGTAGAGGCTGAGGACACGGTGGAGGATAAGGAGGCAGACATTGTCGTAGAACCAATGGCGTGAAAATGTGGAGACGGAAGCTTGGGACTCTCCACCTCGGCTCGGCACAAGCCATCAGTTCTCTTAAAGGTGCAATGTCCACCACTTGGAAAGGGAGGGACTGCAGCACCAGCAACTTGGCCAGGAGCACATTCAGCTTCTGGTCCGTTGGATGGGTGCACGCATACTGTTGTCTCTTGGCAATCGCTTGTGTGATCGATTGCTGATAAAATGACTGACGAGGAGGAGGAGCAGGAGCATCAGGACCAGCAGATGATGGGAAGGACAGACAGCTCCCTTCAGCTTAGGTGGTGGAGTCTTTGCAGCGTCCTGAAACACACTGCTTAATGTTGTGATTGTGTTTCATGTACATTGTGCTAGTATATGAGTGCTCATAAAGTTGCATAGGGAGGGGGAGGTTCTAACAAGCCTCCCAGGGCTGACTCTACCCTACACACAACACACTGTGCAGGAAGAGAAAGGTCAGTATGTGATGTCTGAGGACAAGCTGCACCTCAGCCTCCATCTTGGAGAGTTACAAAACCTCCATATTTAATTCCATGTACCAGCCCATAGAAGGGAAAAGATCACAGGAGCTCCAGGAAACTCAGCGAGGGAATGAGAATATTGACAAAGGAAGGTAACTGTCATTTATCAGAGTCCAGACTCCTTTGCATTAGGTGGAGAGATCTCAAGCTACAAGCTTCCCACAATTATCAAAGATAAAAAGGCCATTTGTCAGACTATAGTAGTCTTAGAAGAGAATACAGAAATGTAGGATTATACAGTACAGTAGAAACAGCATTTCCCTTCAACTTGGAGAAATAAGAGAGAGAGAGACTGATTGTCATAGGAAAATACTCCTTATGCAACTTCTGGGAACTAATCTGAATCACTGTAAAAGCTGCCTTGATGTAAATGCATTTTGCATACATGCCACTCCCATGCCACTTTATGGTGACGCTGCATATGTTGACGCAGGGCCATGGTGCCAACATTGGCACCCTGCCCACACTTCACCTTCTGCCCACTGATTCTACATGTTTACCTCCTCCAGCAGCTTTACCAAAAACTGCCACACCGCCGAGTAGGTGCTTCCGTGAAGCCCCTAATTCACCCGGCTCCCAAGTGCGATCAGCTACATCATCAGCATCGAGTACTGTCTGCACATCACTGATATCCTGGTCAACGGTATCTGGGTCAGGAGCCTGACTGCTTGCAACTCCAGCTCCCACGCCATTCTCCTCCTCACTACTTGTCCTACTGGAGGAAGCGGCGGATGCCTCCTCCACATCTTGGCTGGGCAGTAGCTGCTGACTGTCTTCTAGTAGCTCGTCCTCGCTGTATAGTGGAGCTGAGATCGCAGCATACAATACTTCTCTAGCTGAGGGAACAGAAAAGGACAGAGGCAGGTTGAGGACAGGTGAGGGCACAGGGCCTGCTCCTGGGCCATGCCAACTAAGGGTTGTGTCTGTCGAAGCCACCAACACTTGGCTGGGAGTGTCTTATGTCACTTGGAACGAAGTGGATGACTGAGTCAACCATTCAAGAACTGCTGGGTTGCCGGTCAAGACACGACCGCTAGATGACACTGGTAGCTCAGGCCTCTCGCTGCGACTCCATCTGCCACGCTCTCTTACTCTGCCGCGACCTGTGCTTGCGCCAGAAATATTTAGGCCTCTGCCACTCCCCTGTGCAGGGCCTGGCACTTCTCTGTCTGACATACTGTTAGATCAAATAAATAAATAAAAAGGAAATTAAAACACCCCAAAAAGTCTGTAATTTTCTCACTTCACCACACAATGGCTAATAAGCCGTTTTTTCCCCCCACTAATACACGCCAAAAAGGGCTTAAGAACATATAACTGCACCGCTGACCTGCAAATAGGCCCTTGTTTTGTTCCACTTATACACACCACAAAAGGCTTTAGAACAGATAATTGCACCACTAAACGGCAAATATATATTTTTTGCCACTAATACACGCCAAAAAGGGCTTTAGAACATACAACTGCACCACTGAACGGCAAATATACATTTTTTTGCCACTAATACACGACAAAAAGGGCTGTAATTTTCTCACTTCACCACAAAATGGCTAATAAGCCCTTTTTTTCCTACTAATACAAGCAAAAGAATGTATAAAACAGCACTTGCACCCTAATAACAAGAACAGATTGCTGGAATTACAGAGCTGTATAATGGCAATTTGGATCCCCAGTCAGTGCAGCAAGATGTAATAGGATTGTTCATTGGATTACCCAGGCCCTATCCTTTCCCTGAACTTCTATACAGCAAAATAAAAGTCTTCAAGTCTTTCCTATCACTGACCCTAGCGCCTGCTGACGTCTCTCCCTGCACTAAGTACACTGGAAAATGGCTGAATCCAAGATGGCTGAGGCTATTTATAGGGCTGTGACATCACAGGGCTGGCCGGCTGCTGATTGGCTGCATGCATGGCATTGTGGGTGACCCCTCATCCCCAGAGTTCCTTGCTCCATTTCCAAACACATACAGCAGCTATGTGATTCGTTACCACGAAGCGTGAGGAAATTCGGATTCCGTGCGATACAAATTTTTCCTGAAATTTGGATCGAATTCCACTTTATCAACTTCAATTCGCTCATCTCTAATAAACGCCATGTTTGCATCTTTTTAAATGCCACTTGTGACAAACTTTGTTACAAGCAGCATTAATGCGCCGCCCTTGCCATGTTCTGAAAAGGGGGCGTGGCAAGAGCAGGAAGTGGGTGAGGCCAGTGGGCTCGGCATATTTATTTTCATTTGCTCCTATTTAGAGGCACAAATGACAGAAATCTACACCAGATTTTATTCTGGCGCATGTCCTGCCGGATGATCTGCCTGATAGGCTACATGCCTGATCCACAAAACACAGACACCGGCAATGTGTGTTCCGCATTTTGCAGACTGCACATCGCCGACACTCTCATAGAAAATGCCTTTTCTTTTCCACAATTGTGGACAAGAATAGGACATGTTCTATATTTTTCGGGAACGCGATTGCGGACCCGGGCGGGATATCGTCTGTCCCCATTGAAATTAATGGGTCCACAATTCTGTTCCACAGAATGCGGAACAGAATTGCGGACGTGTGAATGGGGCCATAGATTGTAAGCTCTTGCGATCCGGGCCCTCATTCCTCTTGCTCTCATTATTGACTTGCCTGTTGCTATACTATTTATAACTGTACATGAACTCCTGAACTATAAAGGGCTGCGGAATATATTATATATTATACATAAATAAAGATTACATATGACGAGGTCTGCGCCTCATCATAAATTAGACGCATTGTCTGCAGCGCAGAAGATTTCAGGTCAATTCCTGAGTCCACTTTGCTGCAACTTTGAAAGCTGTGGATTTTACATTTACAGCAGAAAAGCCACAGTATATTTGTCCTATTGGTAAGGACTAACGTCTACTGTATTATTATTGGCTATACAGTTAACTGCATTCCATCCTACTATGCTGCCCTAGGTCCCTAGGACTTTACTGCCCTCCCATCATAGATTGCGCAGTACTGCCTTCCAGCATGTTTGGATCATGCTGTCCTGCCCAGACCCCCACACCAGGGCTCCTGTGCTGACCCCCTGAATGATTGTGGAAAGAAAAAGAAAGAAAGAAAATAGATAGATAGATAGATAGATAGATAGATAGATAGATATAGATAGACTGATGGATAGAAGATAGATAGATAGATAGATAGATAGATAGATAGATAGATAGATAGATAGAAAAAATGCATGTTTTTTTCATGTTAGATAGATAGATAGATAGATATAGACTGATGGATAGGTGATAGATAGATAGATAGATAGATAGATAGATAGATACATGATATATAGATAGATAGATAGATAGATGATATATAAGAGATAGATAGACTGATAGATAGATGATATATAAGAGATAGATAGACTGATAGATAGATGATATATAAGAGATAAATAGATAGATAGATAGATAGATAGATAGATAGATAGATAAATAGATAGATCCGTAACCTCCATGGAGGAGGAAGAGAGACTCTTCATACTGCTGGGGGAGGAGGAGAATACTGCGGCCATAGCAGCACAATATATTACTGCCTGCCATAGACTGAGAGGAGCCTGATATACCATGGACTCCTATATCCCCACCCTGGATGTGCCCCCATCCCCCAACCCTACCCGGTTATTTCCCACTTGCTTTGGCAATGCTAAAATGTATTTAGTCCTGCCAATAAAGCTGATTTGATGGATAGATAGATGATAGATAGATGATAGATAGATAGATAGATAGATAGATAGATATAGATAGATAGATAATAGGTACATCAATAATAGGAAGACAGATATAACACTGAGAACTGTAGGTTCCTCTTCTTAAGATCATTAGATAAACCATCTTTACATGTATAATCTTGATACAAAAATAAATCCCAGTTGTCTTCATACCACATGCCAACCTTTAGATTGTAAGCTTCTCAGACCAGCAGCCAATAAGCACATGCTACCTCCAGTAGGTCCCCAGTCCTCACACACTGTAACTAGGTCTGAAATCCTGGAGGAATTTCCATTAAATTCCCCTGAAGTGAGTTTTCTGCTGAAGACACAGATAATTCCCAGCACATGTGGATACAGTTGGTCTCAGGGCTGATGATTCAGTGGTGGCTACTGTGCTGGTGCCAGTGCTATGAGAGGGGGCATCTCCAGGGGGGGCTGTGAGGGTCTCTGCTGCCAGCACCGCCCCCCAGGATAAAACCAAGTGCAGCTTCCTCTCCTTCCTCACATGAAGCTGCTCCAGGAGCTGAGCAGCTGACTGCTGGACATCCCCCAGCTCTGTACATGTGTGTCCCATTATCCAGGGGCTTCAACATCCCACAGCCTCTGCTGGAAGCCCCTCCATACATTACATGGACAGAGGAAACCCCAGCTACTGCAAGGAAGAGGAGTCCTAATTGTGGAGACTTCAAAGAGCATCACAGTATCTCCTGCTGGGGAACCTGGAGGTAATTAGGGCTTGTGTGTGAAGTGTCATACCCCTGCTGTACACTTCTTATTCTCACTGTTACTACTGTAATATTATGGCTATTCTTATATTATTATGTTACATTTATATTTATTATTATTATGTATTTGACTATGTTATAATCCTGATATAATATTATTTGTATATTATTTTATTACTTTTTACTTTATTATTTATGTTACGTTTATACTCCTTGTGATCACTAAACGCACAAGGAAAACCTAATACATTGACTGTGCAGCTAGAAGTGCACGAACAGACATGGTTAGATAAGGTTACGTTCACACCTAGCATTTTATTCGCCTTTTTATTGTGTAGGTCAGTAGTCACCCACCTGCTGCTCTCCAGCTGTTCGGAAACTACAACTACAACTTCTAGCATGGCCAGACATCTGAATGCTGAGGGTTGTAGTGACTGGTGTAGGTGTTACATGTAGTAGATGTTATGTTTAGGGCACTCTGCCTTGTTTGAAAAAAAAAAAAATATTATCTATCATCGTGGTGTGCAATAAAAGTAATTCTAGAACTTCAAAATCTCCACTGACGACCACGGCCAAAACAGAATGTTTGGGGGTCCGCTAGTGGTTGTAGTGAACAGACCCTATGTCTTAGGGCTCATGCACACGACCGTATGTATTTTGCAGTCCTCAAAAAACGGATCCGCAAAAAATACGGATGACATCCGTGTGCATTCCGCATTTTACGGAACAGCTGGCCCCTAATAGAACAGTACTATCCTTGTCTGTAATGCGAACAATAATAGGACAAGTTCTATTTTTTTTTTTTACGGAACGGAAATACGGACATAGGGAAATGGAATGCACACAAAATAACTTCTGTTTTCTTTGTGGACCCATTGAAGTGAATGGTTCCACATACAATCCACACAAAAAAAAAAACGGAACGGACACGGAAAGCAAATACCTTTGTGTGCATGAGGCCTTGGGAGCATTTTTCGCGTCTGTGCATAAACCAAAGGCTGCCCTATCCCCCCTAGGGAAGCTCACTCTCAGCCTAGACCCACCCCCCTTGAATACATAATAGATAGGTATACTTTATAGGTATTTACAGCATATTCCGCTTGTTGCAATGAAGTTTTGGCAAAGTCCCAGGATAGAGGATGTGGTGGAACTGCAACTTCCAGCAGAGTTCCTAACTGAATGTCCACAATTGCCTTTGAAAACACTGAGAGCACACAGCAGATCCTACGTATTGGAGCTGCAGGAACGCTCCAGTGTATGATTCTTGGAAAGCTGAGATTGGGAGCTATGCTGACTGTGCAGTTCTGGCCTCCCAGCCCCCTGCATAGATAGCATTGTTCTGTAACCCTTTTCTGGGGCAGGACAGAAAAACCGTGTCCTGCAGCCTCTACTGCTTACAGCTCAGGGCCGGCTCCTTACCGAGATTGCAGGACATGACTTCAATAGCTATAAAATGTAGAGCGACTCTTCATAGCGTTGTCACATCATTCCAGGCAGAAGCAAACAAATTCCACATATTTCTCTCATTCTGAGACAAGATGCATATGGTCGCTGCTAGACCAACAAGCAGGACCTCAGCGCAGTCCCTGAGATTTGTACTCACGGCACATTTTTAGTACATATTAGGCTTCTTTCACATTAACATTTTTTGCGTATCCGTCATGGATCTGAAAAAACGCTTCCGTTACAATGATACAGCCACATGCATCCGTCATGAACGGATCCGGTTGTATTATGTCTTCTATAGCCATGACGGATTGTCATTGTGTCAAAAAAAAACGGATCCGTCCCCATTGACTTACATTGTGTGCCAGGACCGATCAGTTTGGCTCCGCACCACATGGCGGACAGAAAAACGCTGCAGGCAGCGTTTTGGTGTCCGCCTCCAGAGCGGAATGGTGACGGAACGGAGGCAAACTGATGCATTCTGAGCGGATCCTTTTCCATTCAGAATGCATTAGGGCAAAACTGATCGGTTTTGGACACCGCTTCTGAGAGCCCATGACGGATCTCACAAACGGAAAGCCAAAACGCGAGTGTGAAATTAGACTAATTGTTTATGATAGACCGCACTCCATAGGTAGATTTTCCCTGTAAGGGTTTGTACCTTCCTAGTTATTAAGGCTAATTTCATGAGCGAGTTTTACATCCTGATGCGATGCATGTAGTGAACGCATCGCATCCAGACTGAATCCTGACCCATTCATTTCAGTGCGACTATGCACGTTTTTCACGCATGATCTGTGCGTTCAGGATAAATTGCAGAGCTGGTTCCATAGAAATGAATGGGTCTTGCATGAAAAACGGAAGGCATTTCCCTTATTATTATCATTCCTCAATGTGTTTTTCACTAATGGTTACTAGGAGATGTTGAGCATTATTCTTCAGTTTTTCTTTAGGCATGTGAAAAATGCATAAAAAAAGGAATTGCATCCATTCGGAAAAAACTGAAACACCGAACGTAATTGCAGAAAAACTGATTCGACTTACATGCAAAACCATCAGTTTTTTCCTGAAGAGATCCTGACACCATCCGTATCGCTTGTGCGAAAGAGGCCTAAAAGAATATTGAAAAGGACTATTAGGAGGCATTCACATGGTGTTTTCTGACAGCTGAATTTAGGGCATATTCCACACCAAATAACCGCCTGGCAGCTGCGCAGAAATCGCCTTCTTTTTTCTTCTTGGTTACAGCACTAATCTATACATGAAAAACAGTGGGCGAAACTGTTCAGTGTTTTTTGGCACAATATTCACGCCAAATTCAGCAGTCAGAAAACTCTGTGTGAACAGCCCCTTTCCCCTGCAGCTTATAGTGTAGATGGATGGCAGCCATGTAACACATACCTACGAGTGCAGGAGCCCATTTCTGTTCTGGAGAATGTGGGGGGGGGGGGGGCTGGTGTATGCAGGGTCGTGTGATGTCCATATTTTTATTAGCATTTCCCTTATTATTATCATTCCCTTCTCCTTCCGCTTTTGGTCCCTGCTGAACTGTAAGTGTTAGGTGCACTGGTGCCCAATCAGTGGCCTCAGCAGTGGCAGTGGTCATGTAATGCATGCACATGTCCCCGTTAAAGCCACTGATTGGCTGGCAGCAGTGACGTGCGTGTAGATGGCACCTCACAGTCCACTCACTGGGACCATAACTGGAGGAGAAAGGAGCTCGGTACTAGAACCAGAGCATCGGTGACAGGTAAGTCTTTTTTTCTTAATCCCTGCACCCTGCCTGGTAAGATCAAAAGGTGTTCCCAGTCCCAAAGAATCCCTCTAAAAATGGAGACTCTAGGCACTATGTCCACTATTTTAAACTTCTGGTGAGCGCAGCATAATCATTGACATTTTTGACATTTGTGCCAGTTTTTGAACACACAGATTTGCAACAATTTTTTGGTGCACTTTGCACCAAATATTGGCAAAAATACATTGAAAAACGTCGGCTTTTGTGTACAGCACCATATTGCAGCAGTATTATGGGTAATTTTTATACGTGCCACAATTTTATTTATTTTTTGTTTGGGAGGGTCAAATATTAATGTCCCGTACAAATTGGTTATTGCATAGAGGCATAATTTGGCTGTATGCACGAAGTCTAAAAGATAAAAATGCAGAACTGGTCACAAAAATAAACAATTCCGTACACTGGTAATGTGTTAAATGGACTACTTCTTCCATCATCTTTGGATGGCTTGTGCTCATGAGTAACTGAAGCAGAACGAGAGAGTACTTTCTCTACTGGAGCGTTCTCAAATATCCAAGCAATCAGTCTTCTGTTATGTTTATGTTATGCCAAGTGTCATGTAGGCCTCATTTACACGATGGGGTCTGTAGGGTTAGTAATGGAGAAGGGAACCTGACATTGCAAGGGGCTGATATAATAATATACCCTATGTAGTTATAACAAACATGAGGGGAATTGTTTTCATCGGCTTATAGGAGTTGTCTGGCATACAAAAATTTCTTACAAAAGGCTCTGATCGGTGTAAAGAAATAAAAGAAGCAATACTCTCTGATCCCCCACTACACCCTACGAATGCTTCTTGGTCCCTCACTGGTCTGTCCTCCCTGGTCCCTCTCAACATGTAGGAACGTGACCCACGTAAGCCAATCATTGACTGTGGGGCCATTTCCTTTGTATCGAGAGGGACCATGAAGGAGAGTCTGGTGGAAAACCCATGAAGTGGTGGGGGATTAATGAGGTGAGTATTGCTTCTTTTAGTTTTTTTTAGGCATTCTGGCCTGGGCCATTTATAGGAAATTTTTAACCTGCGGACAACACCTTTAACAGAAGGGCTGCATTTTTTTTAAAAGCATCTCAGTTGACTTTGTCTTTTCGATCAATCTTTAGGTACCTCCTATAAACCGTTCACAATGTAGAAGACACAAGTGTTTAAATTGTCCTGCTCCTTTGCACCTGAGGGGTGAAACCCATGAGTCCTCCTTCCTTTGCCACTGCCCATGCAGGGCTCCAGAGAATGGGGAGCGGAAGCTCCACTTGTGGCACAACCAATTCTTTGATTAAAGTCTGCAGAGATCACAAAGGTGGGATCAATTGGCTGAGTTTGAGTCCAGATGGATGCCACCTGTTGACCGCCAGTGAAGATTGCACTGCTCGCTTATGGAGGACATCTGACCACCAGTGCTGCAAGTTGCTGCAAGGTGAGTGTAACTATTTTCATCAGCATTTTTTTGCAGGAAAGTTTTGATTTGTGAGAATTTTTAATGTAGTTGCAGCAGTGGTGGGCTAAGAATAGGCTGCACTGTATGAGTAGATCTCAGAGCTCAGAGATTGGGCCATCTCAGAGGACACCACCAGGTTCTTCTCCGACTGGTTTCTAGTGGGTAAAGTGGGAAAACTGCATCCTGATGGGTCTGTGTTTCAGTGTGCCTGTCACCACTGGTATAATGCTCATATGAACAAATTATAAAGGAACCTGTTTGGATCATGGCTGGTGGTGGTCTCATAACCTCCTGACTAATAATATACACTGTAGCACAGAGCAGAGGAGGAGCTGCAGTTACATGTATGACAAGGGCATGGCTTGGCATTTGAGCAAGTATAATAAGCATGGCAGAGATTATTAAAGGCTCTGGACATCTTAAAGTAAGATATGCAAAAAAGCTGCACATGTCCCGAATCCCTAGTGCCCTGGTAGGTCACCAACTTGGTGCACAATATACAAAAAGGCAATAACCTTAATATATAACCAAGGAACTTTGTGCTTGGAACTCCATTCTATGACCAAGATAGAGACTCGGTCTCTCTTATAGTGGACTCAAACTGGCTTTGTATTATAAGGACAGCCATTTAGAGGAAATGCCTGACGGGCCACTGCTTCCCTCAGCAAAATCATATGCCTGCCAGGGGATGCCAGAGTGGGATGCACGGCAATCAACTGGTCACCCCGGAGCCACATAGCCCTAGGTTTCTTCCTCTGTATTGACTAGCCTTCCAAGAGGTTTAACAGTCGATTCTGAAAACGGCAATATACTGTAACCTCACCATCTCTATTAGACACCCCCTAGTTGGCCCTCTCACCAGTTGAATCATGTTCTAGGTCTTCAGGCAGTCTAGGACCGAGGTGCTCACCACTCAATGGATGTAAAACATTGATATAGGAAACCAACTGTCCAATTGGCTTTTAGGCTGTATCATCTGTCCACTCTTTGGATCTAAGGTGTTCTCAATAGGTTGTTCATTATTATGGTGATAGTTTCTTTTCTGTCCTGTACTTTCTGCGCCGCAATCTGCGACTTTTCCCTGCTCACGCCAGGTCAAAAAAAGTGGGTGTGGCATGGGCGGGAAAAGGGGATGGGTCGGCAGGCCTGTCTCACATATCATTTTCTACTTCTGTTGTAGGCGTAGAAAATGGTCTAAATCTACGCCAGCAAGGGAGCTGGCGTAGATTTAGAAACGGAGGTGGATCGCCAAAGTTACGTAGAGGCTGGCCGACGGAGGCAAGATATTTTACGACGATGTTATTGAATTTGTGGCCAGAGCAGTGGCATAGTGTGTGTGCCAGCACCTGGGGCAAGCCAAGTATTCCGCCCCCCCCCCCCCAACATGTGGCCACGGCCCTTTTTACAGATGATGCAGTAGATGTCACTTGCAGTCATACGTAACACCACAGATAACACAGTGATAACTCTCTGAATACAGATAATGTACTAGATGTGTGTGATACCCAGAATTCAGAACACGCACAGTGTGACCTGAAGTCTGGGGCCAGGCTGCTACAGTGTGGGCCAAATTCTATATCCCCCCATCACTTCAGAACATACAGGGTAATACAGCGCCCCATACCTCTTATATCCAGTGACGTCTCCTTTGATGTAGATGTTCTCTTTGCTCATCTTCTCCTTTCAGACCTTCAGATCAGACCACCGTTTTTCAGCCATTTCTTGTCTCTGCAGTTTGACAAACAAAATCTTAGTTTACTACTTTTCCATCATCCTCCCATATTTGCAAGTATAAAATACCCCTTCTTAGTTCCCCCATATGAGCCCATAGTACTCCTCTCTCCCCTTCCCCATAGTACCCACCATAATGTGTCCCAGTATAAAATGCCCCTATACAGAGCCCTCCATATAAAATACCCCTTCTTTGTGGCCTCAGTAGAAGCCCCCGTAGTGTTCCTCTCCCCCCCTTCCCCCATAGTGCCCCCTATTTAAAATACCCCTCGTTTGTGGCCTCAGTAGATGCCCCGACACTGCCCCTAATAATGTGCCAGTAAGAAGTGCTCCCATAGTGCCACCCAATGATGTGCCAGTAAGAAGTGCCACCCAATAATGTGCCAGTAAAAAGGGCCACCAATGATGTGCCAGTAAGAAGTGCCCCCACAGTGCCCCCCCAATAATGTGCCTGTAAGAATTGCCCCCATAGATGCCTGCCAATCATGTGCCAGTAAGAAGTGCCCCCATAGACGCCCCCCAATCATGTGCCAGCAACTAGTACCAAAAATAAACACTTATACTTACCTCCATCAGGCTGGCAGCGATGTGATGCAGGCCTCTTCCGGCCTGTGTCCCGGGCTGTATGGCTTAGGTGGGGTGATGACGTCATCGCTCCGCCTGCACCGGCCTGTGATAGGCTGCAGGCCAAGTGCCTGCAGCCTATCAGAAGAACGGGGAAGGGGGACGCCTCTGCCCCACAGCATCCATCTGTATTGCTGTCCTGAGGATGGTGATACAGATGACTTTGGAGATGAGTGCTTCCACAATGGAAGCTCTCATCTCCCTGTGCCCTGCTGCTGCCGCCCCCCACTTGTCACCAGGGCCGTGCCGCCTGAGACAATTGCCTCACTTTGCCTAATTGGCGGTGTGGCCCTGCTAGCGCCCCCTGGAATTTTGCGCCCGGGGCAACGGTCATCCGCCCCCCCCCCCACACACACACACGTTACGCCTCTGCCCAGTGGGGCTCAGGACGCAGCTGCCTTGGGCCCCCCAGGAGCAACTGGGCCCAGGGCAGCTGCCCCTTTTGCCCTGCGTTAAAGATGGCCCTGTAAGTGACGTCAGATGGACAACCTTTACCACAATTCACAGGTCTTCTACACTAGGGGTAAGCGTATTACTTACAATCTTAAAGGGACTTTACAGGCTACAGATATTGATGACGTATCCTCCTGATAAGTCATTAGTATAAGACTGACAGGGTTCCGACACCCGGCATTCCCACCAATCAGACGTTCTAGGCTGCTGTGTAGAGGCAGACAGTTCCTTACACTGTGTAGTGGCTGTGCTGGGGTACTGCAGCTTAGCCCCCATTCAAGTGAATGGGAGCAGAGCTTCAGTGCGACACCTCTAAAAAATACACAATGGATAGAGCCTTCTGCTAGCCCAAAACAGCTGATCTTGGCGTTGCCGGGTGTTGGACCCCCAGTTATCTGATATTGATGACCTATCCTCAGGATAGGTCAACAATATCTGTACCTGGAGAACCCCTTTAACTTCTCGTCTAAGAAATAACTGTATGGGTGAGATACAGGACCAGCAGCAATTCACACTAATGCTTGGATCTGATTGAGAAGCAGAAGGAGTTAATGGCAGTAATGTAAGTACAGTGTTATGTCAGCCATGTTCATCTGCAAGAAATTACACTGGTGGTCTATAGCCTATTATGAAAGAAGGTAATTGTGAAGTATTAGGAGGGGACACTGTGGATTTCTCATTACGCTGGGCACCAGACCGTCTTATTTTCCTCAAGGGATTAGCCCTGAAATTACATTTCTTGATAATGCTTCCACAAGCTGCATATTAAATACGACATGTTACACAAGGAATAGGCTTCAGCCTGTTCTGTGGCCAAATCTTTTCATTTTCCAGCGCTGACACAAGAGCGCAGTTTGAGGAATGGGCCTATGCTCCAGTGTAACCACATGGATATTTGACATCTGAGGACGTAAAGGGATCAGTGGCTCAAGAGGGAGCTGGCGGGGTTGCCAAATACCAACATGTAACTTGGCAGCAGTGTAGAGGGAGTGATTAAATTTTTGTGACTTTTTTTTTTTTTTTTTTGAAAAATAAGCATGACTTCAGTAATCTGCAGTACTTGATGCAATATTCTGTAAGAAATAAGAGTATTTATTTCATGTTACATTCTCCTTAGCAAACAGTCCAAGGTGCAAACTACACCTACATACGTCGGCTGTTTGGTAGAGAACTGAATAGTAAATTGCTGCATTGTCCAAGAGTATTTATTAGGCCCCTTTCACACGAGCGAGTTTTCTGCGCGGGTGCAATGCGTGACGTGAACGCATAGCAGCCGCACTGAATCCTGACCCATTCATTTCAATGGATCTGTGTACATGAGCGTTTTTTTTTCACGCATCAGTTCTGCGTTGCGTGAAAATCACAGCATGTTCTATATTCTGCGTTTTTCACGCAGCCCTGACCCCATAGAAGTGAATGGGGCTTCAGTGAAAAACACATTGCATCCGCAAGCAGGTGCAGATACGTTGCGTTTTTCACTGATGGTTGCTAGGAGACGTTGTTTGTAAACCTTCAGTTTTTTATCACGTGCGTGAAAAACGCATCAAAACGCATTGCACTTGCGCTGAAAAAAATGAACAATTGAATGTAATCGCAGACAAAACTGACTGAACTTGCTTGCAAAATGGTGCGAGTTTCACTGAAACCACGCTGAACGCATCCGGACCTAATCCGACACGCTCGTGTGAATGCAGCCTTACCCTCAGTTCACACTTTCGCGTAAAACGCCGCTTTTGAACGCACATAAAAACGCACAACAGTAAAGGAACCATGCATTCCAATGAGGGTGGTTCACACTTGCGCGTTTTTATGCGCGTTCATAGGCGCCTATAAACGTCCGACGCATAGGCAATTATGTTCGCGTTAATTCGGGCTTTTTTCGAGCGTTTGGTGCTAATAGAATTCAATGGGAAACGCGATAGGCGTGTTGTTCGGGCGTTTGTGCTGCGTAAAACGCGCCTATGGACGCGCGTTTTTCAAAATTCACACCTCAGATTGGCCAAACTATATAGGGAGGGCTGTTTGGTCATTGGCCAACTATGCAGTCAATCACATAAACGCGCGTCAAACGCGCCTACACTATTTACCAAAACGCTTGAAAAAAACGCGCCTACACGCCAGTCTTGAACGCACCAAAAACGCTAGGCTTCAAAACGCTCAGGTCTGAACCCAGTGTTAGGGTTCGGCCACACGGTCAGGTTCCCTGAAGCAGTTTTGGAAGCAAAAATCAGGAGTTGACAATAAAAGGAAAGAAAGTATAAAGGACAGATACCTCCTCTTTTATAAACCACTCCTGGTTTTGTCTTCAGAAACTGTGTGCAGAGCGTGTGGCCGTACCTTTAAGAACTCATGCACACGGCCGTATGTGTTTTGCGGTCCGGATGACATCTATGTGATGTCCGTGTGACACCCATATTTATTGCGGATACATTGTAACAATGCCTGTCCTTGTCCGCTAAATGGACACGAATAAGACATGTTCTATTTTTTTCCCATTTTTTTGCGGCAATCGTGCTAAAAGATCACGATTTGCTGGCGGCAAACAAGTAGACCGCATGGGGATGAGCAATAGCATAAAGATCGCTCCTCCCCATGCTGTGGAGGAGATCGCTTCATGTAATGCTGTAGCAGCTGTCTCCTCCGCTAGCGAGCAGGTGATTGCTGGGACGCATTCGCATCATGCATTGCACCCGCGCTGAATTCTCGCTCGTGTGAAAGGGGCCTTAGGCCCCTTTCACACGAGCTTGACGGATTAGGTCCGGATGCGTTCAGGGTGCGTTCAGTGAAACTCGCACTTTTTTGCAAGCAAGTTCAGTCAGTTTTGTCAGCGATTGCGTTCAGTTGTTCAGTTTTTTCCGTGCAGGTGCAATGCATTTTGATGCGTTTTTTTCACGCGTGTGCGAAAAAACTGAATGTGTACAAACAACATCTCTTAGCAACCATCCGTGAAAAACGCATTGCATCCACACTTGCTTGCGGATGCGATGCGATAGAACATGCTGCGTTTTTCACGCAACGCAGAACTGATGCGTGAAAAAAAACACTCATGTGCACAGAGCCATTGAAATGAATGGGTCAGGATTCAGTGCGGGTGCCATGCGTTCGTGTCACGCATTGCACCCGAGCGGAAAACTCGCTCATGTGAAAGGGGCCTTAGGGTACATGCACAGTCACTGAGTATATTATTCGTGTATTTTCCACATGGATTTTTGTACAATGAATATGCAGCACAATACAGTACCTGCTCAGTAGATGAGATATTCAATATTTCATGTGCACGATGCATTGTCGGAATGTATTCAGGAGTTGTGTAGCAGTAGAGGCTGTAGTCACACCCAGGAACCTTCACCTATGAGACTCTTAGGCCCCTTTCACACAAACGAGTTTTCTGCGCGGGTGCAATGCGTGAGGTGGACGCATTGCACCCGCACTGAATCCGGACCCATTCATTTCTATGGGGCTGTGCACATGAGCGGTGATTTTCACGCATCTCTTCTGCGTTGCGTGAAAATCACAGCATGCTCTATAGTTTGCGTTTTTCACGCAACGCAGGCCCCATAGAAGTGAATGGGGCTGCGGGAAAATCGCAAGCATCCGCAAGCAAGTGCCATGTTATAAGGGAAAATAATAAAATCTCCAGAATACTCAACCCGAAACCGGACTTCAGTGATGAAGTCCGGGTTCGGGTCTGGGTACCAAACATGCCGATATTTCACACGCGCGTGCAAAACGCATTACAAAAGTTTGCACGCGCGCGGAAAAATCTCGCATATTACCGCAACGCATCCTATCTGGGCGTCAAACGTGACGCCCGTGTGAAGAGCCTTAGGCCTCTTTCACGCGGGCGTCATGTTTGACGCCGGATAAGAAGCAGGTGCGTTGCGGGAATATGCGCGTTTTCCCGCGGGTGCAAGCGTTTGCAACGCGTTTTGCACGCGTGAGAAAAACGCCATGTTTGGTACCCAACCAAGCCGGACTTCATCACTGAAGTCCGGTTTCGGTCTTCTGAGAATTGATTATTTCCCTTATAACATGGTTATAAGGGAAATAATAGCATTCTTAATAAAGAATGCATTGTTAAATGAAGAGGAAGGGGTTAAAAGTAATAAAAGTTAACTTACCTTAGCCACTTGATCGCGTAGTCGCGATCTCTCCTCTCTTTCCCTGCAGCATCTAAGATCTACAGGACCTGTGATGTCACATCACATGGTCCAATCACATGGTCCATCTTACCATGGTGATGGAGCATGTGATTGGACCATGTGATGTGACGTCATCACAGGTCCTGTAGATCTTAGAAGATGCAGGGAAAGAGAGGACAGATCGCGACTACGTGATCAAGTGGCTAAGGTAAGTTAACTTTTATTACTTTTAACCCCTTCCTCTTCATTTAACAATGCATTCTTTATTAAGAATGTTATTATTTCCCCTTATAACCATGTTATAAGGGGAAATAATAGAGATCGGGTCCCGTTGCTAAGCAACCATGCGGGAAAATCGCACTGCATCCGCACTTGCTTGCGGATGCTTGCGATTTTCCCGCAGCCCCATTCACTTCTATGGGGCCTGCGTTGGGTGAAAAACGCACAATATAGAGCATTCTACGATTTTCACGCAACGCAGAAGTGATGCGTGAAAATCACCGCTCATGTGCACAGCCCCATAGAAATGAATGGGTCCGGATTCAGTGCGGGTGCAATGCGTCCTCCTCACGCATTGCACCCGCGCGGAAAACTCGCCCGTGTGAAAGGGGCCTTAGGGCTCTTTCACACGAGCGGATCTCATGCGGGTAATCCACTGCGTGAAAGAGTGCCAAGCCCCATTCTGCGAAAACACAGAGAAATCTGCACAAAAATGCACATTGAAAATCTCCATACCCTGCACTCATAGGGCGCATTCACATGACTGTGACCTGTTTTCAGGTCTGCAAATTGCAGGTCCACAAAACATGGATGCCGCCTGTGTGCGGTCCACAATTTACAGAACGGATGGCCCATTATAGAAAGGCCTATTCTCGTCCGTGGTTGCGGACAAGAATAGGAAATGCTCTATATTTCTGCGGGCCCGCAGAACAACGGATGCCGATAGCACACAGTGTGCTGTCTGCATCTTTTGCAGCCCCATTGAAATAAATGGGTCTGCACTAGAGTTGAGCGAACTTCTGTTTTAAGTTTGTTTTCCAAAGTTCGGGTTCGGGTTATCCAAGCATCCCGGTATGGATTCCGCTACCACGGACCATAACGGCATTTGGAATCCATAAGGGGATTCTTCAATGAACCCAAACCTTGGACAACACGGAGGACCTGGGGTGACGTCACCATCATGTGATCAGTGCAGGGGTCATGGCTCAGTACTGGATTAGATAAGAGGTGGTAGCACAGACGCTATTAGGCCACCTGCACACGGGTGCGGGTGAATGCAGATAAGATCTGCACGAATTTCCCTGTGGATTTATGTGCATTTCTGCAGCATATCTGCACTAAAACCCGCAATTTCTGTCCCTGTCTGTTACGTTTTTTTTTTGCAGCCCTTAGGCGGAACCGTTTATCTCAATGGGGCTGAATAAAAACAAAAATGTGTGCATTCTGTATCTGTATGTCCGCACGTCCGTTCCACAAAACTATAGAACATGTCCTATTCTTGTCTGCTTCCAGAAAACTCCTTCAAACAGGTTGTATGGTTTCTGATATTGATGACCTATCCTCAGGATAGTGGAAATAGTAGATGTAGAGCAGCACCCACGGACCTTCAAACAAGGCTTGACAAAGGTTAGGTATTAGCCGAAACGCTGCTATCTGTTTTTATGGCATACTTTCTGTGAAGTCTGGAGATGCTGCCGTCATCTGTCTGTTTGTACTATCCTCAGGATAGGTCATCAATGTGAGATCGGCAGGAGTGGCGGGAGTGAATGCACCAAGCCTGTTGAAACTCCCCTATGTATTTGAATGTTTTTTAAGGTGTTTTTTTATGTTTTTTTTTCAGGTGTTTGCGACTTTATTTTAAGAATTTTTTTACTTGTATACTTTGAACAGGATTTTATTCAGGCATTTTTCAACTTCTATAGACTTACCTAAGAAAAAGCCACCAGAACGAAAGCCATACCTAAAGCATGCTGCATTAGTAAAAATGCAACAAAAGTGCACAAATGCAACATAAAAAAAACACATTGGGGCAGATACTGAGTGCAGCTTTCATTTTATTCGAGATCAGAATATAAAATTAAATCTGCGCTGTAATTGGTTGCATAGTTTTATTGCATAGTTAGGCCTCATGCACACGGCCGTTGTTGGGGTCCGCGTCCAAGCCGCATATTTTGCGGCTCGGGCGCGGACCCATTCACTTCAATGGGGCCGCAAAAGATGCGGACAGCTCTCTGTGTGCTGTCCGCATCCGTTGCTCCGTTCCGTGCCCCCGCAAAAAAAATAGAGCATGTCCTATTCTTGTCCATATGGGGACAAGAATAGGCATTTTTATAATGGGCCATGTCCGCAAATTGCAAAACACCAACGGTCGTGTGCATGTAGCCTAAATTTGCTGAATTACTATAGAGCTTCTAGCTGCATTAAAAAAAACAGCGAAAAAAACGCGGCAAAAAACGCAGCAAAAATGTGAAAAAAAAACTACAGATGGACTTGCATTAGCGTTTTTTTTTGTGCTGTCAAAATGCCATAATAAGTGCATGACTCGTTTTGTCCATGTGCATTTTTCACCACATTTTTGGAAGATTTTTTGCAAACAGTGTGTCTGCTCAACATTATCTTCATGGTGTTTTTCCCCTATAGAGAAGATGAATACACATAGAAAACCAAAAGCTATCGTGTTATCACAAGAAAGACAAAAAAGCCCACCAGCAGCAATAAAAACCCTTCTGTGTCCAGCATTTCGTATTTCCCATAGACCTTCAGCTAACATCTGAAGCTGGTTTTTTTCTTGGAAAAAAATAAAATAACAAGAAATGCCATGAAAATGCAAAAATTAAGAAAAACACCACCAAAACCCATGTGTGAAAGCATCCTTAAAGGGGTTGTCCAGGATTAGTAATTGTGTGTAGCTACTCGTATTCTATGTAGATAGCTCCGATTTTGAGGAGTTGGGAGATTCCTTCTCATCACTGATTTCTGTTCTTTTGCAAACAAATGGCCACAGGACATAGCAGCTACATTACGTTTTGTCACCTGGAGAATGAGGCGGCTTTCACGTGCAGTGCCGATCACACTGTGAGAAAATGGGAGGTGTCGACGGGTCAGTGTCTCGCTGTGTACACCGGACACACATCCATCGTGAACAGGTGGGTAATGGCTTCCCCCGGACATTTCCTGTAATGAATACAAGTTTCGATCCTAACAGATTTGTCATCCTTCATGTCTGTTCTGCTTTAACTAATTTGTTCACGGCAAGAAGTCTGCCAAAGCTGCCATAGTGAGCACTCAGTGCACAGGGAGTCATTTCTACATGAAATATTAAGTCAATGTATAAACAGGAACTCTACCATTAACAGCGGTAGTCATCCAGAAATAGCTGCAGGTCGCAGGGACATTGACATTTCCCCGGCTACACTGTTCTAATATGGAGAAATATTTTAACGGTATTGCTGTTTATGGAGTTACTTAAAGGGGTTGTCTCATCTCAAACATTAGTGGCATATCGTTAGGATATGCCTCCAATGAATGATAGGTGCAGATCCCACCTCTGAGACCTGCACCTATCTCTAGAATGAAGCTCACAAAGAGAAGTAGAGCAGACCGCGCATGCGCAGCCGCCCTCCATTCATTTCTACGAGAGTGCCAAAAATAGCAGAGCAGTGAGCTCCCATAGAAATAAATGGAAAGCGCACCGCGCAAGCACGGCCGCTGCTCCATTCACTTTTACGGGGCTGACAGAAATAGCCAAGCCAACGATCAGCTATTTTAAGCTCATAGAAATGAATGGAGGGCGGCCGTGCATGTGCGCTTCACTCTCCTTCCATTCTAGTGAAAGGTGCTGGTCCCAGAGGTGGGACCCACACCTATCAGATATTGGGGGCATATCCTAGCGATATGCCTCCAATATTAGAGATGGGCCAATCCCTTTAAAGGCAGTCTGTCACAAGGAAATTTACTGATAAACCACTTACAATGCCTTGTAGGACCAGCGCTGCTGAATGTAATGATACCTTTCGCTTAGTGATCCATTGCTTCACTCTGGAGGAAAAATTACTTTAAATCAATATGCAAATGAGCAGTTAAGTGCACTGAGGGCGGAACCAAGCCATTCTGTGCACCCTTGCTCCTCCTGCGTCTGCTGCCAGCCCATGCCCCTCCTTCTTGATTAATTGGATCAGGTTCCTACATAGTGATCTCACCTGACCCTGTAAATCGAGGAGGGGCAAGACACACTACACACTAAAAGGCTACTTTCACACTTGCGTTGTTGTTTTCCGGTATTGACATCTGGCAGAGGATCTCAATACTGGAAAAAAAAAACGTTTCCATTTATTCCTCATGCATTCTGAATGGAAAGAGATCCGTTCAGGATGCATCAGGATGTCTTCCATTCCAGCAGTGCTCCGTTTTCTAACTGGACACAAAAGCGCTGCAAGCTGCGGTTTTGTGTCCGCTCATAAGGACTGAAAAAAAAAATGGATCCGGCACTGAAAACAATGTAAGGCTACTTTCACATTAGCATTTTTTGCGGATCCGTCATGGATCTGCAAAAACGCTTCCTCTACAATAATACAACCGCATGCATCCGTCATGAACGGATTCGGTTGTATTATGTCTTCTATAGCCAAGACGGATCCATCATGAACACAATTAAAAGTCAATAGGGGACAGATCCGTTTTCTATTGTGGCGATGGGGACACAACCAAACGGAACGGAATGCATTTTGGAGCATTTTGTTTCATTCAGTTCAATTTTGTCCCCATTGACAATGAATGGGGACAAAGTTGAAGCGTTTTCTTCCGCTATTGAGATCCTATGACGGATCTCAATAGCGGACATGAAAATGCAGATGTGAAAGTAGCCTAAGGGCTCATGCACACGACTGTATGTATTTTACGGCCTGCAAAAAACGAATCCGCAAAAAATACGAATGACGTCCGTGTGCATTCCGTATTGTGCGGAACGGAACAGCTGACCCTTTATAAAACTGTACTATCCTTGTCCGTAATGCGGACAATAATAGGACACGTTCTATTTTTTTGCAGAACGGAAATACGGAAACAAAATGCACACGGAGTACCTTCAGTTTTTTTTGCGGACCCATTGAAGTGAATGGTTCACATATGGTCCCCTAAAAAAACAGAACGGACATGAAAAGAAAATACGTTCGTGAGCCCTAAGTCAATGGTAACAGATCTGTCATCCATTGACTTTCAATGTATTTAGTGATGGATCCTTTTTTTCCACTTTGATTTCACATAGCCGCATCCTAACTGAACGAATGCATCCTGATGTGCAAAGTCAAAACAGATCCGTTTAATTCCGGTATAGAGAACGCAAGTGCGAAATTAGCCTAACAGTGACAGATCTTGTTGTTTCCTGAGGAACCCCTAAACAGGGCTCAAGAAACCCCAGGGTTACTGGTATCTTGGTTGGGAAACTCTGGCCTAAGCATTGCATGGGCGTAGCTATAGGGGGTGCAGAGGTAGCAGTCACTACCAGGCCCAGAAGCCTGAGGGGGCCCAAAGATCCTTGTGCCGCATAAGAAGACACAGAAAGCACTGAGGGAAGGAGGGCCCAAGCTGAACTCTTGCACCAGGGCCCATGAGCCGTTAGGTACGCCCCTGGCAACCATCTGTCAGGCTACAATTACCCTTCCTGGTAGATACTGGCCAGAAAATGATTCTGTACATTCCATCCTGTATATAATTAGTTTACTATTAGTATATTTATGTATTTTAGTTTGCTATCTGCTTGTCTCAAAGAACCAGTTAACACAGTAATTGCTTGATTCGCTTGCACACTACCTTCATTTCCCAATATGAACTCTCCGGCAGGATACTAGTGGTCAGGAACCTGCTCTTCAGTGGATCTTATGACAGAACCGCTCGCTGCTGGGACGTGGACTCTGGGAGACCTCTTCAGGAGTTTCAGGGTCACAGAAACTGCATCTTAGTCTTAACACATTTTTCATCCAGTGACATCCTGGAGGAATCAGACCTTGACAGCAAGGAAAAGAAAGAATTCCTTGTGACCGGAAGCACAGACTGTACAGTGAAGATCTGGGAAGCATTCAGTGGGTGCTGTTACAAGACATTAAGGGGGCATTTAGGTGCCATACTGTGTATAGTGCTGGACACCCCCAACAGAGAGCTGTTTTCTGGCAGCACGGACTACACCATCCGGAGGTGGAACATGGTCACCGGTGACCAGCTTAAAGTATTTAGAGATCATCAGGGATCTGTTATATGTCTGGAGGTAAGTCATACAATCATTTTATGCTAAAATTCCTACTTACCCCCCATCTCATAAGGATTGACAGAATGAACGTACCTTCAAGGTAGGCTGGGAGAAACACTGGTAGAATCAGACGTTCCTTACAGGGGTACATCAAGATAGTAAAATGTTAGATCGGTGGCGTTATGACTGCTTGGACCCCCACTAATGGTTGGATTGAGGTGCTGTCTATGTGTTTCTGTAGCCTCCTATAGATTTGGCTATAGCAGCACCGCTTATGTTCCGTCACCATTCCATACAGATGTTCCCCACTTTATAGATATTGGTGGGAAGAGACAGGCACTGGGGAACCCTAGTCTACTGACTGGTGGGCGTCCTAGCAGTTGGATCCCACTGATCTAATGTTTATCACTTTTTTGACCAGAGACTATGGGCCCTTTGACTCAGGCCGAGGATCGGGCTAATTATCTGGAACAAATGTGTGTACCAATGCTCGTTCCTGATAATTGGCCCGTGTAGATGTTCTGTGGCACCAAAAATTCATACTAGTTGGCATAACATCATCCTGTGTAAACTGTATGGGGACAAACAGTTGTAGTAATGATCGCTCAGCCCCACCTATGCCCGAGCATTGCTGTGTCTGTGTGCAGCTAACAAGCAGGCAATGATCAGCAAAATCATCTGTTCTCACTGATCAGTCTACAGTGCCACCGGACTCTAGTTTTAAAGAGCCCCCAACTCCGAATAAAACTCTTCTAAGTCATCCTCTTCTGTCAAGTGATGACATTGTGTACAGATTTTATCTTGGGTATACCTGTTCCTGGGAAAGTTGGGTGACAAACAATATGACCACCATTATAGCTCCAAGGGTTGTCACCTTGCTTTCCCTGACTGCTCAATGTTATATTGTTGCATAGCTTGATGTACCATTCAAGACTCTGGGAAAGCTGAGTAAAAGTTGGTGACTATGTAAGGCTACTTTCACACTAGTGTTTTGGCTTTCGGTTTCTGAGATCCGCTCAGGGCTCTCACAAAACAGATCAGTTTTGCCCTAATGCATTCTGAATGGAAAAGGATCCGCTCAGAATGCATCAGTTTGCCTCCCTTCAGTCACCATTCCGCTCTGGAGGCGGACACCAAAACAATGCCTGCAGCGTTTTTCTCTCCGCCATGTGGAGCGGAGCAATGTAAGTCAACGGGGACGGATCAGTTTTCTCTGGCACAATAGAAAACTGATCCGTCCCCCATTGACTTTCAATGGTGTTCATGACGGATCCATCATGACTATAGAAGACATAATTCAACCGGATCCGTTCATGACGGATGGATGCGGTTGTATTATGGTAATAGAGCATTTTTGCAGATCCATAATGGAACCGCAAAAACGCTAATTTGAAGTAGCCTAAGTCGTATCCATGCTTTCCCCACAAAAGAATAACTTTGATCTTTACCATATTTTTCAAGGGCAGCTCCATGGGAACTTTCTTTGTTTCTGGTAAAACTAGGTGACAGTCAGTATGACAATCTTTACAGCTTACAAATTGGCTGTCACCCAGTTTTCCTTGACTTCTGAGTCGCAATATTAAGAGGATATGGACTTCTGTAGTCTACAGAAGCTGGGTTTAAACATTCATAGAAGTTGTAATGATGGCCAACTTGGCCCAGCCAGGACAGTGCAACTTACATTTGTTTCTGGAGTCCAGAGCACAGCCCTTGGGCCGACTGGGGACTTAAGGTAGCCCTGGAAAAAATAAGCAAAAGTGGCCTCATGTTGTAGACAGGTCCAAACTGATAGAAGGCAGGACCACTATAAGTAAGCAGGACCAATAACATATGTAGGTGGGTCTTTCAATACTTTAGTGCAGCACTAAATACTGCCCTAGTAGAACCAAATACACAGTGTAGCAAAACATACTGCCACCCCTACCGCAGCATTCAACTCTATCATCATCCTGAGGATGGCAGTACTTTTGAATGCAGGAGGGCACTTTCTTCTGCCAGCCAGGTGCCTGACGCTCTTATTTTTAATTAATGCAGAGAGCATCAGATCACTGTGTGCCTGACTGATGGCCATGAGGTCTTGGGTGGCCCTCGAGCATAGGTCCAATGGGAGATTTTCCTGTAGGGTCTATGGCCAGTCCTCTCCTCGCACAGCAGTTTCATGTGAGGGAGGTAAGAGACAACAGTTTAGCTTCTCCATGTGCTTCTGATTACAAAGATCTGTGGCGGTGCAGACCCCTTATGGGCCCTAGCCTTCTCCTACTTCTGAGCAGCTGCTTTCCTTGTATGCGCGGCACTGCACTGGGCAAACAGTGCTGATGATTTTGCAGATGCTTGTGCAGCGGCCCCCTACTACCCCTGGTCATGGTCATACACCTCTTCTCTGCAGTTTCATTTTCTTGCCTGTCCTATGTCTGTTGCACATTCATGGTGGACAGCAAGGATATTCACATAAGTTCTCCTTAGGGAGGGTCAAACCATGACAACATTTTATCAAACCCAATTACAGTTGTGAGTCTGGCAGTACAGAGGAGACATGGAGGGGTTGTCATCCCAAAAGGCTTGAAAACATCTGGTGTGTGTTGGGGGCTGGGTTATTGCAAAGCTTGGTGTACAATTACTAATAGGTACCAGAGTTTTCAGAGCCTGGGGATATCACATACACCATCTATACTACACCATAATGTATTGTCATTCTTCGTGCTCAGTTATGTTTTTATAGATTTTATTATCCAAGCTACAGAACCTTTGTTAGTATTGTATGCAATATGTTTAGAGGCTTGTCTTTTATTTGCCTTGTTCTAGATCTTCCGTGTGAGACAGCTAGGCTGAGATGAGAGAAAAGACCCTATAGACATATCTAGTAGCGGTACTGTAAGTCAAAATCAGCTGGACTGTTTTTTTTTTAAGTTATCTTGAAGGTGTTTCATGATTCATTCAAGTTGTTCCCTCAGTTCCACTGTTTGGTAGAAACTTTAAGGAGAACTTTTCCTATTGCTTGTCCTACCATCCATTTGAGCTGTGGAAGCAATTAGCATAATATTTCCTCCTGAGTTCTTTAACAAATCTAATTGATTTTGACTTACCGAAGCTAGATATATTGGAACCTGGATTAGTAAAACTGACATGGACCTAGTTCAGACAGACATTGCGATCGAACACAGTGTTATATATTTTACCAGAGGAACATAAGAGCGTATCTTGGCTGCCTCTTCAGTATTTCTCGATGATTACCTCCGTCAGTGACATATGCAAAAGACGGGAGCCCCATAAAAAACTGAGTAGCAGACAAATTATGATAAAAATTCTAATCACAGTCATTACCAAACATATTGTAGGTCATTGATAAGTCCACGTAGGTCCTCACCCAAGTAACAAACAACCAACCAGAGGGCTAACAACAACTCTCATATATGCTGATAGTGACTGCAGTATCTGTGTGGTTATATGTCCCCTGGTAATGATAATGCAAAGCAAAAACATTTTTTAAAGGTTTTTATTTTTTAGTAGTAGTAAAACATAATAAAAACAACATCAACTTGGTCTCTCCGTAATCATGCTGACAAAAAAGGGTCGTCATGTCATTTTTAGCACATGGGAAACACAAAAAAAACGAAAAAAAAAAAACAATGGCGGAATGCGTTTCTTTTGTTTTTTCAATTTCACCCGCAAAGATTTTTTATTTCCTGTTTTTTAATACGTGTTAAGGTAAATTAATTGATGCAACCCGGCCCACAAAAACAAGCCTTCATGTGAATAGAAAAGTTAAAAATGTATGGCTCTTGGAAGGTGGGGAGGAAAATAGAAAAATGAAAAGTGGTTGCATCCTTAAAGGGGTTGTCTCATGACAGGCATCGATGGGATATGCCCCATTGTCTTATAGGTGCAGTCAGCTTTTCAGTGGAGGTAAAGAGCTGAACTTACATGCAGCGTTCCGCAATTTGCCAAATGGAACGGGCTTCCCATAATAGAACTTCCTAAAACGCACAAGAATAGGACATGTATTTATTTTGCGGCCCCCCAGAAAGGAGCAACAGAGTGCAGTTCGCATCTATTGCGGCCCCAGTGAATGGGTCAGCATCCGAGCTGCACAAAATGTGGCTCGGATGCGGACCCAAACAACGGTTGTGTGTATAAACCCCTACTGTATGCCAATAAAGGAAGGTTACTGGTATCCCTCGTCTTCATACAGATTCATTGTTTCTGGGCAGCAGGTCACTGTTCACACAGCACCATCCCCTGCTCAGAAACAATGATTCAATGTCCTGCTTCAAGAATTAATTCATCAGTTGAACCTGGGAAGGAAGAGCTATGCTCTGTGATTTGTTTATTTACTGTAGGTAAGTCTCTATACACAGTGAGTAGGTAAGTCTCTGTACACAGGAAAACCTTTTACTTGAAGATGGAGTGAAATTTTAAAGGGTTTCTGTCACCAGGATTACACATTATAAGCTGTCTGACATTAGCTATGTGCTAATGTCAGAGCAGCTTGATAATGTCTTTTTTATAAAAATCCGAGGTATATTTAGGCTAAAAAACGTCTTTTTATAATATGTAAATTAGCCTCTAGGAGCAGGGGGGGGCGTTGCCCTGCTCCTAGCGGCAACCTGCTGGCACGCCCCTTCTTTCTTTGATTGACAGTGCCGGGCAGCGATCCTCTCCTGCCTCCGGCACTGTCTCCCTGCTAAATCCTGCGCCGCCGCTCTGTATTCGGCACAGGTGCGGTGAGCTGAGGACAGCAGGCACCAGCGTCCTCAGCTCACTGCGCATGTGCCGAATACAGAGCGGCGGCGCAGGATTTAGCAGGGAGACAGTGCCGGAGGCAGGAGAGGATCGCTGCCCGGCACCGTCAATCAAAGAAAGAAGGGGCGTGCCAGCAGGTTGCCGCACGGAGCCGCTAGGAGCAGGGCAACGCCCCCCTGCTCCTAGAGGCTAATTTACATATTATAAAAAGACGTTTTTTAGCCTAAATATACCTCGGATTTTTATAAAAAAGACATTATCAAGCTGCTCTGACATTAGCACATAGCTAATGTCAGACAGCTTATAATGTCAAAACTTGATGACAGAAGCCCTTTAAGAACATTTTCAAACTTACAAATCACGTTAACTACCGTATTTTTATTATTATGGTTTGTTTTTGGCTCTTGTAAATATTCTCCTTTCTAAAAGTATTACAATGACATATTTGATCAGACTTGGCTTTGATCAGTAAGTATAATATGATATATGATGTATTAGAAGAGCGTGATTTACGGTACTTCATTTACTACCTGTACATCAAGACAATACAGAAATGAATATTGTAACTCAGGCATCAACAGAAACAGACTGAGGATCAGCCGCCATCATGAGAGAGATTAGCACACCATGTGGATTTTTTCATTTCTATGTACACTGACCTCCTCTTGTATCTTGTGAGGCCAATGTACTCTGGGGAGACTATTTTAATTTACAGATAGTTAAAGGGAATGCGTTCATTTTACTTTAACTTGAAACTTATGAGCGTTTTATAGTGAACATTTCCCCTCCCGAAGTATTCTTGCATATTAGCAATTGAAGGGATTATATAATTAATAAAATAAAAAATAAACTATACATCGGGGGTAATACACACCATTATTTCAACTATATCAGTGCAAAAAATGCTGCTGTTCGGTGAAATTGTCACATTTTTTCTCTTTTTAAAGGGGTTTTCCGAGACTTTAATACTGATGATCTATCCTCTGGATAGGTAATATAGTAGAGATGAGCGAATTGAAGTTGACAAAGTGGAATTCGATCCAAATTTCAGGAAAAATTCGATTCGCACCAAAGCCAAGTTTCGGAACTCTGGGAACTAGGGATCACCCACAATGCCATGCATGCAGCCAATCAGCAGCCGGCCCTGTGATGTCACAGCCCTATAAATAGCCTCAGCCATCTTGGATTCAGCCATTTTACAGTGTACTTAGTGCAGGGAGAGAAGTCAGCAGGCGTTAGGGACAGTGGTAGAAAAGACTTTAAAACTTTTTTATTTTGCTGTATAGAAGTTCAGGGAAAGGATAGGGAGGAATCATTTCACAATATTGAAGCGGAACAGGGTTCAGTAGGGGAGGTTATAGCCTGGGTAATAGGAACAATCCTATTACACCTTGCTGCACTTACTGGGGATCCAAATTGCCATTATACAGCTCTGTAATTCCAGCAATCTGTTCTTGTTATTGGGGTGCAAGCGCTGTTTGATACAGCCATTAACAGGATTTATTACAAGGAAATATTGCTAAGCCTTATTTGCCCTGGTGCGGTGCAGTTATATGTTCTAAAGAATTTTTTGGCTTGTATTAGTGGGAAAAAGGGGCTTATTAGCCTTGTGTGGTGAAGTGAGAAAATTACAACCCTTTTTGGCGTGTATTAGAGGCAATAAAAAAAATTTATTTTCCGTTCAGCGGTTCAGTTATATGTTCTAAAGCATTATTTTGCATGTATTAGTGGCACAAAAAAAGTATTTCCCCCTGTGTGGTGAAGTGAGAAAATTACAGCCCTTTTTGGCACCTATTAGTGGCAAAAAAAAAATATATATTTGCCATTCAGCGGTGCAGTTATATGTTCTAAAGCCCTTTTTGGCATGTATTACTGGGGGGAAAAAGGGCTTATTAGCTGTTGTGTGGTGAAGTGAGAAAATTACAGACCTTTTTGGCGTATATTAGTGGCAAAAAAATATATATTTGCCGTTCTGCGGTGCAGTCATATGTTCTAAAGCCCTTTTTGGCTCGTATTAGTGGCAAAAAATATATATATTTGCCTTTCAGTGGTGGTGTTATATGTTCTAAAGCTTTTTGTGGCATGTACAGTGCTTTGTGAAAGTATTGGCCCCCTTGAACTTTTCGACCTTTTGCCACATTTCAGGCTTCAAACATAAAGATATAAAACTGTAATTTTTTGTGAAGAATCAATAAGTGGGACACAATTATGAAGTGGAACGAAATTTATTGGATATTTCAAACTTTGCTAACAAATAAAAAACTGAAAAATTGGGCGTGCAAAATTATTCAGCGCAGCAAACTCTCTCCAGAAGTTCAGTGAGGATCTCTGAATGATCCAATGATGACCTAAATGACTAATGATGATAAATAGAATCCACCTCTGTGTAATAAAGTCTTCGTATAAATGCACCTGCACTGTGATAGTCTCAGAGGTCAGTTTAAAGCGCAGAGAGCATCATGAAGACCAAGGAACACACCAGGCAGGTCCGAGATACTGTTGTGGAGAAGTGTAAAGCCGGATTTGGATACAAAAAGATTTCCCAAGCTTTAAACATCCCAAGGAGCACTGTGCAAGCGATAATATTGAAATGGAAGGAGTATCAGACCACTGCAAATCTACCAAGACCTGGCCGTCCCTCTAAACTTTCAGCTCATACAAGGAGAAGACTGATCAGAGATGCAGCCAAGAGGCCCATGATCACTCTGGATGAACTGCAGAGATCTACAGCTGAGGTGGGACACTCTGTCCATAGGACAACAATCAGTCGTATACTGCACAAATCTGGCCTTTATGGAAGAGTGGCAAGAAGAAAGCCATTTCTTAAAGATACCCATAAAAAGTGTTGTTTAAAGTTTGCCACAAGCCACCTGGGAGACACACCAAACATGTGGAAGAAGGTTCTCTGGTCAGATGAAACCAAAATTAAACTTTTTGGCAACAATGCAAAACGTAATGTTTGGCATAAAAGCAACACAGCTCATCACCCTGAACACACCATCCCCACTGTCAAACATGGTGGTGGCAGCATCATGGTTTGGGCCTGCTTTTCTTCAGCAGGGAGAAGGAAGATGGTTAAAATTGATGGGAAGATGGATGGAGCCAATTACAGGACCATTCTGGAAGAAAACCTGATGGAGTCTGCAAAAGACCTGAAACTGGGACGGAGATTTGTCTTCCAACAAGACAATGATCCAAAACATAAAGCAAAATCTACAATGGAATGGTTCACAAATAAACATATCCAGGTGTTAGAATGGCCAAGTCAAAGTCCAGACCTGAATCCTATCGAGAATCTGTGGAAAGAACTGAAAACTGCTGTTCACAAACGCTCTCCATCCAACCTCACTGAGCTCGAGCTGTTTTGCAAGGAGGAATGGGCAAAAATCTCTCGAGGTGCAAAACTGAAAGAAACATACCCCAAGCAACTTACATCTGTAATCACAGCAAAAGGTGACGCTACAAAGTATTAACTTAAGAGGGCTGAATAATTTTGCACGCCCAATTTTTCAGTTTTTTATTTGTTAACAAAGTTTGAAATATCCAATAAATTTCGTTCCACTTCATAATTGTGTCCCACTTGTTGTTGATTCTTCACAAAAAATTGCAGTTTTATATCTTTGTTTGAAGCCTGAAATGTGGCAAAAGGTCGAAAAGTTCAAGGGGGCCAAATACTTTCACAAGGCACTGTATAAGTGGAACAAAATAAGGGCCTATTTGACGTTCAGCAGTGCAGTTATATGTTCAAAAGCCCATTTTGGGGTGTATTAGTGGACAAAAAAAAGGGCTTATTAGCCCTTTTTTGGGGTGTTTTAATTTCCTATTTATTTATTTGATCTAACAGTATGTCAGACAGAGAAGTGCCAGGCCCTGCAGAAGGGGAGTGGCAGAGGCCTAAATGTTTATGGCGCAGGCACAGGTCACAGCAGAGTAAGGGGGCGTGGCAGCAGGAGTCACAGTGAGAGGTCTGAGCTACCGGTGTCATCTAGTGGTCGTGTCTTGACCAGCAACCCAGCGGTTCTTGAATAGTGGACTCGGTCATCCACTTCGTCCCAAGTAACATCAGACTCCCCCAGCCAAGAGTCAGTGGGTTTGTCAGACACAACCCTTAGTTGGCATGGCCCGGGAGCAGGCCCTGTGCCCTCACCTATCCTCAACCTGCCTCTGTCCTTTTCTGTTCCCTCAGCCAGAGAAGTATTATATGCTGTGGGCTCAGCTCGACTATACTGTGAGGACAAGCTACTAGAAGACAGTCAGCAGCTACTGGCCAGCCAAGATGTGGAGGAGACATTCGCTGCTTCCTCCGGTAGGCGGGCATGTAGTGATGAGGAGAGTGGCGTGGGAGCTGGTGTTGAGAGCGGTCACGCTCCTGACCCAGAGACCGTTGAGGAGGACATCAGTGACGTGCAGTCTCAGACAGTACTCGATGATGATGATGTAGCTGATCGCACGTTGGAGCCTGGTGAATTGGGGGCTTCATCATCATCGGGAGAAGAGGGTGGCAGCTTGCTTGTGAGGCAGCGGTGGAGCCATCAAGTCGCTAGCATGGCTGGGAGTCAGCAGGGTGGCAGCAGTGGGAGGTCGGAAGTCAAACATGCCCGGGGTAGACCACTCGCTTTGCAGGAGCCTACCTGCCCAGAAAGTAGTGGTGCAGGGGTTCATGGAAGAAGCGGCGGTAGCAGTCAGTCAGTGCGGAGTGTTGGTGGTAAAATCACCTACTCAGCGGTGTGGCAGTTTTTTGTTAAGCCGCCAGAGGAGGTTAACATGGCCATATGTAGAATCTGTGGGCAGAAGGTGAAGCGTGGCCAGAGTGCCAATGTTGGCACCACAGCCCTGCATTAACATATGCAGCATCACCATAAGGTGGCCTGGAAGAACCGTTGCTTCGATGTGGTGGTCCAGCCTGCCGCAGCAACCGCTGCATCACCCAGTGGCACGCACCTGGCAGCCAAGTCTGTCTGTCCTTCCCATCATCTGCGGGTCCCAATGCTCCTGCTCCTCCTCGTCAGTCATTCCATCAGCAATCGATCACCGAAGCGATTGCCAAGAGACAACAGTATGTGTGCATGCATCCAATGGTGCAGAAGCTGAATGTGCTCCTGACCAAGTTGCTGGTGCTGCAGTCCCTCCCTTTCCAAGTGGTTGACTCTGCACCTTTCAGAGAACTGATGGCTTGTGCTGAGCCGAGGTGGAGAGTCCCAAGCCGTCTTTTCTTTGCCAAAAAGGCAGTACCAGCCCTGCACACATATTTAGAACAGAAGGTGGGCCAGTCCTTGAGCCTGTCGGTGTTTGCCAAAGTGTATGGCAGCGTCGACGTGTGGAGCTGTAACTACCGTCAGGGACAATACATGTCCTTTACGGCCCAATGGGGGAATGTGGTTCCTGCACAGCCACACCAGCAACTTGGCCAGGTGACGCCGCTTCCGCCTCAACGTTCTCACGCAGTTGGACCTGCAACAATGTTTGCCTCTGCCTCTTCATCCTCCACCATGTCCTCAGCCTCCACTGCAGGGATAAGTCACAGTGACCCTCCAGCATACCACATGTGCAGGGCCTGGCGGTGTCACACTGTTCTGCACCTGGTTTGCCTGGGCGAACGGAGTCACACAGGGGAGGAACTGCTCCATGTCCTTCATCAAGAAATTTAACATGGTGACCGACAACAGGAAGTACATGGTATCGGTGCTGCGTCAAGGAGGGCTCAGCCATGCTCCCTGCATGGCACACATGTTCAATCTGGTTGTCAAGCGGTTCCTGAAGTCTTCCACCCATCTGCAAGACATCCTAAAAATGGCCAGGAAACTTTGCATGCACTTCAGCCACTCGTACACTGCAAAGTACACCCTCCTTAAGCTGCAGCGGCAGACTGGTATCCCCCAACATAGGCTGATATGCGATGTTTCCACCAGTTGGAACTCCACTTTCCATATGTTGGAATGCCTATACGAACAGAGAAAGGCCATAAACGATTTCTTGATGATCAAAGCGGACAGAACTACTTCCTTGTGTAACTTTGACGTCAGCCAGTGGCAGCTCATGTGTGATACCTGCTAGGTAGTGGCAGAACGTTTGGATTATGTCCATAGCAAACACAGTCCATAAAAGATTCATTCAATAAGGACTCTGGAGGAGAAGTATTTTTTATTTTTATTTAAAAAAAAATAATTCTGGAGATTCCATTTAAATTGCAGCTATTAAATTGAATTGGAAAGCAGTGTTTCCCCATCGGGAGAACCCAACATCACCTAACGGTCCACAGCTCTCCTCTGTTCCGCTCCTGTAAGTTACTAAGAGGCAATACCAGCAACGCAAGTTGTAACATGTTAAACAGTTGGACGTCACGTACCTTGTGATTTGACTCTGTTGGGAGTCACTTAGAAATTCATGTAAAAGTACACACGTCCTCTATTTGTACAAGATGTATTAAAATGCTGCAGGGAATATTTTTGGCATTGATAACATAGAATAGTTTCTTTTTTCCTTTTATTATGTCTTGTGCTTAACATTAAGCTGGGAATTTGTATTATTTGCTAATTCTTAATTTAATGAGCTGTTTAAATGCAAAGAATGTTAGTCTCTAGGTACAGTTTGGCCTCGGCCTGCCAGACTATGAGCCTGATATATGACGAGGCCTGCACCTCGTCATAAATAAGGCACATTTTCTGGCAGCACAGGATATTTTTTGTAGGTTTTAGTTATGGAGGAGCAAACTGTAATATGCGTTGAAAACCCAACAAACACAGAGAGAACTTACAAACTCCATGCAGATCCTAAGGCCCCTTGCAGACGAGCGTGAGCGGTTTAGGTCCAGATCCGTTGTAGATTTGTTTAGTGAAAAATGCGCGATTTCACAAGCAAGTACATTCAGTTTTGTTTGCAATCGCATTCAGTTGTTCAGTTTTTATCGCACGGGTGCAATGTGATTTATTGCATTTTGCACGTGTGTGATAAACTGAATGTTTACAAACAACATCTCTTAGCAACCATCCATGAAAATCGCATTGCATCCGCAATCGGATGCGATTTTCACGCAGCCCCATTCACTTCTATGGGGCCAGCTTTGCATGAAAATCGCAGAATATAGAACATTCTGCGATTTTTACGCAACGCAAAAGTGATGCGTGAAAAACATCGCTCATGTAATGAATGGGTCCGTATTCCGTGCGGGTGCAATGTGTTCGCATCAGCATTGCACCTGCGCAGAATACTCACTTGTGTGAAAGGGGCCTTAAACCCAGGACCTCATTGCTGCAAGGCAATAGTGCTGACCACTGACTGGGCACTGCCTGTATGTAGGAATATGAGGCACTTGATTTTCTTGACACTAAACTGCGTCTTTACCTCCAAAAAAGGCCTATATATATATACCACCTATTTAGAAGTGTTAATGCGGGCACTGCTATTTGTTTATTTAACTTAACCGTTTACAACATACGAACATTAGTGTTGAGCGAACCCGGATTGTAAAGTTCGGGTCCGTACCGAACTTTGCGAGTTTGGGTACCCAGACCCCAACCCGAACTTTGCCGGAAAAGTTCGGGTTTGGGTTGGGTGTTCAGGCATTTATTAAAGCTTTTGAAAGGCTGCAGGGAAGCCAATCAACAAGCTTTTAAGCTGTGGGCACTTAGAAGCCATCACAGCCAAGCCTAGTAATGAGGAACAGTGTTAGGAATCTGGCTATCTGTTTTGTGGGTGATCACCGAGTTGCTCACATTCTAACCAGTGCTGGTTCCTGCTGGATCCCCTCTACAAGGAAAACGTGCTGTCCTTAATTCTGTCACTGGAGCGTGATCGGAAGATGCATTAGTACAAGCGCACGCTGGTAGACGCGCTGCTGATGGCATTCACACCTGACAGTGGGGGCTCAGTGGAAGCACAAAGCGAAGGTAGAGGAGCAGGAGGAATAAGTAGCCAACGCAGCTGGGGCACCACCAGCACCTCAGAAGGGAGGGTTAGCATGGCCCAAATGTGGGAAAGCTTTGTCAGCACGCCACAACAACCGACACCACCAGCTGATATGGAACGTCTTAGCAGGAGGCAGCATTTCAGCAACTTGGTGAAACAGTACGTGTGCACACGCCTCTACGTACTGACTGATGGGTCTGCCCCATTCACCTTCTGGGTCTCCAAATTGGGCACGTGTGCTTGCGAACGTGCGTTTAGCACAGCAAGGGGGCTAATCACAGACAAGCGCAGCCGTCTGTCCACAGCCAACGTGGACAAGCTCACGTTTATTAAAATGAACCAGGCATGGATCCCATAGGACTTGTCAGTACCTTGTGCTGAGTAGACAAGTATACCGGCTGCACTCTGCCATTGTTATACTCCAGCGTACTTACTCTTTGCATTTTCTTTTCTATTTCCCAATGTTTTGGGATCTTGCCAAATTTATAAAAAAAATGAAAAAAAAAAAAAAAAAACAGTGTTGGCTACCTCCTCCTTCTATACCACCGCTTCCACCTACACGGCCACGTCCACCGCCTCCTCATCCTCCTACTCCACTTTGACCTCTGCCTCCTAGTTCAAGATTATTATTTTTAATTTTTTTCTATTCTATGTTATTTTAAGTCATTTCCCTATCCACATTGTTTGCAGGGCAACTGTCCTGCTCTTTCCCCCATTTTGCTTCCTTTTGCAGCCCTCTAGCCCTTACTATGACTATTTTACAGCCATTTTAGTGCACCAAAGTTCAGGTCCCTATTGACTTCAATGGGGTTCGGGTTTGTGTTTGGGTTCGGGTCCCGAACTTTGAGCCGAAGTTCAGCCGAACCCGGCGAACCCGAACATCCACAGGTCCACTCATCCCTAATGAACATTACTGTATATCCAGATAGTATGTTATTTTCTGCAATTGGGTGTACAGTTGTGTCTGGACTTATACCCCACACTGTGACACAAGAAAGTGTCCCAGTGCGTGAGTCTCCCCTTTCACGGAAAGGGGAAGCACTGGAGAATCCAGCAAGGGACCTATCAAAGTGGCTTCTTGCCAGTAATCACTCGGATTGGTTAGTCCATTCAGACTATCCAATCTGAGCGTACTTTGCTTAAAAATGCAGGCTTAAGGCTCTGATCTCCACAGTTTATGTCTGTGAAGACCAGAGCCTGTATCCAAGTACCATGCAGGTACCATGTGTGCCCAACTGCAGCCCCTTGTATCCCCCTTTGTGTCCCCTGCAGCTCACACTGTGCCTCCTGCAGTCCCCATGCCCTACTGAATGGTGATGGCCACGGCTCAGGAACTAACCCACGGCCATCAGCAGCAGGTGTCAGCTGTAACATACAGCTTTTCTGCAATGGCTGAAATCGGTGCTGGCACTGTTTTCCGATCTTTAACCCCTTAGATGCTGCAGCCATCAATAGGTATCGAAAAGTTTTACAGAGGGAAAGGGGCTCCTTCTGTCCCCCATCGGGCCGCTGTGCTGTAATGGCAAGGTCCCGATAGTTGCCATGGCAGCGAGAGGTCTTACAAAGGCCTTTAGACTTGCCATGTAACGAAGCCTGACAGGCCAAAAAACAAGCCCTCACACAGTTACATTGGTGAAAATTAAAGATGTTATGGATGTTAGTATACAGCTACGCAAAATATAGCTTATTTTTAATGAGTTATTTTGTAGCGCCCCAGAGTGGCATTACTGCTTCTGCACCCTGCTACTATCTCTAATGGGCTAACAAAGCGTCATCTTATATATTTTTTTCAGGTCCTATACACTGTGCATTTCTAATGTTTGTAACTGTTATGTTCCCATGTAATGCGTCTGCTTCACCAGCAGGTGGCAGCAAATATGGCAGAGCTGTATGTAGATAGAATAGAACCTTTCATTCCATTGTAACACCCAATCCCCCCCCCACACACACACACACACACTTCCTCCAGGAAGGGTGGGGACCAGTGAGAGTTAATCTAGATTACCCCCTGCTTAGGGAAGGTGTGCAGGGCATGTCTCTGCTGGACGTGCCCAAGCCAGCCAGAGCATCCTCAGCCCTGCTGGCCATGGTGGCAAAGCTTAGAGCCTCAGGAGCTAGGAGGAAAGTTCCCTGGTCTAATCAAGAGATAGACCATACAGAGAGAAAGTGCAGCATCAAGAAGAAAGCAAAGATTCTATTTAAGCCTGTCAGTACAGCAGAGCCAGAGAGAAACAGATGTAGCAGGGTCGAGTTTGCCTGCCAGTTTTAATGCTTAAGCCTGCTGGGACCAAGACAAAGCTTGAAGATTGATTCTGATGAACGTTTATTCAAGTAAAGCTGCTGTTCAACTACATACAAGGTCTGGACTCAATCTTTCTTTCAAATCCCTCAATTATTCCTCCTAGTTATTGCTTCGGAGCCAAAGCCTGGGGTCCAGCCGTATCCAGATAGGACCACAATGACACATATAAAGGGATATTTTTGTCCGCACTATACCACTTCACATTCCTACATCTGTGACGCGTTTTTATATAGAGGGCCCTAGGGGGAGGCGCCCGTTGCAATTTTATGCTGCACAAATAGTAAAATATAAAAACTACATCACCGTATCGACCTACAGAATAAATTATTGTATCATATATACCTCATGAGGAACCACATAAAAATAAAAAGTGACAGAATTGCAATTTCTGCCCAACTCACCTCCTAAAAATGGTATAAAAAGCAATGAAAAAGTAATTTGTACCCCAAAATAGTGCCAATAAAACCTACAGTTTGTCCTGCAACAAACAAGCCCTCACACAGCCCAGTCAACAAAAAGTTAAAATGTTATAGCAAAAAAAACTATTTCAGCAAATTTTCCATGTTAGAAAATGTCGTTTCTTCCCCTCTAAATGCTGCATTGCCCACAAAGCAGTTTACAATTGTGTTGATGCATTCAGGAAAAATGCATAACAAGTTGAGGGGTGCATTTTCTTCTGTTACACTTTGTGAAAATGAAAAATTTGGGGCTCAAGCAACATTTTATTGGAAATAAAATGTAATGTTTCATTTTCACAGCCAAGTGTTTCTAAATTCTAAAAATTTCTAAAAAGCACTCACTACATCCCTCAATCAATTTCTTAAGGGGTGTGGTTTTAAAAATTGGGTCACTTTCTGGGGGTTTCCTTTCTAGGGGTATCTTTGGGACATACTGTAGTACACAAAAAACATTCCGACTAAATCTGCCCTCCAAAATCAATATTGCGCTCCTTTTCTTCTGAGCCCTGCCATGTGCCCATGAAGAGATTTTCAACCACATATGGGGTGTTTCTGTAAATTTCAGAATTAGAATAATACATATTGAGGTTTGTTTTGCTGTTTAGCCTTGCCGTGTTAAAAGAAAATTGGATAACAATGTAAAATCTGCACACAAAAATGAAATTTAGAAATTTCTCCTCCATTTTGCTTTAATTCCCGTGGAACACCAAAGGGTTAACAAAGTTTCAAAAATCAGATGGAATAATTTGAGGGGTGTAGTTTCTAAAATGGGGTCATTTATCGTCATTTATCGGTAGTTTCTATTATGTAAGTAACTTCAGAACTGAATTGGTTCTTAGAAAGATGGTTTTGAAAATTTTCTTGAAAATTTTTAAAATTGCTTCCAAAATTGTAAGCTTTCTAATGTCCTAAAAAAATGTAATGACATTTACAAAATGAGTAACTAAGCCAATTTTCCTATACATCAGTTTTAATAAATCTCCCCATTGTTTTCAATATCAGTTAGAAGTGCCCATGTATAGTTATAGAAACAACTTCCTTTAAATGATTTATTTTTTCTGTATGTGAACATACATGTATATTTGGATGGAGGTTCATTTGCGGTCTCTGCACACAGATCATGTGAGCCCTATGTTTATGTGAGGGGAGAATCGAGACGGGTATGTTTGTTTTGCCTTCTTCTTGAAATAAATGGATATGCTGACAGATTGTAGGAGCGTACCGCAGCTAAGATACAAGCTGATGTGTTCAGGGGCAAAAAGAGAAAACAGGGGTGCTAAAATCTCCTAAAACTGAAAGAGAAGGCAGGTCCGCTGTGCAAACTAATAGTGAATGTGAATTCAAGGTTCTTTCCGCTTACACGCTATATCCAATTTGTATAAGATGAGTAAAACTATGAGAGCAGAATTTTTTCAGTTTTTTTTTTTTGGGGAACTTTGATTACATCACATTACTACTTTGTCTATAAGTGGCTATGGAGGATTATAATGATTTCTAGTATGAGGTTTTCCACTAGTATTAAGGATCACTATAGGTACAAATACAGTAGTTATAGGGGATGCTGAGGTAGCAGTAACGCCCGTGTCCTGGAGTGGACACTGAAGTACTTGTGCCACATAAGAGGACAGTATTATGAACTCTCAACTTATAGGAAATATGTTTTATCGTAATCATTTCCCTGTAATAACTATAGACAATGCCATCTTGCTGCACAATGCTTATCTTCCATCTAGGGCTGCTATAACCATAAGGCCAACAGAGCAGATGCCATGGGTTCACTTGAAAGATGTCATGTGATGTCATTGGGTCATGTAAAGATGGAGAAGGTGCACCCAAAGACCACTTATGTTAACACAGACAGAGCATTGTATTTACTGTGTATTTATGGCACTAGTTATCTGAGCACTGTGTGGCGCTATCTGGACACTGATAGCTGGGAAGTGCTATATACTGTATATGGGCATAGTCATTGTCTAGACAATCGGGGCACAATCTAGCTCTATTTGGGCATTGGATTGTGATATTTATCTTGGCAATGCGTGGCACTATATGGGCATTTGTTTAGAATGATTTAGGCAAGACTTGTCTGGGCCAGTATGACAATATACAGCATACAACAATACTTATATGACCATTTTATGGCAACATGGCTGTCTCTGCCTAAGGCCTTGTATTACATACACAAAGCTGTGATAACAGGCTTGCCTTGTTACTCTGCCTATGGACTGGTATTATAGACAGGCACCATGCACAGAACTGATAACAGGCTTTCCTTGATATTTTGCCTATGGACTGGTATTATAGACAGGCACCATGCACAGAACTGTGATAACAGACTTGCCTTGGTACTCTGCCTATAGACTGGTATTATAGACAGGCACCATGCACAGAACTGTGATAACAGGCTTGCCTTGGTATTCTGCCTATGGACTGGTATTATAGACAGGCACTATGCACAGAACTGTGATAACAGGCTTTCCTTGGTATTCTGCCTATAGACTGGTATTATAGACGTGCGCAATGCACAGAACTGTGATAACAGGCTTTCCTTGGTATTCTGCCTATGGACTGGTATTATAGACAGGCACCATGCACAGAACTGTGATAACAGGCTTTCCTTGGTATTCTGCCTATGGACTGGTATTATAGACAGGCACCATGCACAGAACTGATAACAGGCTTTCTTTGGTATTTTGCCTATAGACTGGTATTATAGACAGGCACCATGCACAGAACTGTGATAACAGGCTTTCCTTGGTATTCTGCCTATGGACTGGTATTATAGACAGGCACTATGCACAGAACTGTGATAACAGGCTTGCCTTGGTACTCTGCCTATGGACTGGTATTATAGACAGGCACCATGCACAGTTGCTTACTTTGGTACTCTAGAACGATGTCTTTGTAGCGGGTGTCAACAAGATGGTAGTGGAAATAAACATTGTGCAGAAACTAAAGTACTTTCTTGTCTGTGCTATAGCAATGGTTACTGGTGATTAGTATGCACATATACTGTAAGCAGACCACAAAAAGACTGGAAAGACATTCATGCAAACAGAGCAGAAGTTGTGCGGTGGGGTGTGCTAAACTCCACATTCCATGTCATGTTGGTATAACTATTCTATACTAAACAAAGCGCTTTTCTGCAGTACCCTCCCATGTGGCTTCTCTGGAACCAAGTATCCTAAATCTGTGATCCTTTTAAAAAAATTTTTTTTTACACTGCAACCCAATTTAAATACTCCTGATGGAATTTCTTGTCTTCAATTTTGTTTTTACATAAAATTATTTGACCCCAGGTTACAATGTAACTAACTACAGAATTTTCTTCAATAGATAATACTATATTATATTGGGTATTACTGGGATTGTTTTTTTTTTTTTTTTTCCGTTTTTTTTTTTAATAACTACAGGTGCCAGCATTCTTTGTAGGATGACATGGGATTCATTTGTTCCTGCGACCCTCAGTTTCTAAAGTTTAATATACTCTCAGGTTGCAATGCTGGCTTTTCTCAGGGACCCAGGAGGTGTCTGGATCAGATAGCATTCATTGATTCTGTGGCTACAAATGATTGTATGAATGAATTGGTGGGCACAGATTATCAGATTGGCTGTAACACATATCTGGGGTAATTTAGTATTTTGGAAAATTTATTTTATCCTGGAAAACCCCTTTAAAGGGATTGTTCACCATTTGGGGGCCTTTCGGACAGACCCCCCACTTCACTGGACCTGCAGAGGGAAGCATACTTACCTGCTGCCCCCCACTGGGTTCTGGTTCCTCCGGTCCCCCACCACTATTGCCTGCTACTGTTGCCATGCTTCAGTCCCCGGGGTCAAGTTGCCGCTACAGCCAATTACGTGTTCCCTATGCCTCGTATCACATGACGCATTAGGGATACATCATTATGTCACTGATCTGTGGTCGGTCATTAGCTGTAACAACAAAATGACCCCGTCAAACAGGAAGCTTAGTAGCATTGACCAGAGCGTGGCAATAGTGGTGGGGGACCGAAGGAGCCGGAACCCAGTGGTGGGGAGCAGGTAAGTAGTCTTCCCTCTACATATCCCGTGAAATGGGAAGGTCTGGCAGAAAGTCCTCCGAAAGCAGACAATCCCTTGAAGGCCTCCCATACACATAAGCGTATAGCTATTGAAGGTGTGTGGTCTTTAGCTGCATTACTGGGACAATTCATGAAACATTTATAATAAAACTGGTTGGATAACTGATCAGTTTCATAGAGCAGACGATAAATCCCAGTAATAGGATTATTTTCTTTCCTGAGATGTTAGTAGTCATTTCTTGTATTCTGTTACCAGTCTGCCAGATCCATGATGATGCAGTAAATTCTGTCATGTGAACTCAGTTTTCCAGCCACTTTCACACGGGAGTATTCAGATCAGTATTTTGCATCAGTACTTATAATCCAAAACCAGGAGTGGTTCCAAAATACAGAAGAGGTAAAATCTTTAGGTTTGAATTCTGACATAAAATACTGACCTGAATACTGTCGTGGGAAAGGGCATTTTACACATTTGTGAGTATGTGTTCTCCTGTATGTTCATGTAGATGTTTTACAGTGACCAATGCCTTAAAGTTTTTAACAAAATAACAAACTTTGTAATATATTTAACTTACTTGAGTCCCCCCTCCACCATTCCCATCCATCTGCCACCTCTTCTGTTATCCCTCCATGTGCACTGCTATAACAGCCATAGTGATGAACAGCGGCATTACTACGGACAGAATCTGGAGAACACGAAGTAGGGGGGGGGGGGCACGAAGGGAAAGATAAGAGGAAGACACAGTACTGGCAGAGAACAGGCAGAAGAGAACTGGCAATGCAGCAGGCCGCAGGGGCGGTGTAGAGGATGGGAGATGGCAGTTCTTCCTCTGATGCTTCCTGAGCCATGCAGTTAATGGAGGGCACATCCTGGTAGGGAGGGTCTCCTAACTGATGGTAGTTTGGGGTGCCCTCGGTGTTGTTGGCTGTTGCGGGGTGCAAGGCAGGGTCCCAGTGAGATGCAAAGCAAAATGTTGTACTGTTGCAATGCAGGTGTTGGGTCATACAGTGATGACTCTGAGGACAGTTTTGCACCAGTTCTTTACTGAAGGTACTGACAGTCATTGTTCAGATGATGCATGGACTGGCAGATTTTACAGGTTGCAATTTCCACAGTTTCTACAGTTTTATGGGCTGCGACGATAGTGGACAGGCCAAATGCTCTCTGAGTTACTCTCTGCAATCACCCCAATTCAGCCAATGGGCAGCCCCCATTTATAACATGTGTAGGCTGCTCTACCTTCTAGAATAATTTCTCATTTGCTTCCTCAGAGGCAGGTTGTATGGGCTCTATCTCCCAAGCTGGATGGTTGGTCTTTCCCCAGGACCTCTCTCTCTCAACTAACTTTTTACACTGAGTCTAGGCCATTCCTTATGAGGAGAGCAGAGCAGCGCCACCTAGTAACAGTTACCAATGCCTGTTACCAGTTTGACAGCCTGTTCAAAGGAAATGCATATACTACCTCTAAAAGCACTTTTAACCCTTTCTGCAGTGGAGCGCTGTGTATCAGAGGGGAACTGCAGTGAGGTACATATATTGCAGAGGTTAGCAGTTTTGAGTCCAAGCAGAAATATTTTAATATTCCAGATTACCCCATTAAACAAGTTGTCTATCTTGGGCAATCCTTTTATTTTATTTTATTAGACTGGTTCTTAAAATGACTGATCACAAAGGGTCCTACTGCTGGGACCTCGCTGCAATCAGATGTAATTTGTGGAGGAATCTTTTAGCAAGTGTTCAGTTTTCCTGCAGCACCACCACAGGGGAAGTGAAGCATTACATGCTGACCATTGATAACAATGGACTGTCTCTGTAATGTTTGGACAAGCTGGGGCCTTCAGAAGGAGATGCTATAGCTACATGCTCTCTACTCCATTGTATTGATGGAGATTCCTTTCTGTTAGCTCAGAATCACCTAAACTGCTATTAGAAATCGTGTTTCCTAATGCAGATAACTCCTATCAGCCCCTGAATTATAATAATAATCCCTTGTGAGCTGTAAAGTACAGAGTTCCTAGAGTCCTGTTATGGTGACGAGAAATATTAAGGGATGTTGAATTTCCTTTCATATGTACATTGCTAGAGACGGCCAAAGAAAACAAGGAAAGGATTGCCTCTCACGTCACCTTAAGGTTCTGGCAGATTAGCATCCGTAATTCACTAGATTATACAATAAAAAGGAAAATAAAAACAGTCATCTGGTGGATATTATGAAGCTTTGAACATTGAGGCTGTTTTCCCGGGGTAGGTCTCCTAAAATCACTTGCACTTAAGCTCAGCTGTTACTGGATGAGAGGATCTTTGTCTTGGAGCGGGAAGTACAAGAAGTGATGGGCATGACAGCATGTTACATGGGATAATATTGTCAGATACATGGCTGAAGTATTTATATAAGATGACTTGAACTCTGCTTAATCTGACTACAAGTTTAAAGAAAGATTGAGAACATTCTAGCATGTTTTTCTTGGTCCGGTTTGCTCGGTTATATCATCGGCATGCTCAGTTTTCTAACGTTTACCATTATACAAAGCAAAGCTCATCATTGAGGACACCAGATGTACATTACATCAGTGCTATCTCCTCTTTTTCATTAGATCTTCCTTGCCTTGGCCTATTTACTTGGCGCAGTCATGTTAAAGAGGACCTCTCACCTCTCCTGCATAGTTGCCAATGGTCTCGAATTTGCCAGGACTGTCCCTGATTTTCCTGGCAAATTCAGGATGTTTCGGGCTGAAAATAGGCAGAGCTAATATAAACACTACCCATAAGGGAGCGTTCCCAGTGTGGGTCAGGGTTTAGATGCCCTGATTTTACCAACTGAAACATTGGTAAGTATGCTCCTGACATGTCTCTCTATTGGGGAAGCATTGCGTGCATCAGCACTTCTCCAGAAGTGCACTAGGCTACAATTCCCAGCACCACTTGTGCCTCTAGTCTAGGGATCAGCAACCTTCGGCACTCCAGCTGTTGTGAAACTACAGTTCCCAGCATGCTCCATTCATTTCTATGAGAGTTCTTAGAAGAGCATAGCAAGTATGCATGCTGGGAGTTGTAGTTTCACAACAGCTGGAGTGCCAGAGGTTGCCTACCCTTGCTCTATGCTCTTACAACCTAAGGGATGAGAAGTTACCAAGGAGAGGCTAAATGATCTGATCAGGGGCTTGGAGGAAACCAAAGAGAAAAAGGACTGGAGAGCATATGGCTAATGGTGGCTCCAGGTCTGCAGATAAGGAGTCCGGCAGTTCCTGAAAGGAGAGGTCTTGGCTCTAGAGAAGCAACAGTAAGTTCCCTGGATTTCCTCAGAGGAGGACCTTACCCCTCACTCCATTTTTATCCCAGAGCTTGAATGCTGCAGACCCAAAGTGGATCCAGGTGTAACAACAACCTTGCTGCAAAAAGGAATCATTAGACATAACTGGGACTTGGTCTTCTATTAAAAAGTTAAAGAGATAACTGTCGGCTAGAGGACTTTGCTGTATTCGTAATATTAAAGTGAAAAACGTCAAAAACAAAGATATACGAAATAAATCGGGGACACGCGAAAATGAGTAAAAATGTAGAGAGAAAAACATTAGTACAAAATACTATATATTAGTATTTAGTATTTACTATATATTAGTGACATGTTTTTAGAAATCACACCATGGGTGAGTTTTAACTGTAGAATTTTTTTTTATGTAGCATATGGATATGATTTGTTTGAATCTCATCCACTTTACTGCTATTGTAGAGTGCTGCTGATTTGCCACACACAGATCCACTTTGGAAAATCCGCAGCATGGACATCACATGTGGCCATACCTTTATGGTTCTTTTTAAAGCACCTCCATACGGGTTGATTTGGAGGACATCTTTTTGCACTTCTTTGGGTGTAGCTGCAGGTCATGTGCCCAGAGACAGACATCCAGAAGACAAGCCGGAAACTTTTCTTTCACAGTTTTTGCCTTGGCAGTGATGTTCCTATTAGACGTATATAGTTTAGGGCCATGTGGTGGAAAAAGTTTGTGATCTATATTACTCTAACCAATCAAAACTTCAGATTTGTAAATATTCATCTAATATTGTCCTCTCAGCTGAGTTAAATGGATTCCTAAAAGCTTAAAGCCTACCTAAGTTTTAAATAAAAAAGTTTTCATAATGGTTGTGCTTCATTGTAGAATCATAACTGTGAAAGAGCAGGTCTTTTTTGGGCTTCCTCAACCATATTATTCCCTGTTTCACTTGCACAGCTAGATGCATTTCTCTCACAAGCAGATTGTGTCTCCCTTCTTTGGAATCTACCAGCACTGTACTGCTGTGACCTCACTTCCCTTACTTCCCACTATGTTTGTTTTCTTCTAGGGAGCTCAGAAAGCTGATAAGATGGCGTAGATCAGACTTACAAACACATATGAGCTTGTCTGTTTTTCAAAAGCTGTGTAGAGCCAGTGCTTTAATTAGGCTCATTTCCTGCGAACAGTCTTCTGAGTCTCTGTTACTAGAGACGGATCTAGCCTTACAACGGACAATAGATTGCAATTGAATTTGACGTGGCCATGACTTTACAGCCTTATTTCAGGTGGATGCAAGCAGATTTTTAAATTAACTGATCTAGAAATTAGCAAATTACACTATTCTCTATTAATTTAAATTAAATTGTGTGAAAGTACAGTGACTCTTTAAACTGCAGTGTAAAAATGCTATATCTCATGAAAAAATCCAGAATATCACCAATGAGATTGTAAATAATACAATGTTATTTATTTTATTAACCCTCTTAGTGCTAGGTACGGCGTTTTACTCCACGTAATTTAAATTCTAAACGTCCGTTAGGATACAATTTCGCCTTCCTACCCAGCACTAACTAGTCTTTAAAACTTAGCTTTTATTTTAAATTCCTTTATTATCTCTATCGAGGACAATTAAAACTCTCAGTGATCTCAGCTCACCCTTCTTTCTCCCCTCTTGTTCGTATTGTAAACCTCCTGCTGTTCAACTCACAGCGCTGGAGTTTTCCCCATCATGGCTGTGCACTGCCATTAATTGAGGAATTGATCTTGCTAGGTTTTTGGTAAGTCATTTTGGGTGTTGTGAGCTGGTAACTGAATCTACAATCTTTTACAACCGCTGCCACCCGACATGTTTTGCCGAAGATTCAGCGTCTTCAGGGGCTATGGCAGTATGTACGCGCGTTGTAAAGTACTGACTTTTATAACCTCTCATCCCCTCCCTCTTTTGGGCGGGACGCTATTCTGTCCAATAGAAATGTCTGTTAGATGTATATTCATATTGTTCCTTCTTACTCGTACTCCCATAGGTTATAGTAGGTGCATATGCCCAGCCTAATATGCTCTGGTTCATTTAGGATTGTTTCTGCGCATGTCTAGAGACTTAGATGTTGCGGAGGTAGTTTTAGCTCCTAAGTGCGCATGTCTGTACACTTAGATGTTTTTTTTTCGCCACAGAGTTCTCCATCTATTGCGCATGCCTTTATACTTAATGTATTTCTCTCTACATTTTTACTCATTTGCGTATGTCTATTGCGCATGCCTTTGTACTAATGTTTTTCTCTATACATTTTTACTCATTTTCGCGTGTCCCCGATTTTTTTCGTATATCTTTGTTTTTGACGTTTTTCTCTCTGTGTTTTCATTTGTGCGACTTTATTTCATCTTTCATATTTATTTTTATACATATATGAGACATTACATTTTTGCGAATATTTTTAATTATTATTTGCGCATGTCTCACAAATTTTTCAGAGAGATTCATCTAGTGCGCATGTCTTTATACTTTAATATTTTTCCTTTGATTTTTGTTTCTGCGCATGTCTGGGGACTTTGGAGAAAGGTTTTAGATGTTGGGTGCGCATGTTTTCAGGGTTCTTCTACATTTATTGCGCCTACTTTTTCTTTTGAGTTTTCATAAGTTAATTCTTATTTTATTTTATTTTACTCTGCGCACTATGTAGATTCCTTAGTTTTTTTAGAAAATCTTTTTAAAGGGATCGGGCTATCTGCAGAATTCCGGTTGTTCTGTTTCCACTGTATCCTTTGGGCAAATGTAAGCGATTTCCTCTTTAGTATCTTTTTATTTATAGGGATCTCCTTTATATGGTACAGTCAGTATTTTTATGTCCTCTTTTTTTTATCTTTATTTTGTCTTTAAGTGTTATTTTAATATCTGTTTATAGGAAAGAGGAGTATGTAAAACCTTCATTTAAACCATTTGGGGATAGGCTATTCAGCCTATAAATCCATCTTGTCTCCTCTTGTTGAAGTCTCCTATCTATATCTCCCTGTCTAGGACCTGTTTTTATTATATAAATATGAAAGATGAAATAAAGTCGCACAAATGAAAACACAGAGAGAAAAAACGTCAAAAACAAAGATACACGAAAAAATCAGGGACACGCGAAAATGAATAAAAATGTAGAGAGAAAAACATTAGTACAAAGGCATGCGCAATAGACATACGCAAACGAGTAAAAATGTAGAAAGAAATACATTAAAACATTAAAGTATAAAGGCATGCGCAATAGATGGAGAACTCTGTGGAGGAAAAAAAAAACATCTAAGTGTACAGACATGCACACTTAGGAGCTAAAATTACTATCGTAACACCTAAGTCCTTAGACATGCACAGAAACAATCCCAAATGAACCAGAGTATATTAGGTTGGGCATGCACATTTACGAATAGATGGAGCCATGCGCAATAGATGGAGAACTCTGTGGCGTAAAAACATCTAAGTGTACAGACATGCGCACTTGGGAATTAAAACTACCTCTGCAACATCTAAGTCTCTAGACATGCGCAGAAACAATCCTAAATAAACCAGAGCATATTAGGCTGGGCATGCGCACCTACTATAACCTATGGGAGTACGAGTAAGAAGGAACAATATGAATATACATCTAACAGACATTTCTATTGGACAGAATAGGGTCCCGCCCAAAAGAGGGAGGGGATGAGAGGTTATAAAAGTCAGTACTTTACAACCAACGTACATACTGCCATAGCCCCTGAAGACACTGAATCTTCGGCAAAACATGTCGGGTGGCAGCGGTTGTAAAAGATTGTAGATTCAGTTACCAGCTCACGACACCCAAAATGACTTACCAAAAACCTAGCAAGATCAATTCCTCAATTAATGGCAGTGCACAGCCATGATGGGGAAAACTCCAGAGCTATGAGTTGAACAGCAGGAGGTTTACAATACGAACAAGAGGGGAGAAAGAAGGGTGAGCTGAGATCACTGAGAGTTTTAATTGTCCTCGATAGAGATAATAAAGGAATTTAAAATAAAAGCTAAGTTTTAAAGACTAGTTAGTGCTGGGTAGGAAGGCGAATTGTGTCCTAACGGACGTTTAGAATTGTAAATAATACAAAGCACGTGTCAGGGTGTTATATGTCAAGCTGTAAAGTTACATCATTGTCAAAACTTGATCAGCGTAACCTGGGGAAGTGTCAGTACCAATATAATGCAACCTTAAAAAGTCATACACGTAATTATATCTTTGTCTTCATCTATCCAGTATTCTGCAATATCGTGAAATAAAACCAAATGTCCTGAAGCTACTTAGTCATCAGTGTTTATCTTGACCCCTCTTGTGGGTGGCCAGATCAGAAAAGTCCATGAAGTTGGTCTCTTGGGCCCAGCCGCTACATTATTTCCATCTTGAGTGAAGCTTGATCCTTTTTCCTATGCCTGAATATTTTCCTGCTGATTTGGTCTTTGGCCCAGACATACTGATTTCAGTGGTAATGCTGGATAGTTTTATACAGGTTTAGCGTATAAGAGTCCAGCCACATGTTCAGGTTTCTGCATGCAGTTTTGATAGTAAAAACCAGGAGTGGATCATAACAGGTGAGAAAGTATAAAGGACAGGTACGACTTCTCCCTTTTCTGAATCCAAACAAAACTGCATCAGGAAACCTGAACTGCTTGCTTACAACTGCAGAGGGGCATCCTAAGGTGGGGTTTCCACACTCAGGTTTTGTTCAGGTTTTTTGTTGACCTTTTTTCAGCCCTTAGTGGGCCCAGGGCAGCCGCCCCCCGCCCCTCCGACTAGCTACTTCTCCGGTGTGACCGTACCTTTATTGTTTCTGCATCATATACGATCTCATAATTGTTTTCTTATACAGCAGCTAGGTAACGGTGTTCTTTTTTTACAGATGGTTGGACATCATTTATATTCTGGCAGTGTTGACCGGACTGCAAAATGTTGGTTGTCCGACACCGGTGAATGTGCCCGAACCTACAAATCTCATAAACACAGCATTAGCACTTTGAAATATCATGATGGAATATGTAAGTCATCGTCATAGCCGTCTGTCTATCATGTTTGCCTTATGGACATATAGATAAGATAAAATTGTATTCAAACTCAAGTTTAGTCAAGTAAACTGTGAACTGGTGTATAATTTCAGACTCTTAGGCCCCACAATATTTTCAAATATTACAATATTTCACCACGCATGGCCTATTTTGGACTTCATGACACAATGATATCTTCTCGTTTCGAAAACCAGAACTATCAGTATGATTAAGCTATACCAAATTTATATAGTTTTTTTCTTTATATTTTTTCTACATTTGCACAATAAAAATTAATTTTGGAAACATTTCTATTTTTACATCTGTGTGAGGACTTGTGCAGGAATCTGGTTCAATCAGCCCTAGAAGGCATTGTGCCTGGTTTAGGCTAGTTTCACACTAGCGCCTTTTTATCTGGCAGACTATTTTGGCAGGGAACAGCCTGCCGCATCTCTCTGCATTCTGGCATTGCTGGAAGCTACTGCGTTGCAGTCCAGCCCCATTAACTGACAGATCTGGCTGCAACCTGGCAAATATGCCGGACCAGCCGGATGGATAAAAAGCGCCAGTGTGAAACTAGCCTTATCAGTGAATTTCCTGGTGACGGGGCTCCTTGTCTTGCTGAAAATAACATGGTGTGACTGTAGCTTACATGTTTTCTGGTGTTAATATATGCACGCCAATATTATTTATTTCAGTTACTGGATATTATACTAGCGCACGGTTCTTATTTTCTGTATATGACTCCGGTTGCTATGTCACTGTCTATGTACATGGATGAATAACCAAACGACATTGCAGTTAATGAATATGATAAAATGACTGGAATTCATTGAGCAGTGAGTTGGTTTTGTTTTGATAACCGACCTGTTAGCCATGATCCTGATTTGTATAATGACTATATTGATAAAGGGCCTTTCTATCACAGTCAGGACTGTATATTACAGCATGGCTAACTGCACCTTGGGCTTGGCCCAGCACTGCTTTACTTCATCTTCTGAGGTGATGTCACGTGTAGCAGAATTGTTTGAGAAATATCTGCCACTAAAAATTCAGTTCCATTCATCTGATCTTTTGGTGGCAAGCAGTCAGCAGGTCATGGCTCTGAATATATCACGTGGTTGTCTATCCCCCATGACTGCTTCTAGTGTCCTACAAAATTGTCAACAAGTTTAGGCTCCACTTTGTAAAGGTGTTTCTAAATGTGGCGTTTCCAGCCACGCAGTGCCTCAATGTGCTGTTGGACCAGCTTGGAAATCAACTCCCATTTGTAGATATCATCCAGATCCTACACAGCTGGAGTTTTTTTTTCTCAGTTGCCGACTACTCAAAAAATTTCTTTTTGAAACATACACCAATATCCTGTCTGATTGCCACCCCCAACATCCAAAATTTATATCCTATTGGGAAGAGCTTAAAATTACATTGCCAGCTATGGAAGGGTTCCTCATCCTCTCTTACATCCATTCTGGTAATGCATTATTTTTTATAGCTTATAATACCATGGTCCCATGGTCCACAGATGTCCCATATTTAATTCTGTATATCCACAGGAAGATAGTCCAGGCCTGCTGCTTTACAATTTAAAGCAGATTCTAGCTCCGCCAATTCAGAAGGAATGTCCAACAATTCCTGTTTGATTTTAGGCAAACCCACCAGATACCTCTCCACCTACCCATACTGTATGTAACAGCGGCTGCTGTGCGCCGCTGTTTCCCTGCTTACCGCCGCAGTCCCGGGCTCCGTGTTCAGCGGTGATCTACTGCCAGTGTTTCCTTTCAGTCCTGGCCACAGCATGCTTGAAATGGAGCAACTAGAAATGACTGGGCCCCACAGCAAATTTTTGAATGGGGCCCCCTCCCCCAGTAATTTTTTCACAACCCCTTCCTTTCATTCCGCCCCCTTTCCTGTGGCTAGTAAAGATCGCTCTCTCAGACCAGGCAGCTGTTCCATCCGTTTTCTAGACTGTTTATCCTGCCACTGTATATCATTTAATTGTGTAATACTGTTGAGGGGCCCTGACAAAATCTTTTAGTACTTCTCCTCCTCCTCTCGGATGGGCCCCTTCTGGGTCAGGGCCCCAAAGCAGCTGCTTCCCCTGCTTCCCCTATAGTTACGCCCCTGGTCGAGGTCCTTGTGTCCTGCTAAGGTTCCTGATATCCGCTTGTGTTCCTGGATTCTGCTACCCATTTGATCCCTGCCTGCTTGCCTAAACTCTCCTGTTGCCGATCCAGATTGCCTGACCTGTACCTGTGCCGCCTGCCCTGACCTTTCACCTATCTGACTTCGCCTCTGCCTCATCCTTCGGTCCTGCACTGTTGCTCCTGGTAATGACCCAGCCTGCTGACAACGCCTGTACCTCTTGTACCTTTCTCAGGTACCTTCTGGTCTGCCTGGACCAGCTGCCTCGTGTGCCTATCCTCCTCAAGAGGTAGCGACCTGGTGTTCCCCTCGGGAAAGTCTAGCCACACCATCAGGGGTAATGTGAAGATTGAGGGGTTTACTTAGACAACGCCCTTAGAGGAAGTAGGACGCGTGCCACAGTGGGTTCACACCTGCTGGTTCGTGACACTGTACCTACAGTTTAACTCTGACTCCTCACCTATACTAGGCTGATCCTTAAAGGGTTTCTGTCACCAGGTTTAACCCTATGAAGTTAGCTGACATTAGCGATGTGCTAATGCCAGCTAAACCTAACTAGCCTATTCTTACTTTTCTCAGTGCCTGCATTAACCTAAAAATCGAACTTTTACAATATGCTAATGAGGCTCTAGGAGCAGGGGGGGGCGTTGTTCCTGCTCCTAGAGCCTCCATTCTCCCACCTTGGTCTCCTCCCTCCAAGTCTTGATTGACAGGGCCAGGCAGCGCTCGCGTCTGTCTGCCAGCCCTGTGCTCGGATGAAATCTCGCGCCGTTCTGAACTCAGCGCAGGCGCGGTGAGGGAAGTACGCTCGCCGGCTGCCAGCTTCCTCACCGCACCTGCGCTGAGTTCAGAATGGCGCGAGATTTCATCCGAGCACAGGGCTGGCAGACGGACGCAAGCGCTGCCTGGCTCTGTCAATCAAGACTTGGAGGGAGGAGACCAAGGTGAGAGAATGGAGGCTCTAGGAGCAGGAACAACGCCCCCCCTGCTCCTAGAGCCTCATTAGCATATTATAAAAGTTCGATTTTTAAGGTTAATGCAGGCACTGAGAAAAGTAAGAATAGGCTAGTTAGGTTTAGCTGGCATTAGCACATCGCTAATGTCAGCTATTCTTACTTTTCTCAGTGCCTGCATTAACCTTAAAAATCGAACTTTTATAATATGCTAATGAGGCTCTAGGAGCAGGGGCGTTGTTCCTGCTCCTAGAGCCTCCATTCTTCACCTTGGTCTCCTCCTCCAAGTCTTGATTGACAGAGCCAGGCAGCGCTTGCGTCCGTCTGCCAGCCCTGTGCTCGGATGAAATCTCGCGCCATTCTGAACTCAGCGCAGGTGCGGTGAGGAAGCTGGCAGCCGGCGAGCGTACTTCCCTCACCGCGCCTGCGCTGAGTTCAGAACGGCGCGAGATTTCATCCGAGCACAGGGCTGGCAGACAGACGCGAGCGCTGCCTGGCCCTGTCAATCAAGACTTGGAGGGAGGAGACCAAGGTGGGAGAATGGAGGCTCTAGGAGCAGGAACAACGCCCCCCCCTGCTCCTAGAGCCTCATTAGCATATTGTAAAAGTTCGATTTTTAGGTTAATGCAGGCACTGAGAAAAGTAAGAATAGGCTAGTTAGGTTTAGCTGACATTAGCACATCGCTAATGTCAGCTAACTTCATAGGGTTAAATCTGGTGACAGAAACCCTTTAGTTATTTCTCCTGATTCCCCTTTCAGTTCAAGTACGGTATTATTTAATCTTTCATTTGTAACTGCATTAACCAACCGACTCCCTTTTCCCTGGTTTGCTCCCTGATAGATCTGCAAAAAATATTTTAATTTTAGCCTTTAATGTTAAACACTCCTCATATCTTCCAATGGCTTCCATTTTATTTTATCATTCTGGTTCAAACTTTTAATATATACTCTCCTTTTCTTTCACCCCTTCTCTTAACCTAATTTTACTTTTTAGCCACCCCCGTCTAAGGTTTACCGCCAGACCATTCACCAACACTAAATCAGTATGTGACAAAATATTATTTAATGCATTTTTATGAAAATTCATTTTTGTCTGGATTCCGAATCCATAGATAAGTCCAGTGCATTTCTTTGGCTAGTCTACACTGTGGGGTTTATGACAACTCTGTACTCTTATTTCTGCCCTTTTCCTATCCATCTGCTCATTTATTACATTATTAATATCCCACATAATGATCTACTATGGGTACATTTTTTTCCTTTGCAAATTTGTTCAATTCCATTAATACTGCATGAGCTTAGGGTGGTGGTATATAGATGAAATCCAGAACATACTATGTCATGTATAACTTAAAATGGAGAACGACATACCTATCTTCTCAATCTACTTTATTAGCTATATGTTTTGGAACTTTTTTACTTTTATGTATCAGCATGCTCATACCTCTTGAATAATTAGAAAAAGTAGCATGAAATTGATGAGCAAGCCAATTACACTGGATGTTGGTCTTCTCTACCATTAGATGGGTTTCCAAAATACAAATCGTAGCAAGGAGATATCTATTTATTTACAAAAAGGTCACATAAATCTACTAAATCCTTTTAGGGGTTACAACATAGAATGTTGTAACCCCTAAAAGGAATTAGTAGGTCTATGTGACCTTTTTGTAAATAAATGTGTAGTATCCTGAGGGTACAACGTGGGCATTGGTGTGGTTTGTTAAGGAGATATCTAGCCACTTCCTGGAATGCTGCCTCCATTATACCTTATCAGCTAGTCCTCTGGACTCTTAGTCTTATTCTGTACCATCAACCCAACACTCATTAAAAAAGGCAACCACAGCCTCCTGCCTCACCCTCTCCCCCAGATCCTCCCCACCCCACCCTATTCTTCCCTTCCACCCCACTATTCTTCCCTTCCACCCCACCCTATTCTTCCCTTCCACCCCACCCTATTCATCCCTTCTACTGGCACAAGAGTCTTCTTCTGAATGTCCTGCACCTCTAATCTAAATTGTTTTCCGTTCCACGGCAGTGTCTTATCTATTGCACTATAGCTTTATAAATCTGTCCTTCTTCCATCTTCACAAGCTCCTGTTTTAAAGCCATTCTAAAGCTTCAGTAGATGAGGTGAAAAAATAAACCTTATCCTGGTGGAGTACAGGTCATTTTGCAGAACACATTAAGGAATATATTATATTATGTAGTTTCAAATGTTTTTGACCTTCATAAGTTTAGCTCTGTCCTTCTGTGTATGTGGTTGTAGAATAGTCTGAATATGCTGAGACTGGGGAGTCATTGATCTCCAATTTAGATAGCGTTCTTTCCCTCCACAGTACATTATCTTTATGCTTCTGACACAACAATCTTATCAGGATTACACACGGTGCCCCTACATTTGGGGGACCCTATGCGCTCTTTCCACACAAAGCTGCTTTGACAGATTTTCTATGCCGACGGTATCTTCAATCCATTTTTGAATGGGCTTAATACAGTTTTCCTCTTATATACTGTACCTTCAGGGAATACAAAAAAAACTCAAATTTCACCTGCGATTTCTATCTTCCATATCTGTAATTTTCCTAATCAAAATACCATTTTCACAGCGTTGTTCAAATCATCCTCAATTTTACTGATTCACTCCTCAGCATCTGACACATGTTCTTTCACAGCGTTGTTCAAATCATCCTCAATTTTACTGATTCACTCCTCAGCATCTGACACATGTTCTCTTATGTTCCTCATTTTGTCACAACAAATATGTCTGAGTTTATTTCTCCAACTTGTGGGAATATCACAGACCATGTATGCAATATTATTTTTAACCCCCTGTAATATTTCATTTACATCATCGCTGTATTATCAGATTCAGCACCTATTGCAACTATAACTGTTTTTCTGTACTTTATCCTTATTTGTATAGCTAGAAGAGTGCAAAAAGTACTATGGTACTACTTAACGCTGGTTGTAATGGATTAATACCAGATTTACTGTCTTTTTTTTTAACCATATTTACAAATTATTACCAAAGCGTGACCTGAGTCCGGTTCCCCACAGGTCTCGCCCAATTCTGTCGATACAATTATGTATTTAAAATGCAATCCTGAAAGCAGAACTCTTCCTCAGATTTGCAGTTCAGATAAAGATGAAGATAGCTTTTCTTTTCATTCTAAGGTACGGCCACATAGCAATTTTGGCCACGTCGCTCACCCAAATATCCTAGTGTAGCGAAGCTGCCATATGAATGGGGTTGTAGCGTGACTGCGGTCACCTAGGCCCCTCATCACAGCTGCCCGAATAGCATCCGGTCCGAGCTATGTCACACGCTGCATGCTCCTCCCTCCACTGTACCTGTATTTTCAGTGAAATTTTTGTAATATGCTGTTATGGAAAATGGTTATAAAGTAAGAAGAAATATCTAATAAGGGAGACGTGTGTTGGAGGTTGTCCAATGGCACACAGAATACCGGACTGTCCTGCACGAGGGTGACCGAAGAACCATTAGTGGTGCCATACACTGCTGCATAAAACATCTGCAACAAGCCCACTTGTGGTGCCTGGGGTATCCCTTGCCCCTTAGGAGGTTTCTACGAAATATGTTCCTATTATAGAGCACTTGGAGTCCCCTTTGTAGATGGTAGTGTTGGTACCCAGGCATAGGATTGCCAGAGTGGTGTAGGCTGGCCTACAATCTCTGTAGATGTCTTATACACGTGTCATGGTGTTCCTACCTGGATACGGTTGGATCTCAGACGTGATGTGGTCCGAAACAGTGCAGAAAGTGTAGTTGAACTTGGATGATGGATTGGTATAATAAATGGAGTCCAGACTTTGTAGTAATGTTGAACACAGCTTTACTTGGCATAAACGGTAATCCAAACAGTTTCCAAACATTATCTTGGTTATCAGGAGGTATTGGCATAATCTGTGCAGGTAGACACTTCTGCAACAATCATAGCTCTTCTATGCGATAGCTTTCTCAGCTCTGCTATGCTGGCTGGGTCAATAGGAAACTCTTCCTCTTCTGCTGGAACTTAGCTATCTGTAGCCTGTCTCTTACCTTAATCCTTGGAACTTCTTGTCCTGGCATCAAGCTCTGTTAGCTTGGGAGGCAATGCAAGCCCAGGAGGGGACAAGCAACCATAAAGGACTTTTGCAGGCAGGGCCTGCGGGCCCAGCAAAGCAGACAGAGCTCTGCTGACCGACACACAACCTCTCCCTACGAGGGGGTAGGCTAGACTGACTTACTGACTAACTAAACTCCTCCCTCTCTAAAGAGGGCTGGGAAGGAACTAGAAGGTTCCTTTCCAGAGAAACTAGCTCTGCACAGATTTGCTGCCACCTGCTGGTAGACCAGGCACATTACACGTAAACCATACAGTTACATAGGAATAAATATGCACAATACACAGATGGGATCAAATCCATATGATGATTTAAATTAGCTCGTAGAAAGTGGTAGCGAGGTGCAAAAGGAGTGGTAATGGCACTCCGGGTCATTACACATCATACTTCATAGATATCGCAGAGGTCCAGTAGGGCCTCGGAGCATCCTATTATAGCTTTGTACAGCTCTTGTTGTATTGTCACTTTTACAGCTCAGTCATTTTTGTCTGTATTCTCTCTCGCAGTGTTTACAGGAAGCGGAGATGCTTGTGCCAGGGCCTTTAATACAAGGTCGGGAGCCCTGCAGCAAGTCTTCCAAGGACACACTTTTATCATAAACTGCATTCAGGTGGGTTATTAGGTCCTGCAAATTATAGCATGCAAGTTTTGCATTCTTCAGCCCAGGGAGGCCTCTGCTCAATCAGTGTCAAGACACAGAACATCTTTCAGTAATGACACACACATGGAGGAGGCTTTTTATGTACGTTAGAGTCCAGGGGGGCATGGACGGCCATTTATAACCACTCTTTGATTTTAATTTGCAGATATACAACAGTGTTTTATATACAGCTTCTCACGATGGCACTCTCAGAGTCTGGGACATTAAAGGGATCTGTTCACACAGTAAGCACCAGAAGAAGTCGTCGGTCAGAAGCAGGCACTCTCGGAAGGGGAGCATGCCTCATATCTTTCACAATAAAGTTGGCTGTTCCCTGGAGGCCAGTGAAGACTGTGAACCCGCAGAACTCATGTAACAAGAAAAGATAACTGGAAATTGAATATATATTAGTACTCTGCAGAATGTGTGACAGCCCTCCCTGTTGGGGTCTTTTTTGGTTGGGAATGTCATCAGACCCTTTAGTATGAAAGCAGGGTAATATTCGGCTGAGCCTACACACAGTGACAAGTGTTACACAATCTAAACATCTGGGCAACTTGTCTGCAGCTTGCTGTTGCACGCCCAATTTCAGGCTCATGTACATGACTGTCCTCGATCCGGGAAACATTTCCCATGTGTCAGCTGCATCTCCTGGAGCAACGATGGTCTGACTCTGACTCATAGTAATTTACCTTGCTGTGAGTTCCTGTCTGACCACTGGTCCGATGTACTGCACTCACATGATCATTCACATGATGGAGAAGCCTCCATCGGTCTGGGAGATGCGGCCAACATGCGGGCAGTGTTTCACTGTTTCCAAATCGCAGAAAAGTCATAGGTAAATTGCAGATAAGTCGCACACAACCTGCGCAGTGATCCATGAGCGCAAAGTCGCATGTGACTTTTATTTAAAAATTTTGGGTTTTTGTTACATTAGTAGTTACAGCAAGTCGTTTGTCACATCCTGACTCTATTCACAATCAATAGATGCAACATCACGATCTACATGTCGCCATGTAGACCCAGCCTTACGTGGCGGCTCTCCAGATGATCTTAAGGACTCTCCACTATCATCTATGCAAGGTACCCCCTTCTATGACCTGATAGGAAAACCACTTTAATTATAGTATGAAATATGTATGTCAAGCTGTGATTTTTTATGTTCCAAGGTCTCTGATTGCTGTAAATAAATGGGAACATTCTTAATACTGTAGGGGTAAAACCTGTACAGACCTAATACAGGCTTGCAGCTGAGTTTACTACAATAGTATCCAGTTTAAGCAATCTTTTGCGAGCTGAATGCCAGTGTACCACGTGCAAGAGGCTGTACGGAGATATGGAGTCCTGTGTGAAATACGTAATCCAACTGAAAAAGCCTCCATTTCCTTCTGCATGAAAGCAGAGGCATACTGAGGTATCTGTCCCATGAATCCCTGTAGATGCCTTATTATAGCTTTGTACAAAACAGATCCATAATACTAACCCAGTGCAAAATAAAAGTGTATCAGTCAATGATAAGTTTTGTGTCAGTTTTCAGCATCTGGAGGAATGAATGTGTGTTTCCATTCACTGGCAGCAAGCAGAGATCATAAAAATGGTGTGCAATTAAAGCACAAAAGTATTAAAAAGTTGCATAACTTTTCATTATAAAGTGATTAGAGGGTTAATCCCAAGATTTACCCTTATCACCTATCCACAAAATAAAGAAGTATGAAAAATCACAGCACTCCACTGAAGTCCAAACACAAGTTGGCTGTAGCCGGTCTGCAAAACGTGGATACTGGCCGTGTCCGTAATGCGGACAAGAATAGGACATGTTCTATATTTCTGCGGATGCCACGGAACAGACATACGGATGCGGACAGCACACATCTTTTTCAGCCCCATTGAAATGAATGGGTCTGCATCCCACTTGCAAAAAATGCGGACCAAAAATATGTTTCTGTGCATGAGCCCTAATAAAGACAGCAATGTTTCAGTCCTGTCACAAGACCTTTTCCAAGCAGTGACAGGTAATGACCAGTAAATCATGTGTTAGCATAAACTATTAAAGGGGTTGTGCCGCTAAAAATATTCTGCACTTTTCAAACCAGAAGCTGGATCTGAATGCTAAATTAAGAATTTAGTATAGCCACTGGGTTATTCAATGAAATCTGTCTGTATGGCGCAGGGGTAGGCAACCTCCGGCACTCCAGCTGTTGTGAAACTACAACTCCCAGCATGCATACTTGCTCTGCTCTTCTCAGAACTCCCATAAAAATCAGTGGAGGATGCTGGGAATTGTAGTTTCACAACAGCTGGAGTGCTGAAGGTTGCTGACCCCTGGTATAGCGCCACCTGAGGTGGCCACACACTCTCAGTTTAAATCTTCAACTACTATTAGCCATACGTGCTATTAGAAGCTGCGCCAGTTACAGAGAAAGAGCAACAGCAGAAAGTCCTGTGGTCCTGTAAATGGTAACCATAACTTTGGATGAACTCACCAATTTTAGTGAGACCGGACAAGTATCTGATGTTTATATAGCTGAGATTTAACATTCCCCCGACTAATGAGATTGGAGGTAAAAAGGATCAAGCATGGTGAATTTCAGCATGCCTGATCCTTTGTTCTCATGGGAGACAAGGCACCACCAGAGGTGTCTGGCAATGGCTTTTTCACCTCTCTTTATTGAGAATACATGCACACTCAAAAAACCAAGCATGTATGTACATGGGGGGCCAAAAGGAATAGCTGTCTGCGAAACCAGCGCTATTGAAGGTGTATAGTCACTTTTAAGGTACCTGCGCAAAGTGCAGATTTGCATGCAGAAAAACCACACCAAAACACATAAATCCTCACTATTTACCATGGTTTTGGCGCATTTTTTGTTGTGGATTTTGGGGCTGATTTTCTGTTTATGTTAATAATCCCATTCAAGTCTATGGGGAAAACCACGATGCAGAAGGTTCACAAATTGTTGAAATGCTCATCTGAAAAATTGGACAGTAGGTAATTCTCTGCAGGGAAGAAAAGAGCAAAGTGTACATGAGATTTGTCAAATCGCATTCACTTTGCTGGTTCTTTATTACGCTGCGGTTTTGGGAGGTAGAAGCAGTTACCACTATGTCACCTCCTTCTTGTTTTTTTTTCCATTTCATTCATACGACATGATCTAAATCAAGAGGTTTGGACAGCAGTCCACCATCTCCGACAGTCCAATAGAGAATGTGTGAAGCGGCAGGGCACATACAAGACCTGCTGCCCCATCAGGACTGGGTAGAGGGACCGCTGTCTTCAAGATCAGTGGGAGTCCCAGCAGTGTAATCCCCCCGAATCAGTTAGCTATCCCCTATTGTGTGTCTCAACCCATTTAAACCAAGACCGCCATGACCCAATCTGGTTATACTATGTCCACTTATCAAACCTAAGTCTGGCCTCTTCCCAATGTCATAGTAACCACCCCACAGTGACAGCTGTGCTTGTTCAAAGCCTCTTATAGTAGAGAGATCCCCTCCCCTTGGGGCCCCTGTGTATGTCCCTGGGGGATTGTCCCACGAATAGTATTATACAGTCTTCAAACCTGCATCTGGATGTGAATAGTTTTGTAAATGCATGTAATTAAAATGTATTATAGCTACTGATTTATTTAATGAAAGCTATCTGTACAGCGCCACCTGCTGTCTGCTCCGTTTCTAATTTCTCTGTCCTGCATACTGAGATAGAATCACATGCTCAGCTTCAACTATCACTAGCTGCAGCAGACAGGGCACACCCCTAAGCTGCCAGCTTGAAATAAATCTAGCAGAAGAATTGGAACAATGAATGGGGATCCGTGTGAGTTACAGGGCTGGTTCTAGCTTTGTTAGAAAGAGGTTGTCATGTACTAGATCAGGGTGGCGAACCCATGGCACGGGTGCCAGAAACGTCACTTAGAGTCCTCTCTGTGGGCACCTGCATCCTGGAAAAAGTCTATGGTGTACCAATATGCCTTAGGCCTCATGCACACGACCGTATGTTTGGTCCGCGTCCAAGCCGCATATTCTGCAGCTCGGGCGCGGACCCATTCATTTCAATGGGGCCGCAAAAAAATAGAGCATCTCCTATTCTTGTCAGTTTTGCGGACAGGAATAGGCATTTCTACAATGGGCCGCGTTCCGTTCCGCAACTTGCGGAATGCACACGGAGCAGCTTCCGTGTTTTGCGGATCTGCTAAACACACGCGGTCGTGTGCTTGAGGCCTTAGACTTTTCCTGCTATTTATCAGAGCAGGGCACACTATGAACGGCACAGGCAGTGCACTGAATATAGGCGGCTATTATAGCTAAATGATAAAGTACATGGAAGATAAACTATACTGGACTGTAGGATTCAGGTTAAATTGCTGTGTTGGCACTTTGCGATAAATAAGTGGGTTTTGGGTTACCGTTTGGGCACTTGGTCTGTAAAAGGTTTGCCATCACTGTACTAGATTATGTCTGATTTATATTTTTTTTACCTTAATAATGTGATAAGCCCTTTAAGGTTTCATTCAGAGGAACATGAAAATGGTCATGTGACGGCCATTTGAGTAACGTACATTACATGGAAATTTTTAGAACCAATTGAAGCCTACAGAGCTATTCACATGGCCGTTTTTTTTTTTTTTTTTTTTTACAGCCAATAAATAGCCACAGTCAAAAAGTAGGACATTTAAATCAATGGGACCAATGGGCCGACAGTAGTGCATCCATCTAACAGTCATGTACACTCTGAAAGGGCCTTTCAGGGGTTAAAAAAAAAAAAACTCAACTACTTGCACTCCTCACTGGAGGCAGCAGGCCCTGTGCTCCTGTGACATCCTGCTGCCTCCAGTGAGGAGCGACAATATGTAGCAATGTCCTCAATTACGTCGCCTGTTGTGAGCGCTGCTGGTATCCAGGTGAAGAGGGTCCAACTCACAGTCTAAGCACAAATAACATCAAAGGAAACCGCGCTGCTCTATATTTTCAAAGGAAGCTGGATCATAGTCAGTCCCCGTACAAGAACCGGTGCAGTGAGATCGAATAAATAACATTTATTATACTCACAAAAATAAAAATATCAACAGCGTATCAAAATACAAGCGAAGATCCTCGTATCACGCCTGACCTAGGTTTCGCTTTCACTTCATCACGGGCCTATAACGTATTTTGATACGCTGTTGATATTTTTACCTTTGTGAGTATAATAAATGTTATTCTATCTCACTTTGCTGTGCTTCACTGTTGGTGCTCTCCTTTGGTTACATATAGGATGGTTTAAACCAAAGGAGGAGCGATACCTGTCGATTGATGATTGACTGCATCGGTTTTTGTACGGGGACTGACTGTGATCCAGCTTCCTCTAGTGAGGAGTGAGTTGTTCCGGCGAGTACAAGTGGTGGAAGGGAGTTGTTTTTTTTTTTGCACTTTGTGGGGGCATTTTATATACACTTGTCTATTGGCAAATCTGTAAGAAGCCCTCCAAACTCTCAAATAGATATCTGAAGTGACCTTCTTACAACTCGCCAACAGAGTGGTGATAACATCCTCAGAGAGCCCTCTTTTCCTCAAAATTTCTCTTTCAACAGCCAGGTGAAGATTTTTTTCTTCTGGGTGAAAGATTGGACCCTGGGCCAGAAATGCCTGGAATTCGGGAAGAACCCAAGGGGTGGCTATCGACATCCTGCGGAGCCAAGAAAACCAAACCAAGCCCCCTTTCTTCCCAGATCTTCCTGAGGACTCTTGGTAACAGCTTTAGGGGGAAAGGCATAAAGAAGGCCCCTCTCCCAGGATTGACCAAATGCGTCCACTGCCTTTGGATGCTCCTTCGGGAAAAGGAAAGAACCCCTTTACCCGACTGGTGGGGCGGAAAGCCCTTTTTTCCACCAGAGGCCTTCTCTAGAAAATCATCAACGATCGGCCCAAATAAGTATTCACCTTGACACGGAATGATGCAAAGCTTAGCATTAGAACTAGCATCCCCATTCTAGCTTTTTAACCAAATAGCTCTACGAGTAGATAGATAAGGCAGAAGCTCTGGCAGATAACCTTAATAAGGCTGCGGAAGCATTGGCCAGGAAATCCAGATCATTATATATAGTAGGCAAAGAGGATATTAACTGCTACCTAGGGGTACCCCCTTTTATGTGAGCCTCCAGCTCCCCCATCCACACTTTAAGGGATCTAGCAACAGAAGTGGCGGCAATAGCAGATTTAAAGGCCGCCGCCGAGGCTTCCCAATTCTTTTTTAAATAAAGTTCTGCTCTTCTGTCCATCGGGTCTTTAAAAGGGTTGTCTGAGCTATGAAAAAAAATATATAGCGCTGTAAATCTGATGGGCAGCAATATATAACTTAGCTAAGCAAGTTTTAGGTAAAAAAAAAAACTATATTTCCTCATTTCCCTGGTTCTCTTCTGGCCCTTTGTTTACCTATACAAACTGCATAACAAAATAACGTGGTCTCAAAGAGCAGGAAATGTTTATTTCATATAGTCAATTAGATCCACACATTTTGCTATCTTGTGTAGGATGTCTTTGTGGCACTTGTGGTCCGCTGCGGGCATCCTCCATTGCATGCATTTTTTGCTGGGGATCACAATTAGCAACGGACCACATGTGCAGGATTTGCTCCCCAGGGTATAGCTGCACAACTGCATTTAGGGTTGAGCATTTCCTGCTCTTTGAGACCACGTTATTTTGTTATATAGTTTGTATATGTATGTTTGGAGGTGTATAACCTCCAAATTTGAATGTGCCTTGATTTTCATCTATAGGCAACATTTGGTGCACCTGTGAGGACTGCGTCATATCAGTCAGCCATGGGTGGGACTCACAGCCTCCTCCCTCCTCCAATTGTATGTGTGGTTTCACACTGGAGGTGTTTGCTGTGAGTCGGACCTTACGCTTCTGTAATTTGCCCACTGGCCCCTGGTACTGTCTATACAGCACAAGTAGGCTAGCGTTAGGTCCCACGTCACCTAAGACGGGCTCCGGTATATCCTTCATATAAGGATATATTGGCTAAAGTCTTATTTTAACATCAGTGTGAGGGTTTAGTCAGATTTTGCTGATTGCATCCACCACAGTAGTACACCTATTTTTGTAAATGTTTATACCTTTGTTTACCTGCAATAACAACAATCTCTGCCCCTCCCCCTGTTCTTCTGAGTGACATGTCTACCTGCTGTTATATGTGTAAGTCTACAAGTCCCAGCTGTACAATGACACTGCTAATACACAGGATCTTTTCCCTACCTGTCCTTGTGCAGAACTCCTCTAGTCTGTGAGCTCCTGTACCCAGCATTTGTCTTCTCACTGCCTGCAGCTACTCAGTAAAGCCTTTAGCCCTGAATCTGTGCTCCTGAAGATGTTAATCTTATCCTGAAGTATCCAGTGGGAGGAAGACACAGGGCAGACAGCAGCAGCAGCACACGGCAGAGAAGTGTGGCCAGCACAGTGACGTCTCGTGTACAGACACATATCTGCTCTCTCAGGCTTGTGCACAAAACATCATCAGAGCAGGGAGAGAAGCTGACATCACAGGTCATGTGACCCTTAGTGAAATCTGAGAAAGGAGCCACTACAGATGAAGTAAGTGCGTGATAAAGCTGTTACATTTGATTAGTTAGAAACAAACATAAAAATAACTCGGACAACCTCTTTAAGAGAACCCATATCCTCAAAAGGAAGTGCATCTTAGCTACCGGGGCATCAAGTTTTGGGGCCCTATTCCAAGAGGCAGACGCTTCTTCATCAAAAGAATATGTACATTTCACAGAGGAAGGAATAAAAAAAGTTCCTAGCAGGTTTTTTCCACTCTTTAGCAATGACTGCCTGAACAGTTTTATGCACGTCAAAGACCTTCCTTCTCTTGGGGCCCAGACCCTCAAACATAGAGTCCTGAACTGACTGTGGTGGCTTCTGCTCTTCTAAGGCCATGGTAGATCTTACTGCTTTGACTAGGGAGTTAATGTTCTCAGCATGAAAGAGCGGCTTCCCTGCGGATTCGTTATCAGAGGACTTATTAGATGATAGCCATTCTCCCTATTCCTCCAATCCTGAAAGTACATCACTGTCACTGGAGGGGGGATTAGATGCAGCTGCAGAGGCACTAGGGCGGTTTTTAAGCAGACCGCTAACTGTTTCTTTAACCTCCTCACGGATCATCTGCTTGATGCTGCTCATCAGAGACAAAGCTTCCTCCACCATTAACTTGCTTACACATGCTTGACAAAGGGGTTTAGCCCAAGCAGAGGGTAGCTTCTTTTTTACACCCAGCACAACCCTTCTCTTTAGATCTGGAGACCTTTCTAGACGACTTCTTAGATACCTAAATATAGAAGATGACACCCATGAGTAACATGCAGCAGAAATATCGGGGTACAACCCCTCTTACCCCACCTTGGTACTGGCGTATCATTGGTGGTTTCAGCGGGCTGAGTTTGCTCCATGCGCAAACAGCAGTATCAGAATGGAGGAACTGCCAGCTTCTTCCACACCAGCATGGCAGTGAGCTGCCTATTCTTTTCTCTCCGGGCGCGCATGCCGGCTCCCCCCACTCCCGTTTTTTTTAAGCGTTAGCTTCCTCCTACTGCTGAAACTCGGAAGCGCTTCTCCCCACGCGCGTGCAGACAGCCGGTTATGCGATCACGGCCGCAGATGCTCCTGGTAGGCAGAAACACTCCTGGTAGGGAGTAGAAGAAAGAAAATGGCCCAGTCTCTTGCAGCAGCTCCTAAAGGAGGCTTACACCGCCCGGGATAACCCTCCCAATACTATAAACTAGTCGGGGCTCCCACAGCTCCCCTTCAGCTCTTTAGCGGTTCCGATTCCCACCTGTCCCTTAGGACAGGAAACAGAACTGGGGGTAGAGGGGGTGGTCCTTCTTTTAAAGCGATTGTGGTTTCTGTTTCCTGTCCTGAGGAGGAGGCGGCGGTTTTTCCAGGGGTGCTGTCATAGACGAAGGCGAAAAATATGCTTTGTGATTAATTACTTCGTAATGAAGTGCTTTTTTTTGTAAGTAGTGGCCACTCCCCATCATTGTACCCCTCAGATGCCGTGTTCATCACTGATTGCAGCATCTGACATCATTATTAAAGTGTGAAATAAAAAAATAAATAAATCATACTTGCCTCATCCATTTGATTGCCAAGAGCCGGCCACCACCATTTTGATTGAAGATCAAGCGCAAAATCTTGTGCGGCCAGTTATGATATCACCACGTCGGACAGTGGTTACATCATACATCACCGAGAATGGAATTTTGCACAGGATCTTTAATCAAGATGTTGTCAGCTGGCTCTTCGTGCTCAAATGGATGACGAAAGTAGGATTTATTTATTTTTAACACTGTTTCAGGGACAATTGATTCACTACCACGAAGCACAAGGAAATTCAGCTTTGCGGCGAATCTAAATTTCGCTGGATTTGCTCAAAACTAAAAACTGCCCATTAAAAGGGATACATGGCCCCAAAATGGATGCACACACTAATGCAAAATGACCATGAAAAGCTGACAGTGTGTTTTTTCCACTGATGTCTGAATGTGGTCTTTCATACACATGGCCACAGTACAGTCCATACGTCATGTATTATGAGTTAAGGACAGGACTGGATCTCTCCCTATGACATCTGCCTTTACAAAAACAAGCTTTGGGAAAACTTTCCTGGTATACCAGGCACTGGACTGACATGTTTTCATATAGCTCAGTTGAATAGATTCTGTTCTAAGAAATGGATGATGTCCCTGACGAGTAGACATTTAGATAAAAAAAGGAATATAACAGCCAAACGCAGGAAAATTAATTTATTGACATGCTCCAAAAGTTATCCCAATGTAAAGAGGGACAATGAGAAACAGATGCATACAATCTACATCTTTACAGTTGCTGGCTCAGTCATCACTATTTACACAATGCTAAAATTGTATGTTAAAATTCAGGCAATTTCAGGGCCTGCTGCTGCAGGGTGGGAGAATAATGTATATTTACATACAGACAATCCATGTTGGTGGTCTCTATAAAGACTCAACATGTGGGATTCATCTTTAGAGAGTCATGTATCAATATCACTGTATGTACCAGCTTGAAGGGAGTCGATATTGTTCAGTGACAGCCCCCGAACATTAGTGGTTACAGAGGTATAATAAATTATCCTGGGGCAGCAAATACAGAAACTCCATAAACACAAGATCAGCAGTGCTAGATGGTAAAAAGGTCTGTAAAACACATAGCCAACATGCGAATTAAACAGAGAGGATGTGGTCTGGTGATCTCCTGCCGGGATCTGTCACGTTTTCTTATATATTTGCATCATTGCATAAAATAAGTGCAGTATATTTCATTCAATGTGTTTCCAAGACACAAATGGATAATAAAGATAATTCAAGAATGAGTACCACCATATTGTGTTCTGTCTCTTTCTGCTAATACTGATGCTAAGGCATTTATAGTAATAAAACAAATTGGAGGCAGTGGTCTTGTGCATTTGTATAGGCATCAGATCAAAAATACTATTTTAATGGGTTATCCCATGAATTATAAAAAAGAAATAAAAATATCTGTAATTACTATTATTGAAACTATGTTAATTTCTATAAAAATGCTGCTCTCGAGTGTGAATTAGCATCTTTACTCACCTCTCTGCAGCTCTATGTTTCTTTACTTTGTGTGGGCAGGCAGCATGTGGCAGTCAAGCACCTGCATCTCCCAGGAGTGCTTTGCAGTCAGCTCTTGTTAAGCCCTTCCTCCCCAGCATAGAAAATAGTCCCTTTACATAGACAGTATAGTACAACGGGAGTAGACTCTACTGCTGCTTAGGAGTCTTCATACCGTAGCACTATACGATGGATAGATACAGCCATATACCTTTACACGGTGGTGCTCTAAAACAGACAGTCCAAACTTGTAAATAGCAGAAAGAAATCCGTGGCACTCACCATCCAGTAAAACCCGACTTAATTGAGAAGCTGGTACTTAGGATGTGGACTAACAGGAGGCAGTGGCCATTTTGTGCTGCTCCGCTTCTCAAAAGAGTCGAGTTTTACCGGATAATTAGTGCCACTGATTTCTTTTTACAAGTCCCTTACATATAGCCCCAGCGATTCCACCAATAAATACCACAATAGTATGCAATGTAATCATCCATTGTCTAAAGAGAGATACAGCTATATATCTTTATTGATTTAGAAGTAGGGATGAAAAGATACTGTGCTGGTCAGTCCACCAATGAATGCAGGAGGTGGAACCGGGCCTAATTTTGCAAATCTGACATGTGTCACCTTATGTGGTGATAACTTTGGAACACTTTTACTTATCCAAGCCATTCAGAGATTGTTTTCTTGTGACACATCATACTTCATGTTAATGGTTAATTTGAGTCAATATGTTTTACCTTTCTTTATAAAAAAAAATCCAAAAGTTAACGAAAATTTGAAAAAAATCTCTGTTTTCTAAATTTGAATCTCTCTGCTTTTTATAGTGATGCCTCATAAAATATTCATTAATTAACATTCCCCATATGTCCACTTTATGTTGGCATCATTATGGCAATGTAATTTTATTCTTTTAGGACGTTAGAAGGTTTAGAATTTTAGAAGCAATTTTTTAAATTTGAAAGTTCAAAAGTCAACTTTTTTAAGGACCAGTTCAGTTCTGAAGTCACTTTGTGGAGCTTACATAATAGAACCAACCCATAAATGACCCCATTTTACGAAAAGACACCCTCAAACTATTCAAAACTGGTTTTAGAAATGTTAACACTTTAGGTATTCCATAGGAATTAAAGCAAAATAGAGGCGAAATTTCAAAATTTCACTTTTTTTTTTGCAGATTTTCCATTTTAATCCATTTTTTTCCTGGAACACACCATGGGTTAACAACAAAACAAACCTCAATATTTATTACCTTGATTCTGCAGTTTGCAGAAACACCCCATATGTAGTTGTATACCGCTGTTTGGGCACACGACAGGGCACAGAAGGCAAGGAGTGCCATATTGTTTTTGGAGGGCAGATTTTGCTGGAATGGTCTTTGGGCACCATGTTGCATTTGAACAGTCAAACCCCCCAAAAAGTGACCACACTTTGTAAACTACACCACCCAAGGAATTCTTAAGGGGTGTAGCGAGCACTTCATTGAACAGGTGTTTTATAGAATTTTTAATACTTGGGTGTGAAAATGAAAAATGGTGCTTTAGGCCCAAACTTTCTTTTTCTCAAATGATAACAGGAGAATATCCCCACACAATTTTCTACCCACTTTTTCCTGAATACAGTAACACCCCAACTGTGGTCGTAAACTGTTATTTCGGGATACGCCAGGGCTCAGAAGGGAGAGAGCGGCATCTGGATTTTCTAACATGGAATTTTCTGTCAGGGTTTTTAAGATCGATAACTTTAAAAAAACAATTGTTGAATGAGCTGCGTGAGGGATTATTTTGTGCAGGACAAGCTGTAGTTTTTATTGGCACCATTTTGGGGTACATTTGGCTTTCTGGTTGCTTTTTATCTCATTTTTTGGGAGGTGAAGTCATACAAAAAAACTGTTTGGGGTAATTTTTTTTTTATACCGTTTACTTGATGGGATAGATCACGTGGTTTTTTAATCGCAACAATACCAAATATGTCTAGTTTTTATTTTTACGTTTTACACAATAAAAACATTTTTAGAAAACAAAAAAAATCATGTTTTTGTGTTGGAATTTTCTCGTGTGAGGGCTTGTTTTTTGCGGGAAGAGGTGACGCTATTATTGCTACCATTTTGGGGTACATAAAACTTTTTGATTGATTTATATTATGTTTTTTGTGAGGTGAGGTGACTAAAAAAAAGCTAAATTTTTATTGGTTTGTTTTTTATACCGTTCAATTGATGGGGTAGATCAAATGATAATTTTGTAGAGCCAATTGTTACGGACGTGGCGATACCAAATTTGTCTATTTAAAAAAAAAAAATTTACGTTTTATACTTTTGGAGCATTTTTTAGAAAAAAAATTATGTTTTTGTGTTGCAATTTTCTTAGAGCCATATTTTTTATTTTCTGGCTATGGTCATGTGGGGGCTAATTTTTTGTGGGATGAGGTGACGTTTTTATTGCTACCAAACTGATGGGGTAGGTCATATGATATTATTATAGAGCCGGTTGTTGCGGACGTGGTGATACCAAATACTGTATGTCTATTTTATTTTCTTTCTTCTATTTTTAACATTTCTTAAATAACAGATTTGGGGGGAATTTTTTTCTTTATTGTGAAACATTTTTTTTTTCCAAAACACTTTTTTTTATTTTTTACTTTGTGTCCCCCTAAGGTCATACAAGACCTCTGGGAGACATTTAACAATTATTATTTTTATAACATTTTATAATAGTGATTAATCAATAACTATTGGGGGGTGTAAGCCCCAGTTACAGGGGAAATACACCCCCCAGAGAGGCAGTATGGCATTATACTGCGCAGTACAGCCTCAGTGCAGGTCTGATCGTGGTCTATGGAAGACCTGACAGCTCCTGCACTCCCCCGGCCCCTGCAGTCACATGACCACCGGGCCGGGACACGAAGCGGCATAGCGTAGTGTAGTGTATACAGCGATCTAGAATGCAGGGACATACAGGAACGGTCCCTGCCTTCTCTCTGGGGTGTCCTGCTGTCACTCACAGGGGGCCCCCCACTCGGCAGCTGCACGATTAGCGTGCAGCTGCCATCTCTGAAAGGACGTTCCAGAACGTCCATCTAGAGATAAACCGACCGCCCAAGGACGTTTATAGTCAATGGGCAAGCGGGTAGTGGTTAATAACACTTCATTTGTAATGTCCTATTCATTATATTGTAAAACATTTCACGAAATAACCCCTTTAAGTTAAAATATATTACATAAAAGAAGACACCTAGTTTATAAAAAAAAAAACGTAAACGTTAATCTCTAATGATGTGAATAGCCCTCCGCTTATTTAGACTGCACGTTCAATACTACTGCAGGCACTGATGTAGCGGCTGCTGTTGTGTAGGAATATAGAGCGTTCTACCTAAAATAAAATCAGACATAATTTGATTCTTTTCTACTGTTAAAGTATGTCTCCTTGGAAAAAAAAAAACCTTGAGCAATACCTATGTGAATGCGTCACATTATGTAATTAAAGGCCGTCTTACCCGAAAAAGCTTTGTCAAATACACAAGCAGCAAACCACAAAGCACTAGAAATATGTTTGTATTAAATTGAGCCAACATAAAGTTTTTGTCCCACGTTTAATATATACATCAGGCAGCAAGGATGCAAAAACGTAGAACATTACGCTTTTCCATCTTGCAGAGTGCAGCAAAAAACACACGTTAAACTGTTTTTTTTTTTCAAATGGAACCCTTTGGTGACAAATGCCACTGACATACATGGAAGCCATGGGAGGCATCTGTTTAATGTAGACGTTATGTATATACGTTAAATGTGGAAAATAACTTGATGTGAACACAGCCTAAAAGCGCTGATGGATGAGAATACACCCTTTGGTGCTTGTTGGCAGCAGCCTGATTACACAGGCTGATGCAAACTGAATGACAAAGGAACGATTGCTGTAGCAATCTTCCACCTTCATTCTGTTCAATTTATTATTGGCAGCACATCCCCAATTACACATCCTGATGAAAAATGGGACAGGAAAAGAGAGGAAAACTAGCACTGTCCCTAAGTGCCCTAAAAAATACAGGCCTTGAGAAGGCCCATCCTATCTTGGAGTCTCTCCTTATTGCTCTTCAGTGATTCAGGTATCTGAGAGTCTTTCTAATCTTCCTCTATGGTGTATTGGATGGAGCGTGTAGCCTGCAAGTGAATGAAGTTAACAACAGCATAAATTACTAAATTTTTAGGCTACATGCACACGACCGTTGGTGTTTTGCGGTCCGCAAATCGCGGATCCGCAAAACACGGAAGCTGTTCCGCGTTCCGTTCCGCATTTTGCGGAACGCGGCCCATTATAGAAATGCCTATTCTTGTCCGCAAAACGGACAAGAATAGGACATGCTATATTTTTTTTGCGGGGGCACGGAACGGAGCAACGGATGCGGACAGCACACGGAGTGCTGTCCGCATCTTTTGCGGCCCCATTGAAATGAATGGGTCCGCGGCCGAGCCGCGAAATATGCGGCTCGGACGCGGACCCAAACAACGGCCGTGTGCATGAGGCCTTAATTAGAGGTTAGAAACCTGAATTTACACAGAGATGCAAATCCTAAGAGGTTTGTAAATGGATAAAAGGAGGTATACTTTATGATGGTGAAACCTACACCCATCATTACTCAGTAGCCTCCAAAGTGACTGTCACACAGATGACAAAAAAAGAAAAAAATGCAAGAAAAGATAGAAGTGGAGAATTGAAGGAATGGTGATTATTAATACTTTTTTTTTATTTCAAAGAGACATTTTTAACACTGCATTGTGCTTCATAAATACTGGCTGTGAAGCCAACAGTTCAGACCAGTGACTGTTTTGTTAGCCTCTTCTGCGAAGTCTCTCCGCATTCAACTATCTTCATTGTAGATCAATAGAAATTACGGTAATTCATAAAACTGACATATTAATATACTTATATTAAATCATACTTTAGTTTACACTTGATTTTACTATTAAACAAAGATTTCCGCTGTAGACAGCTGTATCCTAACTGGTGGTTAGAATTCCATAAAATCTGAACTTGTGAACACATTTCTGCCTTATGACCTTTAAAGGGTCTGTACACATGCTGTCGTTCAGATTTACTGATCCTAAGATCTACAATAAAAAAGCAACTCTGCAAATGGTCTCCTTTAAACATATCATACCATTTTGTGTATACAGCTCCTGTGCAGGTCAATGTGTCTTTACAGGTATAGACTGTAAACAAAACCTGTCTGTGGTCTGATCCTGCAGGCAAGAGTAAGGCTGTTTTCACACGAGCGAGGTCAGCGCACTGAACTCGTAGCACATGTCTTCTATGTAACCCTTAGGGCTCTTTTCCACAAGCGGATCCTGTGTGTGGAATCTGCTGCGTGAAAGAGTGCCAAGCCCTGTTCCGGACAGCAGAGACACAGAGCATTAACATGATTGATAAGGCTCTTTGCCTCTCTGTGACCTTTTTACTACTAAATCACAGTGACAACTTTATCTCACTGTGATTATGTAGTAAAAAGATCATAGAGTGGCAAAGAGCATTATCAATCATGTTAATGCTCCGTGTCTCTGCTGTCGGAACAGGGCTTGGCACTCTTTCACGCAGCAGATTACCTGCAAGGCAACCGCTCGTATGAAAGAGCCCTTAGAGTTCTGGAATGTATTGAGTAACACTGAAAGCATTATGTCAGTGTTATAGATTACATTCCAGAACTGTAAGGGTTACATAAATCAATATAATGCTATGTGACCCCATCAGTGCTAGGGAGGTCAGGGCAGGAGCTGCCGCAGACACACACTGCGAGTTCAAGGTGTTGAAGCCGCTCGTGTGAAAGCAGCCTTAGGCTAGTTTCACACTAGCGGCCAGGAGCTCCGGCAAGCTGTTCCGGCGGGTGAATAGCCTGCCGGCTCCGTGCTGCCGCTAGTGCACGCGTGGGGCCGGAGTTCCGGCGGCAAAGAGGCGGCCGGAATAAAACTACTGCCGTTTCCTTTTTCATTTTGCTAATGTGTAGGGACAGTGACAGGGAACATTTTTGTAATATACTTTATTAAGGGAAGAGGTTTATTTGTGATAGATAACTGGGGCCTCTGCCTGGCCTGCTGCTCCCTCGCAGCCTTGCGGAGAAAAGAGTTTTATGTGTTTATAAAGTAAATATACATTCCCTCTTTTTATAAAATATGAACTTGTATACAATATGAATATGCTCCCTGACCAGTGCAGTCAGTGAGCTTTCCCCTGCACTCCCGGCGTGCTGACTAATGAACCAGCCGGAGCGATGCCTGACCGAGCGGTAAGCACTCACTACAGGCAGTGCAGGGAGGGAAGCTGCTATACAGTATATAATGACAGTTATGTACCTATATACTGTATAGCAGCTTCCCCCTGCCTCCCTGTAGTGAGCGCTTACCGCTTGGTCAGGCATCGCTCCCCGCGGCTGGTTCATTAGTCAGTACGCTGGGAGTGCAGGGGGAAAGCTCACTGACAGCACTGGTCAGGGAGCATATTCAATAGTGTACAAAAAATAAAAAAAGTAATGTATATATACTTTATAAACCGATAAGGGTCCTGTGCCCTCCAGGCTGTGAGGGAGAGGGCAGGCAGAGGCCCACAGCTCCCACACAGCCCGTCTCGCCTATGCTGATACAAGACGGATGTCCCTTAGTAACGCTCATTTGAAAGAGCGCTGCTAAGGCACATTTCAGCCGCAGTTTTCTACCACAAATTTTTTTTTGCCCTAAATAAAGTATATTACAAAAATGTTCCCTGTCCTGTCCCTACACATTAGCAAAACAAAAAATGAAACAGCGGTTACACTTTAAGGTGGGTTCACAAGTAGCAGAATCACAGCAAATTTGCTGTCATGGATTTTTGTGCGGCAAATCTGCAGCATTGTATAGTACTCGTGAAGTTTCTTAAAATGACATTTTAAGAAACTTCCATCACTCACTACAAAAACAATATAAAAAATCTGCAGAGTAAACTGACCAGTAGCCGTACCCTTCCTCTCCCCATCTGCCTGGGGGTTATGACATGGCGGACGGAATTGAAGAGAATAAAACATGACTGCAGGATCAGTCTTTACACAGGACATAGAGACACGTGTCTGCATATGAGCCGTGTACAAAAATATATATTTTTTATGCAACCTGTAGGCAAAGTTGCATTATCTTAAATAATTTTGCTTCAGTGTATGTATCAGAAATTTAAATTACTGAAAATGATAAGCAATTCAAAAGGTATGTCTAACTCAGTACATGAACTATACTATTGTAAGGCACTTATATGATTTGTGTATGTTAGGAGGTGTGCTTCCAAACCAACTTGTACAATCTGACCCTCTTAAAGGCACTCTGTCAGAAGTTTTGACCATGCTAAACTGCTGACAGCACTAGGTAGGGTTTGGGAAGAGCAGTACAAACGGGTGAAGCTTTTATCATGAGGTATACAATTATTAATTAATTATAATGGTAAAACAAATGAAAAACGTTATTGCTCCAATAAAGTCCTGACGCGAACACGCACTTGCTTTAGCTTGTTGAGGCTATTACATTTCCATAACACTCTTGGAAAACTGTGCCAGGCTCTGGAATGGAGCCTGCATGGAAAATCCCATCAAATTTCATGGAAAAACACCCTGGCAGAACTCGATGGATTATTAGGGGTCAATGAGGTCCGTAAGGTGCTGCTGGTGTCCGTCGTGTGACAGCGTTTTGCCTGTGTCATACACCGCCCCCTAAGGTCCTGGACTAGGTAACGTTGTGTTCAAGTACTGGCTGGAGCTGTCCTTTATTGACAATGTTTCGATTTCAGAAGTTTCATGTCTGTTAAAGAGGTTGTCTAAAGTTAATAGATGGGCTCCTCTATTTGGATCCACATCTTTGAACCACCTGGAGAGCGCTTATAAAGAGTGTCTCTCCGGAGGACCTGTCCTGTTCTGCATTACTCAGACAACCAATTGATTTGATTGAGTACTGTGTAATGCTTTATTTCTCCTTTGGTGGTGCTGTAGGGAAGTTAAACGCTTAGGCTACCTGCACAGGTTGCTGATTGTGCACGGTTTTTCCGCACGAGAATCCGCACGGAAAATCAGTGCAAAATCCGCAACCTGTGTAGGTAGCTGAAGCGTTTAAAACCACCGCGTAATACAGTATCAGCAAAGTGTACGAGATCAGACAAATCTAATTTACATCTATTCATAGAAAGCATATACACTTAAAATATAACTTTTAATAAATTACTAATATAAAAAATACCAACATAGAGCTGATATTAAATACCCAAAAAATATTGCTGCTGAAGATACACAGAGGTAAGGGCAGGGGAAATAATAGTTAGATCAGGGTCCGGGTATCGGGAGATTCTGTCCCTGATTAGGCCTAGGTTTGGGGACAGAGGGCACCTACCATCTGGGTGTTCCTCTGGGGTGAGCCAGAAGATAGGGATTAATCAGGGACAGAATCTCCTGTTACCCAGACCCTGGTCTAACTATTATTTCCCCTGCAGCACTATTTATTGGTATTTAATATCAGCTCTATGTGGGCATTTTTTATATTAGTAATTTATTCAAAGTTATGTTTTAAGTGCATATGCTTTCTATGAATTTATGTTGGCTTTGCATTACCTGGTTGAAAATATCTAATGCTATTAATTATAAATCTAATGTACACTTTGCTTTTTTTCTTCCGTGTGGAAATTGACCTGCCGTGTGGATTTTGAAATCATGTTAATAGTTTGAGAGTGAGATCTGCAGCAAAATCCACAAGTAACTTGTACGGATTTTGATGTGGATTTGGTGCGGAAACGCACAAAAATCCACTTGGAAAAGGAGCCTTCACATGCGGTAGATTTTGTTGTAGAAAATTAGTGAAGCTTGCAGAAATCCATGTGCTCGCCACAAAAACAACCTCATTCAAATGAATGTAACTGATTTTCAGTTGCATAAATATTCTACAAGTTAGGCTACTTTCACACTAGCGTTAATATTTTCCGGTATTGAGATAGTCATAGAGTCTCAATACCGGAAAAAAACGCTTCCGTTTTGTCCCCATTTATTGTCAATGGGGACAAAATGTAACAGAACGGAATGCTCCAAAAGGCATTCCGTTTCGTTCTCATACCGGAGAGCAAACCGCAGCATGCTGCGGTTTTCTTTCTGTCCAGGGATGCGGAGCAAGACTGATTCGGCATGACCCCCAACGCAAGTCAATGGGGACGGATCAATTTTCTCTGACACAACAGAAAACAGATCCGTCCCACATTGACTTTCAATGGAGTTCATGATGGATCCGTCTTGGCAATGTTAAAGATAATACAACCGGATCCGCTCATAACGCATGCAGATGGTTGTATTATCAGTAACGGAAGTGTGAAAGTAGTCTAAATCTGCCATGTAGGGTGCCTTCACATGTGGCACATTTTTCCCAGAAATTTCTGCAACTGAACATCAATTCCATTCGTTTGAATGGGGCAATGAGCTTACCATCGAAAGAACCCCAATCAGAAGAATGGAACAGATTTTTAGTTGCAGAATGTTTGCCGTGTGTGAAGGCGCCCTTTCTGCCAAGTTTCTTCAAACATTACAGCTGACTGCTGGGGGTTCCCGCAGGCGGGCAGTCCAGAAGTCGGGTACTTTGAGATCTGCTTATTGTCAAAAGGCCCTTCTTCAGGTACAGTATGTAATATATTTGGAAATCTTTACATGGTTGATTAAAGGGGTAGTCCAGTCTTGTAGCCGTCAGCAGGACAGCGGACAGATGACTGGTGTTAGGACCGTAGGGGTTGTTGGTTCCAAGGTCGGATAATCCCTTTAAATTGTAAAAATTGATATGTAAACTTTGCCAAATGCAATCCTGACTTTCCGAAGAAGTAACTATTTTAACTGATATTCAAAATGCAACCACAAAACCTCAATTAACAATGGACTCATATTTAAAGGGAAAGAGGCTGCAACTGCCACTAACATCGTACAGAGTGATGACGAATCACCAAATTAATCTGTTCTTCACATGCCAAACGATAATGTACAGTAAAGGAAATAGCTTGAATTAGATAGTCTGTTACTAGAATTCCAATACAATTATCAGATATATTGTAGCAAGAAGGCTGCAGTCAGCATACATACAAATCCTTAGGGCAGCTGCTGGTGAAGGATTATATCAAAAGTACTTGCTCACTGCATTGCATCATACTAAGATACTACATTGTGCTGCAATATATGTGTAATATGATCAGAGTGGTAGAATTGTTTCACTAGGATATGGTACCAATGGCAGATTAGAAGAACAGGCTATGGAGTATACTGGCCGCTGCCACTTAATTCGAGCGATAAGTTAGATAAGGAAGGATTTCCAGGGTCCGTTCCACAATAAAAACTATTTTTATTCAGCAAAGTTAAGCTCCGTGTCCATACATCTGGACACTGCTTATGCATTTCGACCCATACATAAGAGTCTTAGGGTCCATTCACACGTCCGTGTGTGTTTTGCGGATCCACAGATCCGCAAAACACAGACATCTGCGATGTGCGTTCAGCAATTTGCGGACCGCACATCGCTGGCACTCTCATAGAAAATGCCTTTTCTTGTCTGCAATTGCGGACAAGAATAGGACATGTTCTATTTTTTTCGGGAACGCGATTGCGGACCCGGAAGTGCGGATCCGCAATTGCGGACCCGGCCGGGACATCGTCTGTCCCTATTGAAATTAATGGGTCCGCAATTCCGTTCCGCAAATGCGGAACAGAATTGCGGACGTGTGAATGGACCCTTAATCATGTTGTTTTATTCTGGAATGGACCAGGAATCCTCCTTCCTTTACTGTTCCATGTGTGAGCCTGCCTTACAGTGCGTCCTGGAAATAGAGGGTGAGCTGGAGCGTTTTCTGTCTTCACAAGAGTCATTTCATGACACAATCCCCTTAAATGAAAGCAGCATCAGCTACACATAAAAATCATCAAAATAAGGTGCCTAGAATAACAATAAAAATGCTCCTAAAAAAACAGGTCGTCTTATGAGTTCATACAAACACCACATATATCAGATCTTTTCAAGGTAAGAAAGATATTCAACAAGAACGAGCCCTTCTTGCTCTAAGGTTAAATCTAGGTAATCTTCTTCATGTTCAGGAATATCATCCAAAATTTCTTTAACTGGATCAATATCTGGTTCATTATAAAATGACGTGCTTGTCCCTGAGAAACAAAAGGAAAAAAAAGGTTTTGTACAGAGATTGCAGAATTTGTATATTTGTAAAGCAAAAAACAAATGTGAAGATAATGGTAAGGGTTGGAGTACCACAGACCAAGATCATAAAATTACTCTGGATCGTTCCGACAGTCCTGTAGATTTTATATGCAGCTAGCTCCCAGCTGATTGCCTTCCTTTAAGGGTGCCTAAACTTTCAGAAGGCTTTTTAGGATAAGCTGCCACATGTGTATTTCAGGCCATTAAATGACTAGTATTATGCATTTTTAGCAGTTCCCTTATCTTTAGGCTTCTTCAGTTTTCCCTGAACTAGAGAGTGGAGACTGAATGCTGTGATGTATCCCATAGACTGCACAGAGAGAAAGCAAGAGATCCTGCTCTCTGTCTCTGATTCACTCAGAATCGCTACATAGGACATTATAAAGTACTGAGCTGCAGTGGTGTGAATAAAGCACTTGGAGTGAGATATAACACTTGCTATTAGCTTCTCTACTGCCTGTGTCTCTCACTGTAGCTCACTATGCCTCTCACCTCCCCTTTTCAAAGACTTTTATGGGCGGGTGCATTGTGATTGTTCAGTCTGTCTTGGTCTGAGATCGGTTTCAGCAGACAATTCAGAGTGAATGTTAGTTTAGAAAAGGGCATAGGAGGAAAATTGCTGGTAAGTGGAGAAAGGGTCAATTTTCTTATATTTGCCTGTACTACCGATGTGTGGTAAGTTAGTGACCACTAAAAGCTCCTTAGCCACAATGAAAAATCTTTGCCAGGTTTCCCTCTCCCCAATTATCCCATGCAGTATCCAAGTGCAGGGAGATAGTGGCACACCATGAAACACAGCTCACTCTATGCCTCTTGTGCAAACCTTCGTATTGGGCAATATTTAGAACAAGTCTCCATAAGCTTAGCTTTATAGTTACTACACCTGCAGATTCTGACGAGGATGCAGGGGACTCCTTTGACTTGTCCAGGTCTTGGAGAAGATGAGGAGGGAGCATTCCTTGGTGGTGAGCCAGAATCTGAGAAGCCAATTCAACATTACCCATGAAAAGCTGGAGGGCTGCCTTAGCTGCCTCAGGAGAAAACCCAATATACACCAGCTAGGAAGTAAAGAGATGTGGAGTTAAATTATATTTATGTAACTGTACAGAAAAAGCAAACCTTTCTTTTATCAGATAGTGATTCTGTACAGGGTAGAAATGATCAGGTTTAAAGATAACCACATAGAACAGTTTAACATAAATTATATAATTCAATTAAAGGAAGGGTTCAATATCAAGACATAGCTTGAAAAAAAAGGGACTGTGACACTCCACAGAGTGCAGTGCACGTGTGTATTCAGAATTCTAATTTCTAAACTGAAGTTGGAAATGTATTCACTATAATGAATTTGTAATGCAGACAATAGTTATGTAGACCTTAAAGGAGTTCTCAAGGAATTAAGAAAATGAACATACTTAAATATTACTTAATTACATTAATATTTTCCCAAATATTTTCATTAGTTGTTATAATGGCTTGTTTTTTGTGGGGAGCAATCATTAGGAGAAATAAAATGTCCGCAATCCTATTAGTACACACAAAACCTGTCCTAATAACACAGCAGGACAAGTTACTTCACAACATTGAGCTCTCCTACTTGTCAGGGATTATAATCCTGAATACAATTGATAAGATCTTCAGCAGATTCTCTGTGGGAATAGTGTTCATAAGGAGACATGAAGTACAGAGAGGACTGACAGGACAGACTGTAATAATGTGGGGCTGTGGTAAAGGAGACTGCATACAATTGCTGCTGCTCCTAGCCACATCCTCAACCTTCCTCTCTGTACTTCATGTCTCCTCATGAACTCTAATCCTACAGAGATTCTGCTGAAGATCATATTAAACTGTATTGAGGGCCAAAGTCCTTGACAAGCAGAGCAGAGAGTGGGATGAGGCAGCTCTTTAGCTCAGTGTTATAAAATAACTTGTCCTCCTGTGTGATTAGGACAGGTGTTGTGTGTACTAATAGGACGGCAGACATTTTATTTTCCCTGATGATTGCTTCCCAGACAAAACAAGCCATGCTAACTAATTAAATATATTTGGTAATATACAGTCGTGGCCATAAGTTTTGAGAATTACATAAATATTGGAAATTGGAAAAGTTGCTGCTTAAGTTTTTATAATAGCAATTTGCATATACTCCAGAATGTTATGAAGAGTGATCAGATGATTTGCATAGTCCTTCTTTGCCATGAAAATTAACTTAATCCGAAAAAAAACTTTTGTACTGCATTTCATTGCTGTCATTAAAGGACCTGCTGAGATCATTTCAGTAATCATTTTGTTAACTCAGGTGAGAATGTTGATGAGCACAAGGCTGGAGATCATTATGTCAGGCTGATTGGGTTAAAATGGCAGACTTGACATATTAAAAGGAGGGTGATGCTTGAAATCATTGTTCTTCCATTGTTAACCATGGTGACCTGCAAAGAAACGCGTGCAGCCATCATTGAGTTGCATAAAAATGGCTGCACAGGCAAGGATATTGTGGCTACTAAGATTGCACCTCAATCAACAATTTATAGGATCATCAAGAACTTCAAGGAAAGGTTCAATTCTTGTTAAGAAGGCTTCAGGGCGTCCAAGAAAGTCCAGCAAGCGCCAGGATCGTCTCCTAAAGAGGATTCAGCTGCGGGATCGGAGTGCCACCAGTGCAGAGCTTGCTCAGGAATGGCAGCAGGCAGGTGTCAGCGCATCTGCACGCACAGTGAGGCGAAGACTTTTGGAAGATCGCCTGGTGTCAAAAAGGGCAGAAAGAAGCCACTTCTCTCCAAAAAAAAGATCAGGAACAGATTGATCTTCTGCAGAAAGTATGGTGAATGGACTGCTGAGGACTGGGGCAAAGTCTTATTCTCTGATGAAGCCTCTTTCCGATTGTTTGGGGCATCTGGAAAAAGGCTTGTCCGGAGAAGAAAAGGTGAGCGCTACCATCAGTCCTGTGTCATGCCAACAGTAAAGCATCCTGAGACCATTCATGTGTGGGGTTGCTTCTCATCCAAGGGAGTGGGCTCACTCACAATTTTGCCCAAAAACACAGCTACGAATAAAAAATGGTACCAAAACACCCTCCAACAGCAACTTCTTCCAACAATCAAACAAAAGTTTGGTGAAGAACAATGCATTTTCCAGCACCGTGCCATAAGGCAAAAGTAATAACTAAGTGGCTCGGGGACCAAAACGTTGACATTTTGGGCCCATGGCCTGGAAACTCCCCAGATCTTAATCCCATTGAGAACTTGTGGTCAATCCTCAAGAGGCCGGTGGACAAACAAAAACCAACTAATTCTGACAAGCTCCAAGAAGTGATTATGAAAGAATGGGTTGCTATCAGTCAGGAATTGGCCCAGAAGTTGATTGAGAGCATGCCCAGTCGAATTGCAGAGGTCCTTAAAAAGAAGGGCCAACACTGCAAATACTGACTCTTTGTATAAATGTCATGTAATTGTCGATAAAAGCCTTTGAAACGTATGAAGTGCGTGTAATTGCATTTCACTACATCACAGAAACAACTGAAGCAAAGATCTAAAAGCAGTTTAGCAGCAAACTTTGTGAAAACTAATATTTGTGTCATTCTCAAAACTTTTGGCCACGACTGTATTTATAATCCTACTGTGGAGGACATATTGGAGCCTGAGCACCGCGCCAAGGTATCTCAAGTAGCTCGGGACCTAATGCTAACCTACCTGTGCCGTATGGGCAATACCAGGGGCCAGTGGGCGAATTACAGGAGTGTAAGGTCCGACTCACAGCCAACTCCCAGTTACCTCCAGCATGCAGCCATGCTTACAATGGGAGGAGGAAGAGAGCTCTGAGCCCCACCCAAGACTGGCTGATGGAGCCCAGGCCTCACAGGTGCACCAGAATGTTGCTTGTGGATGGAAATAAAGGCCCATTCAGACTAGGAGTGTTTACACCTCCAAGTAATTCTATATAAAAATTATAAAATGGCATGATATTAGATGCCAGTATGAGGGTTTAGTCAGACCACAGAGTGCACCTGTCCTTGTAAATGTTATATTATTATATTGATCATCACATCCACACATTTGCTATCCTGTGTAGGATGTCTATTGTGGTACTTGTGGTCCGCTGCGGGCATCCCTTACTGCATTTTGCGGGGGATCGCCACTAGCAGCGGATCACAAGTGCAGGATCTGCCCCCCGGTAAAGATGCGCCACTGCATATGCGGTGGAGCACGCCCTGCTTCTAATACCACGCCATTTTATAGTTATAATATATTTATTTTAAAGTAATATTTAAGTATTTTCAATAATTTTATTTTCTTAAAATTCTTGGAGAACCCCTTTAAGCTCTTGGAGAACCCCTTTAAGGTATCATTTACCTACAGAAGGGTTAGACTCTCAGCATTTTTCTTATGTGGTACTTCTTGCTTAAGTGACAAGGTTTGAACTGTCAGTTTATTCTGGTTTACTCTCAATAGACTTAAAGATGTTGTCCGGGATGTAAAAAACTGATTACGTGTCCTCAGGACAGGTTATTAATATCAGATCAATGGGAATCAGACTACTGGCACCCCTGCTGATCAGCTGTAAGAAGGGGCTGTGGCGCTTAGGAGAGCACAGTGGCCTCTTTCTTGGCCTGCTACGTTAAGTCCACTGGTCACATGGCCGGTGTAGCTCAGTGAATGGGCCCGAGCTGCAATACCAAGCACAGCCACTATACAATCTACATGCTTGGTACACTATGAAGAGGCTGCAGCACTTGTCCAGGTACCATGGCTCCTTCAAACAGCTGATTGGCAGGGGTGCTGGGACTCATCCCCGGCCTCAACGATCTGATATTGATGACCTATCATGAGGACAGGTCATCAATATTTAAGTCCCAGAAAACCCCTTTAATATATTATACATGTTTAATAACTGCATACTTGATTTGGATGGATCAGTTGAGAGGCCACACATAAGATCAACTGATCTTTTCAAAACTGTTGTATATGCACATACACTTATATGTAAGAGTATCTTGAGACAGTGGCACTGTTTGCTAATAATGCCTAATCCAGATCATTGTGTCAACATAAATTTATGGGATCGCTAGACAAGAGCTAGTCTTGCTGATCTAATCTATTGTGGTTGTGGAGCGGTTAATGAGACAGACTGGCAGGAACAAGCTGATCGTCCTCATGAAGCCATGTTTTCTAGTAATTTCTGCTTACGGGGACTTTCTCTAGTATGTCTAATAATGTTTTCTGAGGAAATCACGCTGTAATGTTCATATGTTCACCAGGAATGCAAACAAGAAGTATAAAAAACACTTGCGTGTATGAGGGAAAGGGACACTGGCACCAAAAATAAACGGAAAAAGTTCACCTTTGATCCATGGATGATAAATCTTTGGCTAATCTGCCTCGCTTTCTTCTTATTTTGCAAGTAATGGCCAAATGGTCTTTATTACCTCCTTATGTGTATTTAACATGTCTTATTTATCAGCACTCTCTAAAGCACTGACACTCTGCTACATCAGCATTTCTGTAAATCTTATCCGCTCTCCTGATGTGCAAAGCAATACACAGATTGGAAAGAGAGATGTTCTGGATTGTAACATCCAGGTGGTTACTGTGTAACCTAAAACCCTGTTACATGATAGCCTGGAACTGGACAGAATACATTAGTTCACTGCCAAAAAACTATCCCACACCATGATACTGTATATTTATGTCTGCATGAGGCTTTCTTGGAATCAGAAATGCTCTAATGTTTCTTTAATCCAGTACTAATGACACCTGAGAGGTGCTGGATCATTATATGCAAGTTTATTGGGCTATCATAGAAAAGTACAATGTAATGCTAAGGCGCAGAGCAGTAATGGGGCTGCTATAGGTACATGGGGCCACACTGTTCCAAAGTATGTCTGCAATCTCCACTAGTTCCTTCTCTGCTCTGTCTTCTGGTCCTGTAAAACCTTAGATTTTCATTGAGCATCTTTATAGATACAAGTGCTGGTGTTACTGTGGCCTTTTTCTTGTTGCCACTGTACTGTGTGCACCAGCAACAGTAGCTTGTGGGTTTGAACTGAGGCCATTGTGTTCAATGGCCGATCATTTTGCCACTGTACCCTGGAGTTGTTTTCTTGTAAAGCAAATTGCGCATATGTGCCATATATTTCCTGAGTGTCAGTCTAATACATGTTGGTTGAGTTCTGTGACCTGCCTTGGTTGTGCAGTATTGATTTTGTTGGATTTTAGCACATTCTGTGTCTGGATTCTGTGAAGTCTGTTCCGTGAATTATGCCTGTGTGTGTATGAATCCTGTCCAAGTTCTGTTTGCCGTGCTCTTGAGTCTGTTTCACCTGTGGCCTGAATTCTGTCCTAGTTCTGTTTTCCAATGAATTCCCAAGTTCCAGTTCTTGTCAGATAACACCCTCAGGTCTAGCTCAACGTCAAACCGATTAGTTGGCACAGTGGGTCCACAACCATTGTCCATAACAGCTGGTTTATCAGAATTTAAAGATTAGTAGACTCCGCACTAATAAGATTTTAGTGTATATATTACATCGCACTAAGGTAAGAATATGAATGTGGTCTGTATATAAAAGACAGTCTCTATTAAAAGGTGGGCGAGTTTTACAGCAGTGCACATGAGGGACCCCTGGTTGTGGGAAAGGCACACTGGGAGGCAGTTTTGACCATTGCTTTGGCTGCGGAAATCTGCGGTCTAGCTACATAACAGACTCAGACTCCCTTTGGTGCTTTGCTTATTTTGAAGTAACATAAGCTACATAAATCACTTATATATAGGTATGATCATGAGAATGAGTCCCCTGTGTCAATGGAGCATTGGTATTCAGCTGCTCCTATCTTTTCTAAGGGACTTTTGGAAATAGCTAAGCACAGTAATCGGCAGTCTCAAAGAAGTAAGTGGAGCAGTGGTCACACATGCACCCCACTGCCCCATTCCCACGAGGGACTTGGGCAACACTTTTCTTGTGATCAGTGGGGGTCCATGCAGTCAGACCCCCAGAGACCATGCATTTATGACCTATTCAGTCGATGCCTGTTGTTGTCTTCTGGTTACTCAAAGAATTTGGGAAGGAATTTGGACTATTACAGAAGATAATTAAGCACTCTTACCTGATCAATATTCTCTTGAGACGCAGTGTATGAGCCACTGCCAGACGGATCATCATGTGGGATTAGCAGTTCCGGATTATCAAGGAGAATCTGTTATAGCAAGAAGAAATACTTAATTTCACATAAAATAAATGACAATAAACAAGCCAATCATATAGACCCAAGGGTTACTGCAGTGGCTTTCCACAGCAAATTCATCTGGGCCCGGGAAGATCAGATGGTCGCCCAGCGGCTGTGTTTTAGAAGGGGCTGTCAATGGCGAGACAATCCCTTTAACTTTTTATACTCAATGGGTGAATTTATCTAGACTGGCATCTCTAATTTATAATTTGGGTGCATTGCGACAGGTCTGGTCACCAAAAGCGGGAATATATGCCAGCTCCTAGATTTCAGGTGTAACCAGAAATGTGTATGTAATACTAAATCTGTTGGACAGTCCCCATCCCACTTTTTATAAAAGTGTTCAATGTGGAGTAAAAGGGCAAAAAGTTGAAAATGGTTGCGCAAACTGAGGCTTGTGTAAAGATTGGTAACTTTACTACACCATGTAAAAACTTTAATAATTCCCTCCTATAGGTTTATTCATGTAATTTCATACTGGCCCAGTCCCAGGTAACTACAGAAGGGTTTGTTTCTTAATCTGGTATGACAGGTCCACCTAAGGGATGCTTCTGTTCCATCTACATTCCTATGCACTGACAAAAAGAAAAAACTCCTGGGTTTTTATCATGACATCATACACAGGTCTAGAACACTATGAAAATCTATAAAACACACGTTCTAGTCGGAATTGAAGGATATCACGTGCCACGATTTCTATTCCAAATTGTAATCCAAAGATTTGGAAGGTTACAGGTCGTTCCAGCACTTGCAGGCATCACCATCTTGTGACTTTTTCTAGGAATAATCTATGTTTTTGGAAGATATTATCTTGAGCTAAAACAGTGGGGAGCCCAAGCAAAGTGCTTTAGATTTCATCTATATTATTTTTTCCATCACTTGATACACATAATACTGATGCATTCAGTAATACAATTACTTCATATTTAGAATCGCTTGCAGAGAAGCAAAACTGCTATACGCAGGTCACTTCCATGTCAGTATATACTGTGAAGATGCAGCTGCTGAGGCGCTGAAGGGTACGGCCTTTTTTTCCGACTAGGTTTCTGACCAGCAGAATTATTAAAATGTAACTTTTCTTTCTTAAATCGTTTGATATGTTTTTGATTGGTGTGGATCCAGGTGGTAAATTTCTTTTACTTTTTGGGTTTGCGGCCTGATAGATTTACTATAATTTACTCTAGAAACTGGCATACATTATAGCATAAATCTATGCGGGATCACAGCTGGTGTAGATCTGCTTTCTGCCACATGAACCGCCATGCGTCGCATAATACATTTGGTGCACCTCACTCCAGCACACATTTTGTTAAGCCTGTTGTGAGACTGCTTGATAAAGACCCCTGTGCAGGCTGAAACATTGCTGGCGAGTTTGATTTTTGGGATGTTGCAACACCTACATGGATGCTGCCACTTCCTTCTCTATTGGCATATGAACCACCAGTATAAAACCTTCATCTAACCCCACCTCTTCAAGGAGAGATGATCACAGCCAAGGCAAGCTCCTTCACTTCCACAATCAGTGGGGTCTCAGAACCCATCGATCATAACTTCTGATGTTGTGATGACGTGTCATGGAAAGGACAGTTACAACGTAATTATTTTCAGTATACAAACCTAATTTGGCGCATCCATGTATTAATTATTTAGAAGACACATTGCAATATATTTGCTTTTCTTGGCAGGATACAGCAGACAGGAGCATAATGTCCAGTTTCGGACAAACCATTCTCATCACTTTACGCTAGTATTAGACCTGAGGGCTTTTCTTTCTGGTGACAATTCCCCATCACTTTGCTGATCAGCTAACAGTCCACCCACAAACAGAGTTTACCGTCTTCTGGAGGCTGCTTTGGTAACCAATAAGCGAAGTCATCTAGTCAGGGCCTTCTCCATGGCGTATCGGAATATTATAAGAAGGGGTTGTACATCTGGGGTTAACTTTATTTGCAATATCACTACTAATATCACTCAATACACCTTGAAGGGCAACAGAATCATTAGTCTGGGAACCTAACGGTCCGTCCACAAACATTACCTGCAGACCAGCAGTAATGATTTGTAGATTCTAAGTTAAAAAAAAAAAAAAAAAAGCAAAATCCTTTTAACCGCTTCATTACCAGAGTGTTGATCCCCTTCCTTACCAGGTCAATTTTTTAGTTGTAGCGATGGGCCGAACTAACTGCAAATAAGTAATTCATTTCCGAGCCAGCCTTCATGTATTTGATATAATTTTTCACAGGACACCTTCTTAGACCTTTCTTTTGTGCCATTAGAGGGACAAAATATTTTTTTTATTTTTAAAAATATTTAAAAGGGATTTTCCGACCCCTGAAATGCCCCACCCCCCATATGCCTGGGACCCTCACACACAATATACTTACCTTGCTCCCTGGCACCTGTGTTGCTCCTGGTCCCCACACAGCTGCCGCTGCTTCTCCATGTGCGCAGATGAAAACAGATGGTGTGGGGGAAGGGGGGCGGCCAAGGGCAGGTGGGGACAGGGACAAGCCTTCCTAGCGTCACCCGCAATGCTAGGGAGGCTCGTCCCCGTCGCTGCCTGCCAATGGCCGCCCCCCTCCCCCCCAGACACTGGATATTTTCATCCACACACGGGGAGAAGCAGCGGTGGCCATGCTGGGACCAGGAGCGACGCGGGTTCTGGGGAGCCAAGTAGGTGCATTGTGTGTGAAGGGCCCGGGCATATGGGGGGGGGGGGGGGCATTTCAAGGGTCGAGTAACCCCTTTAAGAAAAAACTGTGAAAATTCTTTAAAAAAAATGTATCTTCCTTTCTTATCAATTTTGTTTCTATTATAAACGGTTTAAAGTTAAAACATTTTTAAAATCAATACCGTATGTTTGTACCCTGAAAATGGACTCTATTTTATGTCATTTATCCACTGGCTGGGCCCGCCGCAAGACTTCCAAATACTGGAGCACATTTTGGATTTTAGCGGCCTATTTATCTACTGCTGGTTCTATGGCCAGAAAAATCTTGTACAGAGCCAAAACGTTACCAGCCCCCTTCAAAGTGACTTTTTTATGTTGTTCCCCTAAAGGTTTTAATCTTGGAGAAACTTGTCCTTTTTTTTTTTTTTGTAAATTTTACACAGAAAAAAACACTGCCATACAAAATATGGCTAAAATGAATACCCAGATTTTTAAAATTAAAGAAATGTGTGTATGTTTGTATATTTTACATATATATATCAGTAAAGGGCCCGGCATCGCACGGGTTTATTTCGTCTAATGTTTGTGTGTGTCGTTAAAAAACATCAACAGTATCCCCCATAACAGTGACCTCTACAGCACTCCGCCCCCTAACAGTGAACTCACCAGTTTCCCACTCCTTAACACTGGACCCCCCCCCCCCCACATAGTGCCTCGCTTCCTTAAAATGGGCCATCCACAGAAGCCCACCCCCTTTACTTTGACCTTCACAGCAGCCTGCCCTTCTAACAGTGAGGTCCATAGCACCCCACCTCCTTGACAGTGACCTCCACATGGGCTTGCTCCCTTAACAGTGGCCTCCACCATTCCCTGCCCCATTAACAGAGACCTCCACAGTGCCTGCCCCTTTAACAGTGATTTCCACAATAACCCGCCCCCTTAACAGTGACCTCCACAGCATCTGCCCCTTTAATAGTGACCTCCACAGTCCCCCGCCCCCTTAACAGTGACCCACACAGCGGCCACCCCTTTATTAGTGACCTCCACAATACCACATCTCCTTAACAGTGATTTCCTCAATAACCCGTCCCCTTAACAGTGACCTCTAGATCACTCTGCCCCTTAACACTGACCTCCATAGCGGACCGTCTCCTTACCCGTGACCTCAACAGCAGCCTGCCCCCTTAACTGTGACTTTCACAGCACTCCGCTCCCTTAACAGTGTCATCCACAGCGCCCTGCCTCCTTAAAGGTGACCTACAGCAGTGAAGAAAAGTGGCTGGGTTGTTATGGAGACTTGGTGTAGAACTGTATGTTTATGTCAAGACTAAGTGCCTGTGAGCGTCTTTTGGCTGATAAGGGTCATGTGACTGTGTGTATGGCAGTTGGGATATGAGTGAAAGACCTGCAGGCTTTTATTGGCTATTGCAGGTCATGTGATGGTGCCATATTGGAATTCTTTGGGAATATCTTAGGAACGGATCATCCTAGAGAGCCGAGACCCAAATTTGGTGCAGATTGGTCCAGTCATTTGGTTGTGCATAAAGAACAGACAGACAGAAACTCATTTATATATATATATATATATATATATATATACACACACACACACACACATACATATATAGATATATATTTTGAATATGTATTTTTTTATGAATGAAAAAGGGGCGGCATGTTTGTATGGGTGTGAACGTAGTCTGCTATACTACTGCTAATACTAGTAACTACTGCTCTAACTTTTTAATTTTTTAATTTTCTGTATTGCTCCTTCATTTTTTTTTATATTTTTATTCATTTTTTTTTTTTTTACTATTTATTTATGTGAATTAACCCCTTCCTGCCAGAGTCAAGGTAGGAGGAGGATAATTCACAGCCTGCAGGCTGACCGTTAATTTTACAGCCATCAGGTGGCGCTCTTACATAAGAAAAAGCACTCCCTTCTAGCTTTTACATTTTACAGTGTGATAGATGTTTGTAGCAAGGTGCTGCAAGCATCTATTCAGAGCCAGACGGCTCCAGCGGGTTATCTACTTCTCCCTGTGACAGGCTGCCGGCAGTCTGCGATGTAACCCGACGTCAGGTTACAGACAGGAGGGCACTTCTGCGACGTGTAAAGTTGTGTAACAGTAGGCAAGTGGTTAAAATAAAAACACCATACTCACCTCCCCTGGTGCTTTGGCGATTCCCTTATATGGTCCCATGGCAGTCTCAATATATGCTTTTTATAGACTTACCGCCTTTTTATGTCTATCCCATTTTACACCCCATCTCACCGCTTTAAGTAAATCTAACAGAGCAATGAATGGTGAGATCACGGGATTAGGGCTGTTTCAGTTTAGAGATTGTCATGTAATATATGAAGTCTGAATTTCATTTTTTTGACACTAATCATGGGATAACACCTTTAACTGAGGGTTTCAGGGTTAGCTGAAGAAAGATTGTGATTGGCTGTAGCTATCACATTGGAGAAGGCATCAGCATAGGAGGTCGGGTTGTACAGAGGCCTGAATGGGACTAGGCAAGGAAGTCCCAGGGCAGTTGAGTGTAGTAATATTCTTTTTCGCTACTCACCCGTTATCCGAGGTAAAATCCGCACTCAAATCAGTAGCAAAAACAGCATATTTCTACTTTCACATCAGCATTTTCCTTTCCTGTTTTGTCCAATGTAAGTCAATGGTGCCGGATCTGTTTTTCGGACACACACGAAAAAAAAGAAAAACGGATCCGTCTTGTTCATTTGGGAGATAACACAACTGGATCCGTTCTGAATGTATGCAGACAGTTGTATTATATACCGGATGCGTTTTTGCTGGTCCAGCAAAAACACAGATGTGAAAGTAGCCTAATTTGGTGCAGATTTGCTGCTGCAGTTCCTGAAGAATCGCTGTGGAAATTTTGTGCAGCAATTCCTTTCAGTGTGGATGCACCCTTATAACACAGCGCTGCTGACAGCACTTAAATTCTCCATAGCATCTTAGAACTAAAAACAAATCTCAAACACTGTGGTTGATGAGCAAGTCATAGAGGCCCCTGCAATGATTTATCATATTAAAAACAGATGGAGGCTTGCCTTTACAGGATCAATAAATACACCCCGGGGGCCAGGGGAGCGGGTGATAGTCATGAAACATATTTCTCCATACAACAAAGGATTAAAAAGAAGATCCCTATTTTGAGATACTGAGAAGAAAAGGGTGTGGATTTTGTATCCGTTCTCTAACAAAAGGTCAGAATGTCAATTAATGTAAAAAAGAAAGGCTTGCGGCGCTCACCGAGGTGAAGATATCAACATTCTTTATTCATCCTTGTAACAGGACACTTGTAACGGGGTGCAGGGGCGGACAAACCGATTGCAGATGATAAGCGGCTACAGCCAGTTTCGCGTGTGAAATCGCTCTTCGTCTGGCTGCTCACACGTCATTTCGCAAACCTGCGCGTCATATAAGCGGCGCTCTGTGGCCGTCATCATAAGCAACAGCTGAGCGCATGCACTAGTGACGTTAAAATCATAGACACTGAAGGGTATACACATATCGATTATTACTGCACGTTACATCGTGTTTACATAGTGCTTGCATAATTACATATACTGCGGTTATATTACTGACATATTCATATAGCGCGGTTAGGCCCACAGCTGTGGTGTCAACCATCCAAATATTCACTACCTATCATCCATCTAATTACAATTGGGGATCTATACTATTACTCCAAAGACTCCAAAGAAAATGTTTTTGGAGTCCCCACCGGTCGACAAGCCCCCGTTGCCAGGGGACATCCCAGTTACCACCTCTGCAGCAGAGGTTTACTTGAAGGGTCGCTTTAACGAGGAGGAGATAGAGTGTATCCAGTTTTTAGCTGGCTTGGAAGGAGAGGAAAAAGCCAGTGGTAGCATGCAGACAGAGAGGTATGTAGGGGGCATCAGGTCCACCCTACTTCCTCCCATGCCGGCCGGCTCAGCGATAGACCTGTTCCACAAACGAGTATTGAGGGAAATACGGGTGTCGATATATCCAGCGGCCTCCCCCAATATCACTGGGGATGAGCAATTAGCTCTCACCTGGCTGAAAAGACAGGAGAACATCGTGATTAAGCCGGCCGACAAGGGAGGGAATGTGGTCCTGATGTCCAGGGAATATTACCGTATTTTTCGCCCTATAAGACGCACCTAGGTTTTTGGGGAGGAAAATAAGAAAAAAAATATTTTTAACCAAAAGGTGTGCTTTTGGTGGTTTTGGAACTAATGGTGGTCTGTGGATGGCACTATTACTGGGGATCTGTGGATGTCACTGTTATGGGGGGGGGGATCTGTGAAGGACACTGTTATGGGGGATCTGTGGATGACACACTGTTATGGGGGATCTGTGGATGACGCACTGTTATGGGGGGATCTGTGGATGACGCACTGTTATGGGGGATCTGTGGATGACGCACTGTTATGGGGGATCTGTGGATGACGCACTGTTATGGGGGATCTGTGGATGACGCACTGTTATGGGTGGGATCTGTGAAGGATACTGTTATGGGTGGGATCTGTGAAGGATACTGTTATGGGTGGGATCTGTGAAGGATACTGTTATGGGTGGGATCTGTGAAGGATACTGTTATGGGTGGGATCTGTGAAGGATACTGTTACAGCCCCCTGTAACAGTATCCTTCACAGATCCCCCATAACAGGGCTGGCACTGTTATGGGGCATCTGTGGATGGCACTGTATGGGGGCATCTGTGGATGGCACTGTATGGGGGCATCTGTGGATGGCACTGTATGGGGGCATCTGTGGATGGCATTGTTATGGGGGCATCTGTGGATGGCATTGTTATGGGGATCTGTGGATGGCACTGTTATATAGGTGTGTCATCCACAGACCGTCCCCACCCCATAACAGTGCCATCCACAGATCCCCATCCCATAACAGTGCCATCCTCAGACCCTCCCCCATAAAACTGAGCGAGCTGGGAGGGACTGGAGGAGGAGCTGAGGCCGGCAGTCGAGGGGCCGGTGCAGTGACTGCACTCCGCCCGCTCAGTGCTGCACTATTGAAATATGAAATATGTAATCCAATTAAAGTTCCTGTCTATGCCCCCACCCTAATACGACACATGGCAGCTTGCTGAAAGCAGGCAGTCCGGGCGGCCGTCACTCACTGACGTCACGTGCCTGCGCCGCCTACTTCATTCATAAAGTAGGCGGCGCAGGCACGTGACGTCAGTGAGTGACGCGCCGGCCGCCCGGACTGCCTGCTTTCAACAAGCTGCCATGTGTCGGTAATATTAGGGGTGGGGGGCATAGACAGGAACTTTTAATTGGATTACATATTTCATATTTCAATAGTGCAGCACTGGAGCGGGGGGCGGGGCGGAGTACAGTCACTGCACCGGCCCCTCCGCAATTGCCGGCCCCCAGCTCCTCCTCCCAGTCCCTCCCCGCTCGCGCGTACATCGCAGCTGGCGATGTAAAAATTACAGCATTCGCCCCATAAGACGCAGGGGCACTTTTCCCCCATTTTTTGGGGAAAAAAAGTGCGTCTTATGGGGCGAAAAATACGGTATTTGGAAGAGGCAGGTAGACAACTAGGGGACGGCACGACATACCAAAAGTTGAAAGGGGATCCAATCCCGGGTATAACCGTCAGACTTAGCACAATAATCAATAAATATGTGACAATCGGCCTTTTACCTAAAGGCATGGTCAATAAACTGGTCCCTACTCATCCAAAAAACCCTGTATGGTACCAAAGATTCACAAATCGCTGACCCGACCCCCGGGCCGGCCTATCGTGGCTGGGATCGGATCAGTGATGGAGCCACTGTCTGACTATGTGGATTGGCTTCTCAGACCACTCCTCTCCAGTACCCCGACGTACCTGAAGGACACAGGAGACTTCCTCCGCGCACTTCGTTCTATTGAGTGGCGGGAGGAGTTTAGCCTAGTGTCCCTGGACGTTGAGAGTCTATACACGAGGATCCCCCACGACAAGGGGCTTCAAGCTATCGACCTCGTTCTCAACAGAAGCGACAAGGGAAATACGTTCAATAGCTTCATTTATGAGGCACTTGATTTTGTCCTTACCAGCAATGTGTTCCAGTTCAATGGCCAGTGGTACCGCCAGGTACTAGGTACCGCGATGGGCACGCCTATGTCGTGCACCTTCGCGAACCTGTACCTGGCGGTATTTGAGGAGACATATATATTTTCCACGGATAACCTGTTCCTGCGGAACATTCATCTGTTTTTACGCTATGTCGACGATGTCTTTCTGGTTTGGTCGGGCAGTGAAGAGCTGTGTTGCGAATTTGTAGACTACCTGAACACGCACAACCGGATGAACATGCGATTCACCCTCAATTTTGGGGGTGAGTCGCTGGACTTCCTGGATGTGCATGTCACAGTAGAGGATGGTGTATTACACACCGCGGGCTTTCGCAAGCCCACTGCAACCAATTCTCTGCTTCACCAGACCAGTTTCCATCCGCCATCGGTGAAGGAGGCCGTCCCTTACAGACAGTTTGTTCGTTTACGGAGAATCAACGACACCGATGGCGGATTCCGTCGTCAAGCTAAGGAGCTCAGTGACCGCCTGCTGGACCGAGGTTATCCGCGGAAATGTGTCTCTGCGGCCTCACATAGGGCTGCGACACTTGATCGGGACACATTGCTTGCTGAAAAAAGAAGAAGCACTGAACCTTCCCGTTTTGCCTTTACTTTCAAATTTAGTCCTGCTGCTGAAGTCATTAAACGAGTTATTAATGAGAACTGGGATCTTCTCAAGGGGGACCCCACCTTGAGTACCTTCACCAGCCAGCGCCCTTTGGTTACATTTAGGAAGTGCCAAACTATCAAAGACAGAGTAGTCAGTAGTGCACTGCATGAACCCAGGGCTGAGACCTGGCTCACAAACAGAAGACTAAAAGGGAACTATAGGTGTGGGCATTGCTCCTTCTGCACCCTAAACACACGCAGTAAATGGCTCCAAGTAGGAGGAATTAGACACACGGTCAGGGACTTTATAACATGTCGGACATCGTATGTCGTGTACGTGATCTTTTGTCCGTGTGGGAGGTTCTACATTGGCAAAACAATACGTCCACTTTTTGAGAGGATACGGGAACATGTCAATTCCATTCGTTCGGGCAAAGGATGCCCCCGCTTGATTGAGCATATTAGAACCGCACATAGCGGCTATCCACGTTGCCTCTCTTTTGCGGGTATGGAGCAGGTCCGACCCATCCCCAGAGGGGGGGATCGGCACCGGCTTCTCCTACAGAGAGAGGCAAGGTGGATTATGCGCACAGGAGCAGCGGGTCTGAACGATAGGAATGATATGTCAGTATTCCTATAAAGTTGTATATCACGGCTATAATTGTGTCTATAATGCTAAGGTCTTGGCATTTAAACCAAAGCCGTGGCAAACAACAAAAAAACTGGCGCTTCTCCCCTTTTCCTCCCATGTCTTTGGAGTAATAGTATACATCCCCAATTGTAATTAGATAGATGATAGGTAGTGAATATTTGGATGGTTGACACCACAGCTGTGGGCCTAACCGCGTTATATGAATATGTCAGTAATATGACCGCAGTATATGTAATTATGCAAGCACTATGTAAACACGATGTAACGTGCTGTAATAATCGATATGTGTATACCCTTCAGTATCTATGATTTTAACGTCACCAATGCATGCGCTCAGCTGTTGCTTATGATGACGGCCACAGAGCGCCGCTTATATGACGCGCAGGTTTGCGCAATGACGTGTGAGCAGCCAGACGAAGCGCGATTTCACGCGTGAAACGGCCGTAGCTGCTTATTATCTGCAATCGGTTTGTCCGCCTCTGCACCCAGTTACAAGTGTTCTGTTACAAGGATGAATAAAGAATGTTGATATCTTCACCTCGGTGAGTGCCGCAAGCCTTTCTTTGCTATTTCTCTCAATATCGCAATGGACTTTATCTCTTTACGCTGCTGCTGCTGAGCACCACACATGAGTGTCTACGGCTGTGTCGTGAGCATTGGTCTGAAAGGGGAGATCGGGTGCATCGCCTGATTGGAGGCAGTGCCACCGTTTCTTATCTTTGTTTGACATATCAATTAATGTAAAATACTAGGCAAATGCATACAACAAAAGCAATACAAGTAACATAACTCTGCGGTGGGGGGTGCAGAGGTCAGTCGCACATGGGCTCTGGAATATGACGGGAAAGGGCACAAGATTCCTCTGCCACATATGAGAAAACCAGTGCTAAAACTTGTAGAGAAGGATTTGGGTGTACTTGTAGATCATAGACTAAATAACAGCATACAATGTGAATCAGATGCTTCTAAGACAAGCAGAATATCATCATGTATTAAAAGAGGCAGTCTATAGAAAGGATGCCCTGGATCTGGAGAGAGTACAAAGGAGAGTGACTAAACTGATAAGTGGCATAGAGGGGCTTAGTTATGAAAGGAAAGATAAAAATTATAACATTTATTTAGTCTTGAGAAGAGGCCCTGATTAACCTATATAAATATATAAAAGGGCTGTACACAAAAATACGGTGTTCCATGTGAAATATCCTGAAAAGTCTCCGACTGTAGAAGAAAAAGTTCAGTCTCCAGAGGGGTTAGGGTTTCTTTACTGTAAGAACTGTAAATCTGTGGAATAGTCTACCTGAACAGTGGTCAAAGCAGGAACATTGGACAGCTTTAAAGAGTCACTGACCTTTGACACAACTTAGTGAATAGTGCAGTTAAAATATGTCTAAATTACATCATTTAAAAAATCTGCCTGCATCCACCTGAAAAAAAAAAACTGTAAAGTCACGGCCACCAGGGGTCTCACTTCCACCTGATTTGCAGTCCACTGCTTGTTGTTAGGCAAGATCTGTCTCTAGTAATGGAGACGGTTCACAGGAAATGGGGGCATGTCAGAGCTAGAAGCGCTACTGAGCATGATAGAAGCACTGCCTACACACTGCTTGTGAAGAGCAGAGAAGCTCATGTGTGTTTGTAAGTCTGATCTCCCCCTTCTTATCAGCTTTCTGAGCTCCCTAAAAGAAAACAAATATAGTAGGTGTAAGGGAAATGAGGTGTCTGCAGTACAGTAAAGTCAAATTCTAAAGAAGGGAGAGACCCGCTGCTTGTAAGAGAAATACATCTAGCTATGCAGCTCAAACAGTAACAAAATTAATAAAAATAAAAAAACAACAACAATATTATATGGCTGAGGAAGACACTAGGGATGCCTTATAAAGACCTGCTCCTTCACAGTTATAACTTTACAATGATACAGTCATTATGCAAACTTTTTTTGAAAACTCAAGTATGCGTTAAAAAAAGGCTTATATGACTTTATATGAATTAAATAACAATAAAGCTTATGAAAATGTGTAGAAATCTAGGTCTCACTCCCCTTTTCTATAATTCACATCTCCACCTATGCCTTGGTTGAACATGATGGACTTGTATTTTTTCAACTGTATTAACTAAATAATAATTGGCATGATGGCTCAGGGCTCTGTTACAGATTTTTTATTGGGTTCCAAGGGCTTCCAAAAACTGCTCTGCTCTATACTTTCCTCTATTAGTTTTCACAATAATGATATATTCTGTACTACAAACAGTTGGTTATGGTTTCTTAGAAACACTGCTTTGTAGGGCAGAGGTTTGAATGACAGATAACACACACTACTGCTAATGTGGCTGCATCTCCATCACCCCCTTGTGTTAAAGGGGCTGTCCAGGACCAAGAAAAAAACAGAGCAATGGTGAGAAACTGTTTAAAATAAAAAAAGGCTCCTCTCAATATACAGTATAGAGAGCACTTTCCAGGTAATCTTTTACTTACTGGAAGTTTAGTTGTCCGCACTTTATAATCATTCTGTTCCTGCTTTGCTCATGCACTGACCTCCTGCTGAGCCTGTGCTGGGCTTGTGTTTATACACAGCAGCCAATCACAGGAGGCTAGGCTGCGAGGGGAGGGAGAGGGCAGCAGTCTGAACCAATGATCAGACCGCGGGGGGTGTTTCAGACTACCCCAGATTCCCTGTCACTAAAATGCCGTTGTAGACGATAACATTATCTGAGGAAAATATATAGAAAGTAAGCATCACCCATAGGTACTGACTTACACACCAAATATGAGCTCATGACTTTAACTCACTTAAATTGTTAATTTACTAATGACTGGCAATTCACATGGCAGCGTTGGTAAAAAGCCTGCTGGCGAAAGATGAAACCAATTTTTTAGGATACACAGGCCAGGAGCTGGTGTAGGTTTCGGTTGTAATTTACACCGGCTATCTAGGGTAAATTATATCGATTGTGTCATTCTGTGGTGGGCCCACCCCTTCTGCTAAGCTGTGCCCACTTCAAAAAAAGTGGTCAGGTGGTGTAAAAGATAAAAATAAAATAAATTAAACAATAATAATAAATATAATTTACAACAAATTTTGCAACTTTTTACACAAAAATAAAAAGGTGTTAAAGCCTTTGTAATTGACCCCCACTGTCTAAGATCTAGAAAATGTAAACTCAAACTAGACAGTCTAAATCTGAGACAGATTTATCACAGTGCTGGTCACCTTTAGACTGTCTAGTCCAGTTTGCACCACCTATTATTTGACTTACTTTCCGCCAACACTTTGTCACAATTTTTGGCACGTGTTAAGCCAGACCTTCTTTCCAATAGAACACGCCCTTCCTTACTAAGCCATGGCTCTGGTGGGTGAGGTGGAAAAAGGGGTTGTGCAGTGCCACAATACTGATCATCTATATCAGATCGGTAGTGGTCAAACTCCCAGCACCCCTACAGATTAGCCGTTTCAAGGGGTAGTAGCACTTATGAGAGGGCTGCTTCCTCTTCACAATTACCTGTGCTCCTTCGCTGGGGCAGTGTAATTACAACCGCTAGTCAAATTCTCTTGTAATTACTTGGCATTGTAAATACAACGCGCGCCAGCGAGACAAGGCGCAGGTCATTTTGTAGAGAAAGTAGCACGAGGGCCACTAATTCTTCAAATAGCTGATCAGCAGGTGTGCCTGGGGTCGGACCCCGCTGATCTGATAAGGATGATCTATCTTGAGGATCTTAGCACTGCACAACCCCTTTAGTAAACGTGATGCGAAGCATGTACAGTATGCCAAGTTTTTTAGCCTAATTTTGATTGGTAAATCTTACCTTTTTTGCACCCAAAACATGCAGCAATTGCTACATTTATCTTAAATGTGCACATTTTCAACTTGCTATATACCAGCAATTCTGATTTCTGGATCAGTGCTGTATACTCTTTTTCTTGGATGTATGTATTTGCAATAAAAGTTCTTGAACCATAAAATGTGCATATTTGAGTGTTTAGCTCATTTTTTGACACACAATATTGATGTAAGTTACCAACTATGAGGTGGAGGAAGGAAGAATGTGATGTCTACTGAGTTGCATTAAATGTATCACACCATATTTGGTGCAATTTTTACTTTTTTCAACACTGGGGGTTATTTACTATGACTCTCTATGCCAGGGACCAGCAACCTCCAACTGTTCAGAAACTACAACTCCCAGAATGCTTCATTCACATCTGTGGCAGTTAGAAGTACAGCCGAGCATGTTTGCCTTTTGGGAGTTGTAGTTTCACAGCAGCTGGACTGCTGAAGGTTGCTGGTCCTTGCTCTGTGCCATAAATTGGCAAAAAAGTTGCAAACTGCAAGTCTGCGGATTTTTAAACGCCATTTTGCCTAACTTTAGGTGCAAGCGGGGCTTCTACACGGCACTCTCCACTAAAAAGTGAGCCTCGTCATAAATTAAATGCATCCTCCAGTGGTGCAGGAGGATATCAAGACCAGCAATTGCACCTAAATCTGTTTCCTAGGCATATGATGGCAATATTTTCTATGACTCAGTGTTATGACCGCTCAGCTTCCATGTAACCTTCCTTGCTAACCTCTGATTTAAGAAGCGATGGAACGGTTTTGTACTGTAAATTAAAATCTTTGTTTCCTTTGTAATAAAAAATGACAGTAAATAACAGAAAAAAAACAATGTGAGGCATGTTTCTGGCTTATCTGACCTCTGTGCTCGGTTAGTTCTGCCAAAATCCACTTTGGAAACCACTTAATGTACTTGGCTCCATGGAGCTGATTTAATCACTCATGAACACAGGGTATTTTGTAGATTTGGAAACTGAAAGACATCATTGTTTTAGGTGGATAAGGTTTCACATTACGTTCCTAAACAGTGGATGATGTACCTGAACTGCACGGTCAATATTCCCTTGAGCTTGGCTTAGCGCTTCTGCTGCGGCAGTCTCAGAGTACCCCATCCCCCTGAGAGTATTAATCTTATCCAGCCTCTTCTTACGCTTGTCTCGCTCTTCTTTTCGTATCTTCGCTTTATCCTAGAAGATATTAAAGTATTTAAAGAAAATTAGTGCAACCTTTAGGTCTGTGGACGGGTCACAATTCTCATGTTCATTGGATTTTTCTATAGAGTGATGACGGGTTTACAAGGCCCGATTGTCGGTCAGATTATTAGGGGCGAACATTCCTGCGAACGCTCGTTCCCAACAATCTGCCTGTCTAAAGGTGCAGCCCCGTTCATCGGGTGAAACTGTTGTTCGTGCAGGCAAGTAAATGATCATTTTGTGCTGTCTGAAACAATGCAGCTGTAGGAGGATGGGCGATGGTGATTACTCATTCTCATACTGTGGAGGTGACTGCTGCATGTAAACGAGACGCTTCAGCCCCACTGAATGAGCAGCCAGTTGTAGGTGAGGAACACTCCCTTCCCGATAAGCAACTGCTCCTCTAGCCGTGTAGACCCCGCCATAACACTCACAAGCATGTGGGCATGTTATTACTTAACTCAACATCTGTGTAGAACCACAGACACTGAATTCAAGAATGCATGTAAAAATGACAATGTACCAAGTGGAATATCTATCAATAGGTAAGTCAAATCCCTTCTTCTGACCCAGCTCTCCCGTAACCAATCTTTTGGATTTACCCATCCATATCCTCAAACTGGTATTAACCTCGGACCTTCCCTTCTGCCTGCAGTTCCTTCCTGGTGGGATTACCTCTGGCACTGTTTTATAGTCTTGCCTGGCTTAGGCTACTTTCACACCAGCGTTTTTGCTGGATGCGGCAGGGTTCAGCAAAAACGCTTCCGTTACTGATAATACAACCTTCTGCATCCGTTATGAACGGATCCGGTTGTATTATCTTTAACATAGCCAAGACGGATCCGTCATTAACTCCACTGAAAGTCAATGGGGGACGGATCCGTTTTCTATTGTGGCAAAGAAAACGGATCTGTCCCCATTGACTTGCATTGGGGGTCACGATGGATCCGTCTTGCTCCGCATCCCAGGACGGAAAGAAAACCGCAGCATGTTGCGTTTGCTTTCCGGGCTGGGAACACAACTAAACGGAACGGAATGCACTTGAGCATTCCGTTCTGTTCAGTTTTGTCCCTATTGACAATGAATGGGTACAAAACTGAAGCGTTTTTTTCCGGTACTGAGCCCCTATGACGGAACTCAACATCGGAAAACTTAAAGGCTAGTGTGAAAGTACCCTTAGACATTCCTGAAGTGTTACTAGGTATTGACCTTGGGCTTCCTTAGATTACCCTGTCCACCTGTTTGCTCCACCAATTGTTGACTACTCTGCAGATGAACCCAGAGGACTTACAGCAGCAAAAAACAGATCCTTGTACAGGGGTTAAAGGGTAAAAACCTGAGGTCCATTAGATTCTGCTAACCAGAGTAGCCAGTGCAAATTCTGACTGTGGAGACTTTATTGTTAAAGGGGTTGGCCACTTTCTGGCTATTGTTGACCAATGTGTTTGCAATATGAACTTACTAATATCGCCTTTGTTGAAATTCTGCACCATTTTCTAAGGTATGCCCCTTATTTACAAAGTCTTTTGTGCTGTCCACACAGAGGTCCTGCCAGCAAAGAAGATCCCAGCAGACGTGCTTGTTTCCAATCAGTTATATTCTTTTATTGTAACTATAGGATAATAACAGGACGCGCGTTTCGGCCCGTCCAGCCTTTCTCAACTGCATCACAGAGGTCCTGTCCATAAGATGGCCGCTGATGGAGGGTCATGTGACCTCCATATGATGTCTCCTCCATTCAAATACACTGCACCTGCCATCTGTACTGGGAGTTTAGTGCAGGTGCAGTGTGTTTGAATGGAGGAGGCATCATATGGAGGTCACATGACCCTCCATCAGCGGCCATCTTATGGACAAAACCTCCATGTGGACAGCACAAAGAACTTGGCAAACAAGGGGGCATTCCTGATGAAATCTAGAAAATGGAGCAGAATTTCAACAAAAGCTATAGTAATAAGTGCTATATAATCATCTCACAAACACATTGGCCAATAGTAACCAGAAAGTGACCAACCCCTTTAAAGGCGTTATACTGCAGAACATAGGAAGAAAAAATGGTGATACTATTAAAACATAACTATTAATAATAAATACAGTAAAATCCCTTTATGGTACTCAATATTGCCACAACAAAAATAGAAAATGAAGTGCTCGAATACACACTAATCATCTGGAGCTGGCAAGCACCAAAAGACAGGGATACCTACAGACACCTCCCAACCGGGAGGGGGTTCCCACTATGTAAAATAAAAATTACAGGTAACGGACGGGCAAATGTGGGGTGAGTCCCTAGTGTTGGGACGAGCTGCACTAGGGCAATTTAGGGCAAAGTAGCTTGGGGGGCCAGGTTCCGGACGGGTCCTCCGTGGTTAGGAGATAGGGCCTGATTAGCACCCGTTGCCTAGGGTTAACTAGGGACTTAGTACCCACCCCACATTTGCCCGTCCGTTACCTGTAATTATTTATTTTACATAGTGGGAACCCCCTCCTGGTTGGGAGGTGTCTGTAGGTATCCCTGTCTTTTGGTGTTTGCCAGCTCCAGATGATTAGTGTGTATTCGAGCACTTTATTTTTTATTTTTTTTTGTTGCAATATTGAGTACCATAAAGGGATTTTACTGTATTTATTATTCATAGTTACGTTTTAATAGTATCACCATTTTTTCTTTCTAGGTTTTGAAACTTTGGGTGATATAACGGACTATCAATTTTCCGCTCTGTATGAAGCGTTATACTGCAGTATTATTTATTAATATGGTAAGAGTCCTTCCCTGAATGACTGAACCATGGCCAGGTACATAAGGATCTGAGGCACCCAGAGTAGGGATATAACATGGCCATTTCCTCATCACAGTCCTGACACTGTGGAGCATCAGAACATATACTGACGTAACACACATGCAGGGGGCCAGTGAGGAGTGGATCTAAAGCTGGGTTCACACTTGAGCGTATTTAATACGCGTGTTTTACGCACGTTTTTGGAAATAGGAAACGCGCGTTGTACGCGCGGTCGTGTGATTGACCACTCTGGTGTCAATCACAATACGCGTGACAAAACACCCCAAAGAAGCTCCTGTATTTCTTTGGGCATAGGGCGTTTTACAGCGCGTTCGTACGCGCTGTAAAATGCTCAGATGAGACCCATGCCCATAGGGAAACATGGGTTTTTGCCCGTTGAGCGTTTTACAGCGCGTAGGACCGCGCTGTAAAACGCTCAGGTATGAACCCAGGGTTAGGCCACCTCCCTCCATGTGTCCGGGCCCTCCTTGCCTCAGCTGCTCTGGTCCTGTCCTGGTTTCGGTGTGGTGGTGGTTTAAGTACTGGACCAGCACAGCTAGAACTCAGCCTAGTATTAAAGGGGTTTTCCGGGATTTTAATATTGATGATCTATCCTTAGGATAGGTCATCAATATCAGATTGGCGGTGTCCAACACCCGGCAACCCGCCGATCAGAGAAGGCCATGAGTGCAACCTTTGCCTTCATTGTTTACCTGCTCACCCTCGACATTGCAGCGGTGAGCAGGAGTAATTACAAGAAGCCGTCCTATTCACCTTCTATGGACAGCTCTGTAGTATACACTTGAACAGGAAGGAGCCATCCCAAAGAAGTGAATGGGGCGGCTTGTAATTACTCCAGCTGACCGATACGATGCCGACAGCGAGCAGGTAAACAATGAAGGGAAGGCTGTGCTCGCAGCCTTCTCTTCAACCAGCTGATTGGTGGGTTGCCGGGTGTCGGACCCCTGCCGATCTGATATTGGTGACCTACCCTGAGGATAGGTCATCTATATTAAAACTCCGGAAAACCCCTTTAACTACAATATTCTGTATACATAATAATTTACAACATATACATACACATATCAGACTGTGTTCACCACATCACGTTTTTGTCCAAGGTTAAACAAAAATCTAAAATAATTTATATATATTTTACATACACACATACATGCATATTGATTGGGAAAATAAGATGGAATAGCGTAGTATATTGTGCTTCTCCATCCTGCCACTGTCCATGGGCGACTTCCCAATCTGCCCTCAGCCATATGAATGAGGTCGCTTTGTCGTGGCTGGTGGTTTTACACAATTTTATCATAATGTTATAATAATGATAAAATTTACAAGCATGGTAAATAGAGTGGCAATGTTATTTAGAATAATAGAAGTACTGCTTGCATATATCTTAGCGCTCTGTCGGTTGCAGATGCTTCTTTGCGTTTGTTCGCTTTTGCACTGTGGTCACAGCAGATTTGCACCTGCCCCTTTATTCCAGTTTGTTAGGAGGTGGTAATCACCGTTGGTTTTTCCCTTCACTAGTTTTCATATATGACCCACCACTTTCTCAGTGTCACGCAGAAATGTGACCCCTCTTTACAGGCTTAGGCTACATGCACGACTATATGTATTTTGTGGTCTGCAGATATGCACATCTGCAATATATGCATATCGGCTGTGTAAGAAATGCCTATTTTTTGTCCACAAAATGGAGAACAGGACATGTTCTATAATTTGTAGAGTGGCCGCTTGGATGCAGACAGCACACGGATGACATTCATGTGCAGTCCGCATTTTTATGGCACCAAAGAAAAACTGCGTATTGGACCAAAGAGGCCTTATATACGGAATCTGATAGTACCTCTCGTTTACACGCGATATGATTTGCAGCATGTTCCACATTCCCATCGCAGGCTCTCAGTGCCAGGCGTGCCTCCTGAGCAGAGCATCCGAGCTGCAAGAGACTCTCCACTTTTGTTGGATCTATGGAAAGTTCATTATACAATCTGTTTGCCTGAAAGAAAAGAATCCGAATAATAAACAGATTTCAGTAAAGCCTTACCCGTACCCACTATCGTTTTCTTTATCCTCAGCAAGTACAAAGCATCAGCTGCACTCCCTGTTCATTTACCATTAAAGGGGTTGTCCTCCTTTTGGATATTGATGACCTGTCCTCAGGATAAGTCACCAATATCTGATCGGCAGGGGTCCCACCAATCTGCATTTTGCAGCAGCTAGCGGCGTCAGAAACAAAACGCTGGATGGAGCCAGAAGTTAACGGATCCATCCACTGTAGTGGCCGGGTCAGGGTCCTGCAGCTCCGCTCCTATTCATTCGAATGGAAAACCACCAACAAAATGTATCTCATTTTGGTTCCTATGAAACAACAGAACAATGCAGGAACGCAAGAAATCCGAACGTCATTTTAGATATAATCTGTTCATGGGAATTTTGAGGCACTGCTCTAAATTAACGTTACAAGGAAAAGGTCTCCCTTGGAGCAACCGAGGTCGCTAGATAATTTGCAGCTTTTATCAAAGGGAATGTGTTGCCTATATTTTATCTTTACTAATGAAATCCAGACACTGAAACATATTATGTGTAATCTGTTTTTATTTTCTGAATGTAGCTTTTTTTTTTTTATTCCATTTCTGTAGATAATTATAGGGGCAGCCATCTTGCCTGTGCTGATAAAAAGATATGCTTTACAGCAGCCACATGGGCATAGGAACCTGCGGTCTGGAGAGGGCACACTGGGGGACATATATCAAGACTGGTGGATCCATCCGCCAGTCCTGCTCTACCTGCGCTGGAGTGAGATGCGCCTGATTTGTTAAGAGGCAGAAGCAAGCGCATCTCTGCCCTACCGTGCGCCAGAAACTGGCTGGCGTAGGCTTCAGCTATAACATTTCTGGAGAAAGTTATAGCAAATGTGGTGGCATGAAGCCACGCCCCCTTTCTGCTAAGTCACTCCCCTTTTTCTCTGCACTTCAGAAAGTTGTGGCGTAAAAGCATTGATAAATGTCCCCCATTGCCTTTTACGGGGGAAGATGATCTGTTCTGAAAGGAGTGACTTTGTGTGTAGGGATATTTTATATATACTGTATAAACAGGGGCATAGCTAACGGCTCATGGGCCCTGGTGCAAGAGTTCAGCTTGGGCCCCCCTTCCCTCAGTGCTTTCTGTGTCTTCTCATGCGGCACAAGGGTCTTTGGGCCCCCTCAGGCTCATGGGCCCGGTAGCGACTGCTACCTCTGCTCCCCCTATAGCTACGCCCATGTAGATATATATATATATATATATATATATATATATATTTATTCATTGTTATCCTGCCAGTGAAGATAATGAAGTGACTATTTTAAAATGATTACGAGGTGCAGTGGTCAGTGAAAAATGCAAGAGTATAGGATTTTTTTTAAAACATAGAAAGTAAAAGGGCGAATTGAAGGGATATTCTCATCTGTACATTTATGGCATATCCATAGCAGAGTGAGAGCGCCGTAATGGAGAGAGAGCGCATACACAACCACTTCTCCGTTCATAGTGACATCAGACAGGGCTCCGTGGTCGAATCAAGTGCAGTACCCATACCTGTTAGACATTTATGGTATATCATGTGGATAAATCACACGTCCAGATGGGAATACCCCTTAAAAACACCAAAAAAAACACCAAAAAAAACATGGTTCACATGAAAATTTGATTTACACAATAGGCCAATCTTTTTAACCCCTGAACTGTAACTGTATGTCATGGGTAGCCTCGTATTAAGCAGATCATCCAGGCTCAGAAACTGTGCCTGCACGGGAGCCTGCCACTGACTGACAGCCGTCTCCCACTGTAAAGACTGGGATTGGAGATAACGCTGATCCAGGTTGTTTAACCCCCTCAATGCCATGGTCAACAGCAACCACTGCATCTAGGCAATTAGACAGATAGAGAGGGCTCCCTCTGTCTCCACCCCCCACCCCCACTTCAAAAATACAAATCCACCCCTTCCTAATGTGGAAAGAGGTTAAAAAAAATGATCTACAACTTTTTAATGCATTAATAAATCTCCCCCTATGAGTGCAGTATCTTACCTCAGAGAGTTTCTCGGTCGCCTCTCTAGCCTTACCATTGTAGTAATTTACTATCCCCTGCAGTAGATAAAGTCTTAGGAACAGCACTTTCTCTCTCCCACAATTTCCCTGCAATAGACAAAATAATAACAAAAAAAAATATACCAATGATTAATAACAGTGAGAAGCATGACATTTCCACTGTAGGAACTGAATACGCTTGAGGTGTAACTTTTTATTTAACTTTTATATTTATTTTTCTCCACGAAAAGGCATCCGAAATGTGCTCAGCCCTGACCAGGCTCGATTTCCACCAATGCTGAACATTTACTAATAAAAGTCTGGCACTCCAGTGTAGAAACACCCATTTTAAGTGAAAGGGACTTGCATTAAAGCGGTTGTCTCATCATGTAAAGAAAATTAAAGGGCGTCTGTCACCTAATTTTCCCCAATATAACTAAGAGGACGGCCCCATAGAAGACTGCAGACACATCCCAGACATACCCAGGATATGAGCAGCTACAGCAGCCCTCCCCTCTTCAGACTGGTTTGCTTTGGGCACTTGGGAGCTGTTTTCCAGGAGAATAAAAGTGCTTTTCCTGGACATGGAATAGAGACACAAAGTGCACACAGGTATGCTTGGGATGTGTCTGCAGTCTTCTGTGGGGTAGTGCTCTTAGTTATATTGGTAAAAAACAAGTGACAGACTCCCTTTAATATAAGGCACTTAGTAATGTATTGTGATTCTCCATATTGCCTCCTTTGCTGGCTGGATTTATTTTTCCATTGCATTACACACCGCTCGTATCAAGGGGTTACGTCCACCCATGTAATCCATCAGTGATGGTCATGCTTGCACACTATAGGAAAAAGCACCGACCTCTCTATGGGCTGGGACCAAAGGAGTGCTCATAGGCACATAAGCGCAGCAGATCCTGTCCTGGCCACCTCGTATCTGCGCTGCAGCGGTGGTCGTAACCCTTGGATATGAGCGGTATATAAAGAGATGGAAAAATGAATGAAGCCAGCAAAGGAAGCAAAATGGAGAATCACAGTACATTAGTAAGTGCCTTGTATTAACCTTCTTTACATGATAAATGCAATTTTCTGAAGTGAGACAATCCCTTTAATGTCACGTTTATATGAGAACACATTAGAAACTACCCCTGTATGATTATCAGGGAGGTGTAGTTGGTAAGTCAAAGTTCAAACTCCTTTTATCACACTCCAACTCTGATTGCATTATGAATGGCAAATAATTAGTAATAACTAGGGATGAGCAATCCGGTGGAAGGTCGCATTTGCCGGGTTCGGCTGACCTTAAGGTCAAAGTTCAGGTTCGGGACCTGAACTTGGCCCCAAACCCCACTGAAGTCAATGGGGACCCGAACAATAGGGACCCGACTTTGCAGTTCGGGTTCGCTCATCCCTAGTAATAACCAATTGTGCTACTTAGAACAGAAAACACATTTATTAGAATACAATTTCTGAACAGATAACATTTCTAAATGCTTGTAAGTAAATATGCAGCACACTATGCATTTAATAACTGGGGGAAAACACTATTATACACTTTGTAATTTTAAGAAATCTATGAATTTGCAAAACAACTGAAAGGTGGCATGAAGCAGGATGTGCTCAACCCAAAAATGCAGTTGTGCATATATATACAGGGGAGCAGATCCTGCACTTGTGGCCCGTTGCTAATGGCGATCCCCAGCAAAAATGCATACGGCGGAGGATGCCCGCAGCGGACCACAAGTACCACAATAGACATCCTACACAAGATGGCAATTGTGTGGATGTGACAAATAATATAACAATAACAAAAGACAAAACAGGTGCACACTGCGGTCTTAAGCCCTCAAACTGATGTTAAAATTGAGTGATTAGTCAACATGTCCTGCAGTGGAGGACATGTCTAAGCCCGAGCACCACGCCAAGGTCTCTCAAGTAGCATATATTGCAACTACAATACAAGATCAACTTCTATGTAGATACTTCAATACATACAACTGTAAAATGGTGTTAAGAGGGGAACATTTTTTTTTTTTTAAACATACTTTAATGTTGACCAGCCTTTCATGGTTTTCTCCATAGCATTTGTTGAAGCACCTCTGGGACATATTGAGTTTAGTCTCTGCATCATCCAGGCAATCTAACTGTCCCAAGCGAAAGTAGCACCACACGATATCAAGCTGCAGGACGGCATAGTTATCCACTGAATTTAGTAGATCTGTCCCGCACTCGCTGGAAGATAGAAAGCAAAAAAGACAACATTTCAGTCGGGGAAAGCAAAAATGCAAAATTGACATGGGGAGATTGTTTGCAAGCAAAAAAGTTGCAATTAGAGATGAGCGAACTTCTATTTTTAGTTCGGCGTCCAAAGTTCGGGTTATCGAAGCATCCCGTTATGGATCCCGCTACCGCGGACCATAACGGCATTTGGAATCCATAAGGGGCGGCTTCATTGAACCCGAACCTTGGACAACACTAAGGACCTGGGGTGATGTCACTGTCATGTGATCAGTGCAGGGGGCGTGGCTCATCACTGGATCACCTCTTATCCAATCCAGTGCTGAGCCACGCCCCCTGCACTGATCACATGACGGTGACGTCACCCCAGGTCCTTAGGGTTTTCCACGGTTCGGGTTCAATGAAGCATCCCCTTATGGATTCCAAATGCCGTTATGGTCCGCGGTCGCGGAATCCATAACGGGATGCTTCGATAACCCGAACCCGAACTTTGGACGCCGAACTAAAAATAGAAGTTCGCTCATCTCTAGTTGCAATTGGTGATACAGCATGGCGATCAGTGCTTGTTTAGTACTTTTAAAACGTACTAATCATCCTAATGTATGAGGACGAAGAATCAGTAATAAGATGGTTCGTCCCTGGAACATTTTGATGGCGGCTTAAAAGATGCAGTCAATCAACAGCTGATCACTTGGTGAATAAATGATTGTGTGAAGGTTCTTCAGCTTGATCAAGAGCCCTTGTAAAAGAGCGGGGGGTGTCCCTGGACAGTCTGACACTGGCAGCACTGATTGGATAGTGTCAGACTATCGAGTGACATGCCCCCAACTGGAATCACCCATCTGGACCTTCATTGCAAACTGCTAGTAATTCATTCGTAAACTTCAGGAATAATAAAGGAATGGCACAACATAGAGTCGTAAGAATGGACATGCCAGAAGAAGTTACAGGTCCTCTTTAAAGTGCCCATAAAGCCTTGTGCACGAGATTGTATGTATTTTGTGGTCTGCAAAATGCAGATCCTTTAAATATGGATGACGTCCGTGTTGTTTCCATTTTTGAGGACCCGCTAACTGCAACGTTCCGTCGCCAAGCATGAGACGTGTTCCATCTTTTGTGGAACAGATGTGGAAAGCGCATGGATCATCCGCGTGCTTTCCGCATCCGTATGTCCGTTTCTTATACTTGGCCACAAAATGCGGACCACGGACCCATTGAAGTCAATGGGTCCACCGAAAACTGACGCAACGCGGACATCACAAGAACGTCATCTGTATTTTGTGGACCGAAAAGGACATACGGTCGTGTGCATGAGGCCTTAGATAAATAGAAAGGAAAAAGACTGCAAACATACAGTATATGACGCAATGCAAATAGGAGACAAAAAAAGAAGCCATGTTATTACTTTCGTAGATATCACCACAACCCATTCGGGACCTGTGATTTATCACTATGCCGCAGGGATGAAAAACATTACTGAGAAAAAAAAACAGAGCGTGTAAACAGACAAGAGTGAATCAGCTCTTACCAGAAGTGCTTGTCTGCATCCAGCAAAAACGGCAGTGCTAAAGCATATTCTGTTCTCTTCAGGAATGCGCGTCCCCTTTCATGATATCCCATAGCCAGCATGAGTGCCTGGGGACAAGAGGTTGAGCAACACAACAGTCAGAAACCCGCATCTTCACACGGAGGGCAAAGTGGTAAGAAAACTGCGCAAACTGAAGCAAAAAAAAAAGAAAAGGCAAAAACTGCAGAGATGGACTTTAGAGGGTGATTTATATCTGTCACCCAAGGTTCAGAGGTGGGTGTCTGCCAACCCTGAGCACTGGCATACTGGGCGATTAGTCTGTCAGTCACTTCACTGTATAAAACTGCTAGAATAGTAATACATAGATGATAAAGTACTGCAGATGTTGGACATGTGATAAGTGAGGGATCCTTTTACACATCAGACTTCTTACACACACAGGCTCCCTCAATCCTGGGCCTCCGTATTAGGGGGCATTCACACGACTGTATCCGTATTTTGCGGATCAGCTTGTCCCGCCCTTTGTAAGAAATTACTATTCTTGTCAGAAAAACGGACAAGTATAGGGCATCTTCTATTTTTTGCGGGCCGTGGAACGGACATATGGAAGCAGAGAGCACACTGCGTGTTTCCCACTTTAAAAAGAATGGGCTGGCATATCAAATAAATGGGGATCGGATGCAGACTGAAAATACGGCCATGCGAATGCCCCCTCATGGCTCTTAACCCTTACATAACTCACAGAAGCTTTTAAAGAGGACAAGTTCTCTCTTTTGACTTGTTTGTTTTATTAAATAATTGTACCTGGAACATCTTCCTTAGGGAACTTTCATACTTGCGTTAAACTTTTCCGGCATTGAGTTCCGTCCTAGGGGGCTCAATACTGGAAAAAGACTGATCAGTTCTATCCTAATGCATTCTGAATGGAGGGAAATCCGTTCAGGATGTATCAGGACGTCTTCAGTTCAGTCACTAAACGTTTTTTCGACGGAGAAAATACGGCGGCATGCTGCGGTATTATCTCCGTCCAAAATTCTGGAACACTTGCCGGAATGCTGGATCAGCCATTAATATACATGAAATGTATTCGTGCCGGATCGGCATTAAAATCACTGCATTAATGGATCCGGTCTGCGCATGCGCAGACCGTTAGAAATGTGAAAATAATAAATACTGGATCCGCTTTTCCGGATGACAACCGGAAAGACGGATCTGGTATTGCAATGCATTTGTGAGACGGATCCGCATCCGGATCCGTCTGCAAATTCTGTCCGTTTGCATACAGATTGTCGGATCGAGAAGGCAGTTCCGGGGCCGGACCTGCCTGCCGTAATCCAGCAATGCAAGTGTGAAAGTTTCCTTAGAGCTGTATGTAGTGCCATTCCTCTGTTACCACTCCTGTAAATATAGAAGTAAATCAAACTGGGTGTTTCCAGTTAGGAGTGTGTCCCTCTACAATCTAACACTATCAAATCACTTGGATGCTAGGCTATATGAAGAGGTATTTTCACTGACTGCATTGAATCATGGCTACCGAACCAGCCCTGACGAGACTGTGAATTCTAAATCCCTGAGGCACTGAGCATTCGTTATGAGGGCGTCTAATGCACTGGGAAACACTGGGGGAGATTTCTCAAAACTGCTGTAAGTAACGCTGGCTTAGTTGCCCATAGCGACCAATCAGATTCCACCTTTCATTTTTCAGAGCTCCTCTGGAAAATGGAAGGTGGAATTTGATTGGTTGCTATAGACACCTAAGCCAGTTTTTCTTTACACCAGTTTGATAAATCTCTCCCAGTCTGTCCCCTTGTAATGTCACAATCATACTTTGGGTTCAGGGTTCTTAAAGAAGACTTCTTGATATTGTTAGATAAAAATGTTACAAAAATAAAAAGAGTGAATATTTTTTTCCTCTTTTCAGTTTCATTCATCTTGTGCAGGCTGACCCTACCTTTTTTGCTGCTTTAGGCATATTGATCGAACGTCCAGTTTGGTTTGCAATTTCCAGATACGGAGCTGTATCGGTGTCTGAGCTCTCCCCTGGTGAAAGACGGTGAATGAGTTATCACTTATACTGTACTCAGTTACAGCCCGCGTTATATACTTCACAGCAGCATTCAGAGTTCTGCTGTTTGCTACAGGACACAAAAAAGCACAAACACACATCTAACAATTTAGCGGAGCTCTGCAGTGGGAGTTACAAATGCCTGGTGTAAAAGCTACAGTCTAGAATGAAATCTTTGCAGACTGAAGGTGATGTGTACTAAAACCGGTGCATTAAATGCTGGCATCAGGTGTGCCACTGTTACAGGGGAGGCCTGTGGCTACCCACTGCTTCCAGGATTCGGTTTCCCAGTGGGCCCAGCCGCCGGGGTTATCCCTGTCCCTCAACGCAGGCTTTGGGCTGCTTGCTGGCAACACCTCACTCTCCCTGCCCACGCGCACACTCCCTCCGGCTCTCAGAGGGTCAGCGAGCACACCCTAATCCGCTTCAGCCTATGGCTGGCTAACTCAAGGCACTTAAAGGGGTTATGCCATGAATGATGTACAAAATATTAAAATTCTACATCATATTGTACATAACAATACCTTTCTAACAAAGATAGAACCATCCCTGTTCCTCACATGGAACCAGAGATCTTTCCATCCAGGCTGGCAGCTCAGTGGGGCATGTCCTTTCTGCAGTAGCTCTCTCCCTATCACAGCACAGGGGTTGTGTCCTTACTGCTGCATCTCTCCCCCTATCACAGCTTAGGGAGCATGTCCTGTCTGCTGTAGCTCTTTACCTGCAACTGTCACAACTTCTAAACAGAAGATATGGCTGCTGGCAGTTCAAGATTTAAACGGAGTGTGTGTGACCACCTCAGTGAGATGGAGGGAGAAATAAGAAAAAGAACAAACAGCAGGTGGCGCTCTACCAATTTTATTGAATGGCTCAGTGGCTAGTTTGTGGTTAATATATATATATATAGGTATGTGTGTGACGGTCTTACCACTGTCCCTCACTTCCCCCGACGAAGCCATCTGGTGAAACGCGTTGGGTAAGTGAGGGACACTGGGATGGGACAATTTATGGTGGAGTGACCTTCCATATGCCGAATGATATTACTTAGCTTGGTCGGTAACATGTTTGAATTATGCGTGCAGTTAACAGAGATATGGTGACAAATATGTATGGTATTCATTGATTACTATTTCTATATATATCTTTGGTGTCTAAAAAATATATATATATTTTTTTTAATTTTTGATATAATCATGTATGCACATGCACTTTGTTTCATATATTTGATATAAAAACTTTTTTGTGCACCTGTTATCTATATATGGCCAGTTGGGGGCGTTTTCTACTCAGGCCATGAAGAAATGATATAATATATTCCTCATTTAAACCTTTTTTGGAGATTCCACTCCACCAGTTCCCTTCCAAATGTCCCTCTGTTCATGTACTTTGTGGACTTCCTTGTTTTTAACATTCTATACATGTATGGTATATTTTTATGGTGATAATGAATAAAGATCTATATTTTGTGCTATCTTGAGTCCAAGACTTATTTTCGGTGGGCAAGTGTGCATTGTGTGAATAGGGTTCATACATTTTTAATTAGATGCAATAACAAACGTATTCAGATCCAGGTACTGGTAAGAACAATGTAGAATATTTTTATGTGGCAAAACCCCTTTAAGACACCTTTCCATGTAGGTGGGTGCCTGAGCAATAGGTTCTTTAGATTGCTAGATCATGCAAAGGTGTGCTGTTTCTGTTATCTGCCTGTGTACAGACTTTCTGCTGTTTTCTGGATTGTGACTTTCCGCTGCCTGATCGGACCTGTGCCTGATCTCCGAAATGACCCTTCGCTGCCTGCCACGAATACAGACCGTTTACTGTGCTGCATGTACAAGGGTTAAAGGATGAGAACCAGGGGACTGCCAGGTTAATGCCTTTAGGAGTAGCCCAAAGTCAAATCTGTCTATTGACACATTTGCTAAAATTCTTAGGCCAATTTTTGGTGTAAAAAAAGTTGCATGAATCCTTTTTGCGACAATATTTTGTAGCACGGGTAAAGGGACAATCACAATACATTAGTAAGTGCCTTGTATTAACTATGTCGTAGTTTTATTCTAGTCGCCTCTCGACATGTTTGCCGTGCTGCTGCCGGATCTTTGACCCACCCCTATTATAGTCAATAGGGCCGGAGCAGACTTCCGGCGGCACGGTGCACTAGCGGCAGCACGGATGCGGCAGGCTGTTACCTCGCCGGAATAGCCTGTCGGAGAAGGTTGCCGCTAATGTAAAAGTAGCCTAAGACTCATTTGCCCCTTTTAAAATCCTCAATTTGACCATAGGAGAGAAAAAAAAATAGTAAGAGCATGTTCACACAACAGATATTTCAAATGGAAAAATCCGACAGGCTCATCTTTAATACACAAATACAATCCATCAGTGTTTTCTCAGGTTATTTTAAATCTCTTCACAGTAAAGAACAGGGAATTAAATTGTTAAAAACTGAAAAAGTTGCCGCCAATGAGTATGAGTCGATTCCAGGAACACGTCGAGAAGGAGCTGTCTCGAGCAGTGCAGAACACTCTGTTGTCGCTGGAAGCATGTACATGTTTGGTTACTTTGTGGCCTACAAAGCCAAACAACGGAAAGACTTTAAAAAAAAACACATGATAAAGTAGTGCGAAAACCTGCCCGACACAACACGTTATTAGGAGTAATAATGTAATAACTGGATACTGACTTGCCCCAGGGTTAAAGGGGTTGTACGAGTTATAGAAAACCTCGGGCAGCTCCAATAAATGGCCTAAAATAATAAAAGAAGCAATGCTCATCCCTTTTCTCGCCAGCTTCTTCCAGCTCTGCGCCCCGCTCCTTCCGACTGCTGGCGTCATCTACCTGGCTGCAGTGGTGATGTTCTGTGCACATAGGTTTGCATTGGCCACTTAAGGGTATACATGCATGATAGATTTGTTGCAGAAATTTCGGTGACTGCCTCAATCATCTGAATGTGACTCGCAGAGATCCATGCACATAACTGCAGAAACAAGCCCATTCAGAGTCCGTATGGAATGGGTTTTCCAGTCACAAAAATATCTGTCAACAAATCTGCCACATGGGAGCATACCTTTAGGCTGGTTTCACACGAGCATTGAACTCGCAGCATGTGTCTGCGGAAGCACCCGTCCTGACCTCCCTAGCACTGACGGGGTCACCTAGCATTATATTGATTTATGATGCTTTGTAACCCTTGGAGTTCTGGATTGTATTGTATAACACGGACATAATACTGTCAGTGTTATCCAATACATCCCAGAACTGTAAGAGTTACATAGCATCATAAATCGAGGTGGTCGAGAGCAGCTGAGCATGCGCGCCTGTGTGTGTTCCCATAGTTCCAGCCACCAGAGAGGCCAGTGCTTTCTCTAATAGTGTACAAGCACGGCCACCACCGCTGGATTGCAAGGCGGTCATAATTAGAGTTGAGCGAACTTCTATTTTTAGTTCGGCGTCCAAAGTTCGGGCTCGGGTAATCGTAGCATCCCGTTATGGATTCCGCTACCGCGGACCATAACGGCATTTGGAATCCATAAGAGGATGCTTCATTGAACCCGAACCTTGGACAACCCTAAGGACCTGGGGTGACGTCACCGTCATGTGATCAGTGCAGCGGGCGTGGCTCAGCACTGGATTGAATAAGAGGTGATCCAGTGCTGAGCCACGCCCCCTGCACTGATCACATGACGGTGACGTCACCCCAGGTCCTCAGGGTCGTCCAAGGTTCGGGTTCAATGAAGCATCCCCTTATGGATTCCAAATGCCGTTATGGTCCGCGGTAGCGGAATCCATAACGGGATGCTACGATAACCCGAACCCGAACTTTGGACGCCGAACTAAAAATAGAAGTTCACTCATCTCTAGTCATAATCCTTGGATATGAGCAGTGTGAAATGTGATGGAAAAATGAATCCAGCCAGCAAAGGAAACAATATGGAGAATCACAATACATTAGCAAGTGGCTTGTATTAACTTTCTCTTCATAATAAATGCCATTTACTGAAGTGAGACAACCCCTTTAAAACCCCCATACACATTACAGTATGGTCTGCTGGACCTGTCTAATGTGTATAGGGAGGTAACGACTCTGCTCCCAACAGAAGATGCCCAGGGAGAGAAAGAAAGGCGTTGCATTTCAATGACCATTTCTTCCTGTTCCTCTCCAGGTAGACCAGGGGTCTCCGGAAGCATCCCATATATATACGGTTGCCCAAATCAGTGAGGAGTCTGGAGTCTGGTGTGTGGCAGTCGGGAGGGACAGCAGCGGGTCATACAGGCGTTCAGTCCTTACTGAATCAGGACTTGATATGGGACGGGTAAATGGATAATGACATTCTCAGCACATGTCTCACCTCTCCTTTAGCTATTGTGCCTAAGCACACTCAGCTTTTCGGCAGTATATTAGTCAGCTAGATGTACATTAAAAGGAAACAGGTCACTGGAAATGTTGAAAAACTGCAGGATTTTATGTTTTTTTGTTAAAATTTAAATATTGAGATGGAAAATTAAAAATAACATTAAAAATTCTTTAAAAATATGTTTAAAAAAAAATGGGATTTAAACAACTGATCATTTTCTGATGACTGGTGTTGAGCAAATTGAGCTTCAGATCATAAATCCAAAATTGATTCGTTCAAACACTTCGTTTTAATGCTGTCCGGAGAAACACATTTTGCCTCCACAGAGGCAATACATTTTAATGCTGTATGGAGACAGGTCTTTGTATAGCATTAAAAAAAAGTTCGATACGCTCAACACTACTGACAACACATTCCTTTTAACTCAAGCCATTCATGGATAGGGAATTAGGCTTAGGCTGGGTTCACATCTGAGTTGTGAACTCTGGTACTCTGATCCAGTCACTGTAGCCAGCATATATGCTGGCTTTGGGTCAGACAAAACAGCATGTACACAGAAAGCAGCCGGATCCCATTATAGTGAACGGGGATCCAGTGGTGCACGGTGCAGTGCAGATGTGAACACCGCCTTACGGGGACAGCCTGCTACATTGTATATGAATCAGTTAGCGAGCAAGATACATAGTGAGCAAGTACAGTTACATAGTTAATCGGTTGAAAAAATACTTAAGTCCATCAAGTTCAACCAGGGGATAGGTGGGGATGAAGTTAATTGAGCTCACACATTCGTGTAGGCAAATAATGCGGCTTGGGAGTAACTTACATGGCTATGGATCTCTCTGAGGATTTAAAAGGGTTATCCAAGTTATTTTTTTTGTTCTTTATATGTTTCTAACAAGGCAAATGTAAGGGCTTTACCATGCACTCTCTATCTGTAGTGGCTCCTTTCTCAGATTTCACTGAGGGTCACATGACCTGTTGTGATGTCAGCTTCTCTCCCTGCTCTGATGATGTTTCGTGCACAAGCCTGAGAGAGCAAGTCTGTGTCTGTACACCAGACATCACCGTGCTGGTCACGCCCCCTGCACTGCTGTCTGCCCTCTCCTTGGATTGTTCAGGAAACTTTAACCCCTTTCTGCAGCACAGACTCTGGAAGCTTTGCTGAACAGCTGCAGGCAGTGAAGAGACACAGGATCTTCCCTACTCATCCTGCAGACACACAGAGCTGACACCGGGGGAGTACTGCAGAGCACTGCACAAGAACAGGTAGGGCAGGGATGGGCAAACTGTGGCTCTCCAGCTGTTGTAAAACTACAACTCCCACCATGCCCTGTTGTAGGCTGATAGCTGTAGCCAGAGTGGGAATGCTGGAAGATGTATAAATATATCAGGGGTCAGTACAGAGATCTCTGCCATCATCTATTTATCCCCAGGACTGTGACTGTGATGAGGGGACATCCTCTGTGTCTGGAGGAAAGAAGGTTTCTACACAAACATAGAAGAGGAATCTTTACGGTAAGAGCAGTGAGACTATGGAACTCTCTGCCTGAGGAGGTGGTGATGGTGAGTACAATAAAGGAATTCAAGAGGGGCCTGGATGTATTTCTGGAGTGTAATAATATTACAGGTTATAGCTACTAGAGATGGGTTGTTGATCCAGGGAGTTATTCTGATTGCCTGATTGGAGTCGGGAAGGAAGGAAGTGGGGAAAATTGGCTTCTACCTCACAGTTTTTTTTTGCCTTCCTCTGGATCAACTAGTAGGATAACAGGCCGATCTGGATGGACAGATGTCTTTTTTCAGCCTTGTGTACTATGTTACTATGTAACAGCTGGAGAGCCGCAGTTTGCCCATCCTTGGGGTAAGGGGAAGATCCTGTGTATCAGCAGTGTCATTGTACAGCTGGGACATGTAGTCCTACACATACAACATGCTGCTTTGTATCCCAGCAGTCAGACCTGTTACTCAGGGCAGCACTTGTATTCACTCCCATTGCAGAGCAGTGGAAGGGGCACAAATATTCATGAGGAAAACCTCAGAGATTGTTGTTACTGCAGGTAAACAAAGGGCCAGAAGAGAACCAGGGACATGAGGAAACAGAAATTTTGTTTGCCTAAAACTTGCTTAGCTTATGTATATATTGCAGACCATCAGATTTACAGTGCTATATACTTTTTTTCATAATTCGGACAACCCCATTAAGGTCTGGAGTTACTACGGTACATGAGGAGTTCATAGGTAATTCAGACCATATCCGAGTGAGCCTAAGCCAATAGCATAAAGGAGAAATGTGCTGAGACTATCGCCATCCATTTACCCGTTCCCGATCCAAGCCTCATTTATTAAACTGGAGGGCAAGCTGCCCATGGCTTTTTATGTGACATTGTAATTAACTATTAATTGTCGTGTTTTTAACGTTTTTTAAGGCAGTTACACATAGACTTTTACAGGCACCTTAATAACAGTGAACTAGAGAACACAGTCGGCTGCAGCCCTGCCACTTCAGACACAGAAATGAACAGTTTTCAGGAGGGTGGGTGTCCCTTTTTTGACTGGCACCACTCTAACTCATGACGGCAGGTTAGCAATCACTGTCTAGAGGGCTCATGGCGTCAATCTATCTATATCCAACTAAGACCAGACTACCTCTCTCTGCCAGGATCTCCAATCCTTTTCTTGTGCGCATCATCTTCTTCGTCACACTCTCATCCTTTTGTGCCTGCTCTTCTATCTCCTTCTCTTCGTTGTGCATCCGCTTCCTTGCTTCTTCCTCAGTGTAGCTGAGCTCTAGGACTAAAACCTTGGAGTTGTGGCAAACACCTTGCTCTTGCAGGGTCTTATCTGAAGGAATTAAAAAAAAGTAAAATAAAATTGATGAAATAATGGGAACCTTTTACCTGCTTTACTCTGCCCGATCTGAAGGCAGCATAATGCGGTCAGAGACCCTATCGGTGTCCCATTCTATCACACATTATCAGACGTAGCGGACGCCAAGGCCGGAGTCCACGCCACACTATGCGCATGCTCAGTCCTAGACACCCACAGGGCTTTTCCTGCTGCTGACTGTCACTTTCTCCCTATGCGTGGTGTGATTAATGTGATTTTATGAAAACTACAGTAAGAACACCATTAAAGGTGTTTCCATCCCCCGCTAGGATTTGCATCCTTCATCAGGATAAGAGGCACCCGATTATCAGCAGCACATTTCCCAGTGTAATCAGCAATTAGCTGGTAAAATCACTAGAACTAAATGAGAGGAACGACTGGTCTATGTACTAGGCCAAAAAAATGGGCGCCGATTGATGTGTTCATCTGCCCGACGTCACCTTGAGGTTCCTAATATTGGATCCCATTCTTCTGTGATCTTATACAGCAAACAACTGTTCACTGGGAGCTCAACTGCTCAGCGTTGGCGGCTCTGAAGTTAGAGAAGGGGGTCTACAGACGGGGCGGTCTCACTTCAGCAAATGGCTTTTATCATGTAGAGAGAAGTTAATACAAGCCACTTACTAATGTATTGTGATTGTCCACATTGCCTCCTTCGCCTTCTTGATCCATTTTTCCATCACATTATATATTTCTTGTTTCCATGGTTACAACCACCCTGCAATCCAGCAGCGGTGGTCGTGCTTGCACCCTATAGAAAAAAGTGTTGGCCTCTCTGGGGGCCGGGACCATAGGAGCGCACATAGGCCGGCGCTTTTTCCTATAATGGGCAAGCACGGCCACCGGTGCTGGATTGCCGGGTGGTCGTAACCATGGAAACAAGCAGCGTATAATGTGATAGAAAATGAATCCTGACAGCAAAGGAAGCAACATGGAGAATAACAATACATTAGTAAGTGCCTTGTATTAACTTTCTCTACATGATCAAGGCAATTCGTTCACGTGAGAAAACCCCTTTAAAGCAGGGGTGTCACATTAATTTTCATTGAGGGTCAAATAAGCATCATGGTTGCCTTCAAAGGGCCGTTTATAATTGTAAGAATGTGCAAATGTTCGGCCACATGGCGTAACAGCTGCTGCATCCAAATATCGCAGTGTAGCAGTGCTCCCTTAAAAATGAATGGAGTCGCAGTGCAGCCTGCACGTTTGGCACATCCGCAACCTCAGAATGGAACAAAATCCAACCTGGTCTTATTTTTGGCGATTCTAGGGTTGCAGTTGTGGTGCACCGCAACCTCATTCATTTCTATTGGAGCACTGTTACACTGCGATACATGGGCGTGACAGCTGTCGCACAACCGCGTTCGCCATTTAGCAGAACCCTAAATGTAACTAAATGTAAAACCTGAGACACCATAGAACACTCCTGCAGAAGACAGATCGTGAGAAATGGAGTATAAAGCTCTGGAAGACATAGTGAAGAGAACTTGCCACGAGGAGTATAGTGGATTGAGCAGAAGCATAATGGCTTCTAGCGCTCTGTATGGAGCGACTGTGGATTGGGGACAGCTGGCATCCTAAAGTAGGGACTGCACCTGCCCAGAGTGGCGAGGTCCCCAGGGGAGAGTGGTTAGGGCACTATGTACGCAAAGTGCTGCAATAGTACCATGCATTAGTAGGCCGTCTGAGCCAAAACAGTAGGCGCTTGCGCCGTAGTGTGTGTACTAAGCAGACATCTAACAGAGCTCTGTACTAGAAGAGGGGCAGGCGCTTTGCAAGACATTTGGCACAAGCGCCACAAAGCACTGGCTATGTCCTCCAGTGAAGGTAGAGAGCAGGTCCTTCTACGTCCAGATCTTACGAGGGCCACATAAAATGATAAAAATCCAACATGTCCATTCTTCACTTAAACAGACAGGCTGCCCCATATACAGTAGATAGTTAGCAGATCAACAATGATCTAAGGTACGGCCAGCATCAGCTGCGTGCTTGGTATACTATGAAGGGGCCCCAGTGGGTGAGAGACCCCACTGATCAGATATTGGTGAGCTATCCTGAGGATAGGTCATCGATATTCAATTCTCGGAAAAACCCCTTTAAACAATCATTTTAGCTTTGATATACCCCAAACTGTTGTGCCAATGGTTTCACGTTACTGCAGCAAGACTCAACTGATCCCCTCCCAAAATTTTAATGAACGAAACAGATTTCATTCCGTGTGCATTCAAGACATATTGACTTGCAGATTTCTTTTATTAACAGCGATAGCGGAATACACTGACATTTTCAGAGAAATTAGGAACAGATCGCGCTAACCCGGCCAACAACTTACAAGTCTGTTTTTAATAGCAAGCATTTAAAGAATGGCAAGTGCCATATAATCTGCTTGTCTTCGTCACCACGTCAGCCTGCCCTGAACACTTGTTAAAAACTAAGCCAGAAATGCCAGAGAGGCTTGTATTTATGAGCTGACGTTAATGGCTTTATAATTTATTTGCACAAATCATTGAAGTCCAGCAGATTTTGAAACCACACAATAATAAATGAGGCATGGCTTAAAGAGACTCTCACTGAAAATAAGACAATCACCCTCAGTAATTAGGTGTAATCTTCAATCTCAGCAAGAGTACACGCCCCCTGCAGTGCAACCAGAGGAGAAATTAAAGGGGTTTTCTAGCCGATTCAGAGGGTAGGCCAGCAGTATCAGATTGGCGGACAATCAGCTGTTCTTAGGAGCATCTCCGGTGACGGAACTACACAGCTCCATCCATTATGAAGTGGAGGGCCCTGGTTACTGCAGCGCTGCTTCTATTCTGTTTGAGTGCCAGGGATACTCCCACACAGCTGATTAGCGGGGTGCGAGGGGTCATAACCCGCTGATCTGACATTGATGGCCCAGGCCAAGGATGGGCAAACTGCGGCTCTCCAGCTGTTGCAAAACCACAACTCCGAGCATGCAAAGACTGCCTACAGCTATCAGCCTAGAGCAGGGCATGGTGGAAATTGTAGTTTTACAACAGCTGGAGAGCCGCAGTTTGCCCATCCCTGGCCTAGGCTGTGGATGGGCCATCAATATAAACCTCTTTAAAGGGAACCTGTGATCAACTTTATGCTGATCTCACTGAGGGCAGTATAAATCAGTGACAGAAATGCTGATTTCAGCGGTGTGTAACTCATGACCTAAAAGTAAGTGGTTGACGAGAACCAGCATCATAATCATTGCAGTCCAGGCCTTGAAAAGAGTCTCATCTACCTGAGAAGAGTCATAGTTATTCCTAATCTCCTGCTCTCTCGCCTATCTGCTGATAGTTGGCAGTTCTCTCCTAGACAGAAAGGGAGAAAACTAGGTAGAAGCCTGTCAGTCATCAGCAGATGGGCAGGAGAGAAGAAATTCATGAATAACCAGGACTCTTCTCAGGTAGATTTGACTCTTTTCCAGGCCTGGGCTGCAATGATTGTGATGTTGGTTCTCGGCAACCACTTACTTTTAGCTCATGAGTGACACAGCGCTGAAATCAGCATTTCTGTCACTATGTTATACTGCCCTCAGTACGGTCAGTATAAAGTTAATGACAGGTTCCCTTTAAGCATTACATGGCACCCAATGGAAAGAATGAGCTCCATAAATAACGCATGAGACCTTCATATAAGAGAGAAGATCTTATCCGCTGTGGCTAACTGATGGAGACACTGAAAGATGGTCTCCACTCCATAAAATGCCATAATAGGGTATTTAACGCTTTCCTGACCGGACAATTTTCAACTTTGTCGCACTTCCATTTTACACTGTCTGCCATTCCAGAGCCATAATTTTTTTTATTTTTCTGGTCAGATAGACATTAGGGCTTGTCTGCTTTATGGGAAAATAGTATTTTCTAATAGCACCATTTAATATTTCATACGATGTAGTGGGGGAAAAAAAAATTCCAATTGGAAAAAAAAACCAAAAAAACACAATTACTGTGTTCCCCATGTAGTAAAATGACCTGTTACCCTCATTCTCTGAAAAAAATAAAATAAAAATAAAAAATTTGGAAAAAAAAATCTTTTTATTGCCATATTCTGATCCCCATAACTAAAATAAAGAAGCGAACAGGCCATTTTGATGCGGCAATGCCTATGATTTTTATTTTACTGTTTATTTGTATTATGGAGAAAGGGTGGTCGTTTGAATCTTTTTAAAAATATTTCAAAAATTATAAACTTTTTCAGACTGTTTCTCAGAGAGATTGTAATGAATTACCATTGCAGTCTATAGGAGATTCAATACATTCCTCTAGGGCACTGTCACAGGCAGAGCTCCACAGAAGTGTATTGCTGTGGTAGCCTCGAGATTTCTCAATGCTCAAGGCTACCACAGAGTCCACGCCGATCACAGACATTAGCTCCGGGTGTTTGCGGATCAAACAGCAGAAAACCGCTGGCTTTGGCGCCCCCTTCATGGTGAATACAAGTAATTACCAAAACAGACATATTGGTCTGGTGGCCCATCCTCTTTAAGCCTTTTTCATGGGTAATTATTTATTTCTAAAAGTGGCAGAAACTCACAGTATATTATGTTGAAAATAAATTCACCATCCCTGGTCTTGATGTTGCATTTTTCCCCATTTGATAATACATTTGTAACGCATGGACAGACCTGTGACAGCCACTGGTTTTCATCATTTCTGCTCTTTAACTGATAGGAGTCCCAAGCAGGTGACCCCACCATCTATGACGCCCATAGCTCCATATAGGAAAGGCAAAAACGTTGCCACCTTCAGATTTTTTAAAATAGTTTAGCAGATGCAGTTTTCCATAGAGTGAGGATGAGATTTGACAAATTGCATCCGCACTCCAATTTCCGCAGCAAAATCTGTACACAACTTTAAATCTGCAGCACGTCGATTTATATTGCGGATTTCAACATTTGCAAGAAAGTGAAATCCGCTGCAAAGCTCGAAGCATTTCTGGGATTAAATTCTGCATCAAAAACAAGATCTAAACCAGCAGATGTGACAGCACCCTCAGGGTTGGCAGGTTTGACACAACTAATAAAAATGTGTCAAATGCCCAGTCAGAGCACATTGCAGAGCGCTACAGGCTCGTGACTGGGCAAGCCATGGGGGCCAATGCCAAACAACTGGCTGATCTGTCATGAACAGCGGGGAGCCTGGAAGACGAGGATACAATTTAAAAACCGAATATTTTATAACACCGCTGTCAAGGAGCTAAACAGACACAGATGATGGGAAAATGCAGAGACGGATCAAAAGTCTCTGTGTGGTTTAAGATGAAAGCATTTTACCTCCGGCCCAAACTAAAGCGTCTATGTTGATCTATCCGAGGGCAGGGGGTGTCTCAGACCATCACTGTACACCCTGCACAGAATGGTCCGATGGCAATTTTATGATGAAGGCAATGGAGGAGCAGAACAGAAAAAAGTAGGCAGAGGGGATCCCCAGGAGGGCACTGGGTGTGTTGACATTAGCAATGTATAGTCACATTTTTAAAATGACTGGAGGGTCACCTTAACAATGACATAAAAGTAGCCAGGAATGGTACTGGGTTGGAAAACCCCTCTAAAATTTTTTCAGTGAAAAAAAAAAAAAAAAATACACAATAAGGTACAATACAGTTTGGAATATGCCTCCCTATAATTTTACTTCACCAGCACTGACGTTAAAGGGGTTCTCTCACTTCAGCAAATGGCATTTATCATGTAGAGAAAGTTAATACAAGACACTTACTAATGTATTGTGATTGTCCATGTTGCCTCCTTTGCTGGCTGGATTCATTTTTCCATCTCATTATACACTGCTCGTATCCATGGTTACGACAACCCTACAATCCAGTGATGGTCTGACTATCGGACTTGCACACTGTAGGAAAAGGCACCGACCTCTCTGCTGGCTGGGACCATGGGAGCGAGGAAAGGCCAGTGCTTTTCCAATAGTGTGCAATCACGACCACTGCTGATGGACTGCAGGGTGGTCATAACCCCTGGAAACAATCAGCATATAATGCGATGGAAAAATGAATCCAGCCAGCTAAGGATTCAATATGGACAATCAGAATACATTAGTAAGTGTCTTGTATGAACTTTCTCTATGTGATAAATGCCATTTGCTGAAGCAAGACAACCCCGTTCCATTCAATAATTGGGCTCTGTTCACAAATTATAATGGAAACTGCACTGCATTAACAGATCGGCACGTGGTAGACCCCACTAACCTTCAAAGATGACCACCCGGTTCCTTTGGTTTGACAGGAGGTATAGCGCTACATGCAGCACTATGCTGGGCTGAGGGTACAAACTGAACCGCTAACCGCAGTGTGAACAGAACTTACTGGAAGTTTTGGTCAGAAAACCTGAAGATGACACTTCTGGGTGCAAAACTGCACACTCCTTAGCCTCATCCTTTCTGATCTGCTGATACTAAGGCCTCATTCAGACGACCGTATGAACGGATCCGCATCCGATCCGCAATTTTGCGGAAAGTATGCGGATCCATTCATTTCTATGGGCTCCTCAAATATGCGGACAGTCCTCCGTGTGCTGTCCGCATCCGTCGTTCCGTTGTTTCTGTCCGCAAAACAAAACTCACTTGTCCTATACTTGTCTGCAAAAAACGGTCCGTGGCCTAATACAAGTCTATGGATCCGCAAAAATGCGGATGCCAACGGATGCATTTCCGTATGTCATCCACATTTTTGCGGATCTATGTCCGCATATTTTAACTCTGCCCCTAATTTCTGCCATCATAACTTTATAAAAAAATAAAAATTACACCTAAACGGAACATATTTTGCAGGATCCGTTCCGTTTTTTTGCGGATCCGCAAAAAAACGGACATGTGTCCAGAAGAACTTACTGAAGCCATACGGCCGTCTGAATGAGCCCTTAGGCCTTATTCACACGTCCGCAATGTAGTCCGCATGTATTCCGCAATTTTGCGGAATACATGCGGACCCATTGACTGTGAATGGGGCCGGGAAAGATGCGGAGAGCACACACTGTGCTCTCCGCATCCGATTTTGCGGAGCGCGCCGCCGATTTTCCAGTCCGCGGCTCCGCAAAAAAAATAGAGCATGTCCTATTCTTGTCCGCAATTGCGGACAAGAAGAGGCATTTTCTATGGAGTCCGGGCAATGTGCGGTCCGCAAAAATGCGGAATGCACATTGCCGGTGTGTCCGTGTTTTGCGGATCCGCGGCTCCGTGGATCCGCAAAACACTTGCGGACGTGTGAATGTAGCCTTAGGGACACAGGTAAGTAGAGTCCAAGCTAGACGGAGATCCTAGGCAGCAGAAGCCGACAGAGCCACACACGGATGGATCTATGCCAGTTGCTGCAATGCTCTGCTGATCACCTAAGGCCAGTTTAATGCCTCATTCACACGTCCGTAATGATATCCATGATAAGATGGTCAGCGATGCATCGGTGAAGATGTCCGTGAAGGATCTGTGTTTGGTCCGTGTGTCCATTTTTTGCTCCGTGTGTCATCCGTGTTTCACGGACACTGTACAGGTGAAAATTATTTTTCATGACATCTCCTCCTAATGGTCTGTGAAACACAGATGAAACATGGATGGGATCCGTGTTGTGTTTGTGTTTTTCACAGACCCATAGACTATAATGGGTGTGACGGACAAGATAGAGCATGCTTCCGTGCTAAAACCACGGACCATGCTAAAACATGGATATGCGAATACACACATTAAAATGAATGGGTACGTGTGCCGTCCACTTACAGCACAAGTCCGGGAATCACTGGCGTGTGAATGAGGTATTAGAGGACAGTGTTCACTACATGAAACGCGCTCCATGTGGGACCATGAATTTCCGCGGTGAACTGTGCTGCCTTGACCACAACGCATGTCATTAAAAAGGATTTATAATGCTGTGTGTCTCTGCCCTACCTCAACTGTAATGATCTGTACTTACACAATGCCATCAGTACAAATTATTACCGTTAGGCCTCATGCACACGACCGTTGTTTGTTTCCGCGTCCGTTCCGTTACGGATAGGATGCTTCCCCGTTCATTTCAATGGGTCCGTCAAAAAATGCGGATGGTCAACCGTTTTTGTTCCGCATCCGTGGTCCGTGTTTTCATTCCGTCAAAAAAAACAGTGCATGTCCTATTTTTTTCACGTTTGCGGACAAGGATAGGCATTTTTACAATGGATCTGCCATAAAAATCTGATCCGTCAAAAAAAAACGGTCCATCATCCGTTTTTTTTGACGGACGCCAAATTTGCAGGAGGAGTGGACGCGGAGGCAGGCAACGGTCGTGTGCATGTAACCTTAAGGTCGGGCAGAGACACACAGCATTATAAACATTATAATGCTGTGTGGTGTGGTCAGAGTTCACTACAGTAATTCACGTTCCCACACGGAATGTGTTTCATGCAGCGAATACGCTTGTCTGAAACTAGCCTAAGGATGAGCCATGAATGTTAAAGGGGTTATCCAGTGATAGATAATGATCATCATTATCAGATCGGCCGGGTTCAGAGTCCCGGCACCCCCACCAATCAACTGTTTTAGGGAACCGCTGCTCTCCCTGGAGCTCTGGGGAGCATAGCTACCTCCCGGCAGCTTTCCAAGCACAGCGCAGTACATAGTACAGTGGCTGTGCTTGATATTGCAGCTCAGCCCCATTTACTTCAATAGGGCTGAGCTGCAACTAAGCCATGTGACCGATGTACGTTGATGTCACATGGCCCACTGAGCACCCGGCTTCTTCTAACAGCTGATCAAGGGACACAGGAGTGTGGGTGAATTTATCTACGAATAATTCTATTCAGCCCTGACATTTTACCTCTAGGATCGCACAAGAAGTTGTTAGTGGCCAGCACGATCCCAGAGGAAGTCATGGCTTTGATTTTCAGACTATCGAGTTCCTTCAGTGCCATCATGGGAGGGATGTGATCGTATAAATCTGTCCTTAAACCAGTGCACAGTCTATGTGAATTATGTGGGTGGGCACAACTGGAGACGTCCACGGCCAGTGTCTGCCAGCATGTTCCATTCTGAACCAAAAGAACATGAATAGGTGGAAATAGGAGGAAAGGGATGAAAGTAAAATGACCGTGTAGTTAGGAGATTTGTTAGTTATTACCCAGCAGCAGGCGACAATAAAGGTCCCTTTGCACTGGATAATTTAGCAGGCGATTGTCTGGAAGGAACCTTTCCTTCCCGGCAATCGCCTGCTTGTCAGTGAAGGAAATGGATGCATTTACATGCAGCAATCTCCTCCACAGTATGGGGAGAAGCGATCACTAATGCCATCGCTCGTCCCAATACAGACTTGTTGCTTGCAAGCGGCAGAGTGTGTTTAGGCAACAAGATCTGCTACCAGCGAACTACGATTTAGATGCCTGCACAAACAAGCATTCTGCTTGTTCATCAGGTAATCGGCGGCATAATCGCTAACCAGCATTCCTATGTAAAGGCCTGTGTAAAAGGGGCCCGATGTGATAGATTATGTAAATAAACCTGTGATAAATTATGTATAGTGCCTCCTGTATCTGCATTAAAGGCTAATTATTGTGTGGGCAGTGGGACCCCACCCCGTATTAAACTCAATGAGTGGGTAGTGCGCCCTAAATCCCGCCCCCCCCCCCTCCCAGTATTAAAGTACTTAGATCATTGGTGGCAGTGGCCACAGGTTCCCCTCCATTGGTGGCAGTGGCAGTTCCCCATGGCAGCTAGGGCTTCCGTAGCGTCCTGGCTGCCATGATAACCGATCGGAGCCCTACATTGCGATCTGTTACCATGGCAGCCAGGACGCTACTAAAGCTCTGGGGGCTACCTGCTGCTGTGTGTACAGAGCACAGGGCAGCAGGGAAATGTAAAGTCCTATTCACCCTGATAGAGATGTATTAGGGTGAATAGGACAAGGGATGAAAAGATCCCAGGTTCTACCCCTAAGGGGGGAAATAATTATTAAAGAAAAAGGTTAAAAATAAAAAAAACACACTAAAATAATAATATATAAATAAACATATCACATATCACCATATCTAAAGTCCAAACTGTTAAATATATATATATATATATATATATATATATATATATATATATATAGTGAACGTCGTAACAGAAAAGTAAAAAAAAAAAAAACGCAATTCCCTAATTTTTTTAATTTTCTTTTTTTTTTTTTGAGTTTTTTTCTTTCGCGTGGTATCGAATGGTATCGAGTATCGCAATACTTTTTTATGGTATCGAAACCGAATCAAAATGTTGGCATCGAAACAACTCTAGGCAGCAGGAGATTATAGTATGTTATCTACCTCACACCAGTGCCGGATTCACAGCTACACTGCTCACTACTGCTGTATAAAATCCTGAAAAGGGTATTCCAGTTACACAAAAATATAAATAACACCAGCATTCAGCCTTACTACATAATATAAGTCAGGTGATGACAATCTGAGTGCATTTTGACTCCTTCAGCGTAATTGCGATCTGCTCCTGGCTGCACCCTGTGTTTACATCATGGGGAGTGTCTGTAGCATCAGGTGTCTGCCTCTCCTTCCCCTCCCAGGTCTTACGTCACAGATCCAAGCCTGCTGGAAAAAACCCGCCCTAAGCACAGGATCATTGCTGACATCACGTCTACAGGGCAGGATCCAGCAGGACACCGCCCTCAGAGGCAACGTCACTGATGACGTTGTGTCTACAGGGCAGAGCTTTACAAGTCTTGTCACAGCTCAAATGTAGATGTAATATCATCAGGACCGGGAACCAACAGAAAATTTCACATGACCACAATGGAGTGCAGGAAATCGGGGCAAAACAGATAAAGAATTGCTATTAGTAAGTGATAAAGTGTTGTTTCCTGATGCAGAAATTGCAAAATTAGAATAACTCTTTAATAATGCTGCTTCAGAGAAGTGGGTTCTCCTCTTCTATTCGTGTGCTTCTCATATAATACATCATAGCAGCTAGTCTCTCCATGTTGCGGAAGCACGGACCCAAAAGCCCATGGAAGCACTTCAGAGTGTTTCCATGGAATTCCGATCCGTGCCTCCGCCCAAGATAGGACACGTCCTATCTTTTGCCGTATTTTACGGATCGCGGACCTATTCAAGTCATGCAGCACGGAGTTTACAAAGCCGGTGCCTGTGTATTGTGGACTACAATACGGACATCACGGCCATACAGTCGTGTGAAAGAGCCCATAAGCTGCAAAACAGTCTCCTCTTTGGAAAAGATTTTATCAACATGTTTAAAGCGAGTGAGAGGTTTAGGGGCAAGGGAGGGAAGGAAATGAGCTGATAAATAAAGAAAGTAGCATCTTTGCCTGTACTAATGGATTTATGGTAAATCGTTTATAATCGGAGGTATACATTAAAATAAAGATTTTCATTTACACTTACCTGTCTCCAACTGTTTCCTGTTAACAATTATCTTTAGGTGACTTTCTTCTAGTCCATATTGTTCAGAAATTCTAAAGCAAAGTAAAAATAAGTAATGTTGGTTCACAACTTCATTAAACTTTTAAGCCTGAAATGTGCCTGTTCAGCAGAACATTACAAATACAGAATAAAACTACATTAAGTTGGAGCGTGAATTGCATTATTTTATGGTTGTAAATATGACACTTTTTTAGTACCTAACACACACTACTGTTAAACGGGTTGAACAATCTTGTTTTCCAACCCTGCACGTCAGTTGTTCTCTCTGATGCGTAAGGGGGATACATATTGTATAAAAAGAAAAAAATATATAAAAATACTGAATTTGTGCCTTGACCCATCAGAGAAAATACTGGTTAGATTGTGTTACATTGCTACATTTCATTAAATACCACCCATGGTTTCTCCCACCATAAACTTAAATATAATCTACGGGATGTGTTTCTAGCTGTCAAATTTAAGAGGTTTTCCCACAAATAACATTACCATCTACCAACAGCATAGGTGATAAACAACTGATGCTGAGGGTCCCGGCAATCAGACATTTATCACCTATTCTGTGAATAGGTGATAAATATCGTATTAGGCCTCTTTCACATTTGCGTTGTGAGGATCCGGCGTGCACTTCCGTCGCCGGAAATGCCCGCCAGATCCGTCACAACGCAAGACAACTGAAAGCATATTGAAGACTGATCAGTCTTCAATCTGCATTCAGGTTACCATGGCAGCCAGGACGCTACCAAAGTCCCGGCTGACATGGAAAAGAAGAGGGGAGCCGGGGAAGAAGCTACCTACATTCCGTGCGGCGGCAGGGACGCTCCTCGGTGACATCACCGGGTCCCTACGTCGCATGGATCACATAGCTATGCTACTTTAGTGGCGTCCTGGCTGCCATTGTCAAAAGCTAAACATCGGACACGGCGATGTGCCGAAACGACGTTTAGCTTAAAGTCGGATCCAGATTAATGCTTTTTAATGGGCATCAATTCCGGATCCGTCCTTGCGGCATGTCTTCAGGATTTTTGGCCGGAGGCATGCTGCGGATTTTGCTACGGCCAAAAAACGTGTCAGTACTGAACGGAAGACATCCTGGTGCATCCTGAACGGATTTCTCTCCATTCAGAATGCATTGGGATAATCCTGATCAGTATCTTTCCGTCCTAGAGCCCCGAGGACGTAACTCTAGGACGGAAAGCAAAAACGCTGATGTGAAAGGGGCCCTAGTCGCTTTTATAGGAGGTGTGGGGAAAATGTCAGTGCTTCTTATAAAATGAATACTAATGAGCGCCTCCATTATGGAAGCACTCACTAGCATGTAGTAGGCGAGGGGAATGGGGAGTGTATCGTTTATATTACCCACCATTCCCTGGTCTTCTCCGGGCGCAGTGCTGTGTCCTGACAGAATAAAGGGTCAGGACATAGTGTGCCTCAGCGTGCAATATGACCCGACACTGGGCAACATCAGGTCACGGTGCGGCACTGCAGGAAGAGCACGCGCTGGATCTTCCCAGTGGCATGCCGGTCTAGTGCAAGGGGAGCTAGGTTGCTTTAATTCTTATTTTGTCTGGTCTGAGGTCTTATGAAGATTAGAGGTCTGATGAAAAAACTTTTCTCCTCTAAAACCTAGGTGCGTCTTATGGTCAGACGTGTTTTATACTTTGAACAATACGGTACCCTTTGCCAGACAACCCCTTTGCAGGGGAGGCTTCAAGGGTCTATTGCCTAAGCAGAAGTTTTATGGTGGAAGATTCACTGATCCAAATCTATCCCCTAGATTTATCATGCTTTTTGTTTCATATGGTACATCGCACGCAGATCATATCTCCATGTGTTTGTATATTTTCTGTGTGGTGGGAAAGATATGTACGATTACTGAAGAGATTATTGATTATGAACTGTACATACTGGAATTTCAACTCCTTCCCGGTGATATTAAGGGACGTTTCCGTGAAGTTTCTGGATCCCTTAAAAACACAACAGAGAAGCGTTAACGCCCATCTCAAAGATCATATTTCAAACGATAGAGAACAGCACAAGGGAAGCGAATGCGGATAATGGTACAGTAAATCGACAAACTTACTGGATACAGATTCAAAAGCAAATCAATTGTGTAATCAAGAACTTTCCTCCTTTTGGGATCCCTGCAGAATCCAATTTATAAAGCACTGTGGTATACCGGTACATCAATGTTTAATCTGACGACAAGATACGGCCACGAGGGATAATGCAAGATCACAAGGGTGTCAAGATTTTGCACTGTTACTGGCTGGCCATATACTGAGTGAGCAGCAGATCAGATATATGAGATATATTGTATAAGGATATTCCGCTTCACCATTACGGATATGACGGGCTCTCTGGTGGTGCCGCAGGGAAACTGAACACCGACTGCCAGGCTTCCCCGCAAAGATCAGCTGATGACTGCGACACTTTGTAATGCGCTCACGGTTACAGAGCCATTCTAGCAAGTAGGGACCACCCACAGTGGAGAACCCCTTTAATAAAGCATGCCTCTGGCTGCACCACTGGAAATGATATAAAGTCTGCTTGCATTGGGTTCCTCTCCAATTGAATTTTATGTGATGTTATTTACAACCTTATCACAGTTTCGGATACCAGAGATTTATGAAACACTCACACAGTATAATACATGAGGTATGCGGGGGTGTGAAACGTAATGGCTATTGTAATGAAGGCCTTAAAGGGGACCCGTCACATTGAACGTGGTGTCTGAGCTGCAGGGAGCAGGATATGGAGCAGGAGGAGCTGAGCAGACTGATGTATAGCTTTGCGGGAAAAGATTCAGTAAAACTTGTATTTTATTCATTTATATTCCTGCTCATAATGGGCTTTGAAGTCCAGGAGGCGGGCCTATCAGTGATTGACAGCTATACAGTCATAGAGAGAGAGCTGTCAATCACTGGACTTCAAAGCCCATTATGAGCAGGAATATAAATGAATGAAATACAAGTTATACTGCGCATTTTACTATAAAACTATCAGTTTGTTCAGCATCTCCTGCTCTATAACATGCTGCCGGCAGATTCATTCTCATGTTTATAGTGACAGGTTCCCTTTAAAAATAATACAATCATCTTCTACTTCAACATAACTTACAGCACAAAACACATAAAAATACAGAAATATTACTACTTCTATCTACCTGAGCCGAGTTCCTATGAACACCGGGTCAGGACACCCCCAGATTACTTTATATGTCAGAGCGTGCCTTGTGTGTTTCCAGAGCCCCTACTCTTGGGGCCTTGAATTGAGCAGGGGTCCCACATTTATGAAACTGACGGAGACAGCCAGGCGCTGTACTCGGCTATCCTCATTAGTTCCATAAACTTTGAATAGAGTGGCACTATGCATGACCACCACTCCATTCAAATACCTCCAGAGGAGGGGCTCTGGACCCCATGCTATTGATCCCAGCGATCTCACTGACCAGTGATAGACATTTATTGAACAATAACCCCTTTAATATTATAACGCGGGGAGCTTTGCACTTTGGATCTCCTGTTTATGTTATTCCTTAGTATATTTTAGCAGACTCCCTAAGGATCGGTTCCCATCTCCGCTGGGAGCCTCCATCAGGGGACTCCATGTTGGATGGGAAGAATAGTGCAGCACACAGCGAAGTTCTTTTCATCAAAATGGAGGCACTATGTCATATGACAGATTTGGTCCTTAGTTTTATCCATGTTTCTACTCCTCTCACAGAACAGAAAAAATTGAAACATTACATAAATGTGAACACAGCCTAAAGTGAAACCTTTCATGAAGTGATCCTGGGCCATGTTTCTGGGAACAAATCCTAAAACTTGATTTGAAACCAATAAGGCTAAAAAGGTATGTTCATACGATGGATTCTGAAGATCCGCCTAAAAATTCAGAGCGGAATCCACGCTTTTTTTCCACCCAGTGTGTTGTTTATGTGGTTTTTCAATGTGCTTTTGTTTAACCATGGGTCTTTACTTCAATAGAAAATTGCATTTTCTGCTCATGGTTTTCGGCATGGAACCATACCAAAAACTGCACAGAAAACGTGCAGACACATTTAGAGCGGTTTTTTTATGCTTCCCATTCATTTCAATCAGAGATTCAAAGCGGATTCCGCCCCAAGATTGGGCATGTTGCTTCTTTCCATTGAAATGAACGGGAGGCTGTTTTGAGGCAGAAACATGGCAAAATCATTGCCAAAAAAACTGAACTGGCCCATCTGCTTTGCCTTTTGCATTTTTTGTTTCCATCAGAGGAACAGAAAGACAGAGAAAAGAAATCAGATCAGTTACAGTAAATGGACTGAATAATGGATACAAAGGGAACGCCTTCTGTTTCTATCTGATTAAGAAAAAGAAAAAAAAACTATTTTGTCCTGTTCCCATTATTTCCTGCAGACAGTACTTTTATTCTCGCCAAACTGAGCGCAGATGATGGTGACATTGCACTGGTGAAATCAATGCTGATAATGGTGGACATGTTTTTTTCTGTTTTTCTAACAGAATAGAATAATGGAGGTGAGCTTAGGGTACCTTCACACTAGCGTTTTGGATTCCGTTTGCGAGATCCGTTTCAGGGCTCTTCACAAACGGTCCAAAACGGATCAGTTCAGCCCCAATGCATTCTGAATGGATAAGGATCTGTTCACAATGCATCAGTTCGGCTCCGTTCCGCCTCTATTCTGTTCTGGAGGCGGACACCAAAACGCAGCATGCAGCATTTTCGTGTTCGTCTTAAGAGGCGGAGCCTAACGGATCCGTTTTGAATTACAATGTAAGTCAATGGGGACGGATCCGTTTTCAATGACACAATATGGTGCATTTGAAAACGGATCCGTTCCCCATTGACTTTCAATGTAATTCAAAACGGATCCGTTTTGGACTTTGTCATTTTTCTTTTAACTAATGCAAACGGATCCGTTCTGAACGGATACAAACGTTTGCATTATAGGTGCGGATCCGTCTGTGCAAATAAACAGACGGATCCGCACCAACGCAAGTGTGAAAGTACCCTAATCCGCAACGTGTGCAGGTACCCTTAGCTTTAGATCCCAGTGGAACAACACCCTGTATACAGCTCAATACCTAAATGCTTTCTTACTTTATTAAGTTTGCGAGGTAAGAAAACTTGTAAAGACGCCAACCCTTTTGTTTTAAAATTTTCATTTCCAATGCCACGTTGTACTGCAGAGCAGCGGATTTCTTCCAGTGCACCGGCTATATCTTCCACGCTGCATTTCAGCTTCTCGCAGTATTTCTGAGACAGCTCCTGAAATGTAACACAGAGGACGTGAAGCTGAACATGGACTAATGCAGAGACTGGCCAAACCTGCAGATCAGGCAAAACCAGGCCATTCAGAGGAGGGACAACAATCAGAGATGCTTAGATTGGTTACTGTGTGCACCGTCATGAACGCAACCGCACCCATGACCTGGGAGGGGGCTCAACAAGCAATCATCTGGTAATATCATTTAATGGCTATGTCCACGCAAACAATGTTTTATGCTCTCAGAGCCTGTAAAATTAAACAGTTAGAAAAATGACTACCATTTTGTTTTCAATGCTCCTATGCAGCCTATGGGTTTCCATGGTAACAGACAGCAAACACACTCTGTGTAGTCTGATCCAGCAGTCGTATTCCATTCCATCTGCTCCCTACTTTCCAGGTAAGAACAAATGGAAGGAAGTAGGGAACTACAAGTCTGCAGGATTAAATGACAGAGTCTGTTTGCTGTCTGTTCCTAGCGATGTGCCACCAATGTGTGAGATGGACCAACCCCTTTAAGGGCCCCTTCACACACGGCAGATTTTGTTGCAGAATTTTTATTTGAATGGGATGGCAAGGACATGGATTTCTGCAAGCCCCATGCAGGTGAATGGAACTGATTTTCAGTTGCGGAAAATTCTGCAACAAAATCTGCAGTGTGTGAAGGGGCCCTAAAGGCCCCATTACACTGGCAGATGAGGTAGGTGATCGTCGGGTGGGAAGCGTTCCTTCCCGACAATCGTCTGCTCACTAGCGGAGGAGACCGCTGCTATTACATGCAGCGATCTCCTCCTCAGTATGTGGACAAGCGATCGCTATGCCATTGCTCTTCCCCACACTGAATCATTGTTTGCCGGCAGCAGATCGTGATTACACAGCATGATCCGCCGCTGGCAAACGATTATTTTTAAACCTGTTGAAAAACCCTGATTGTTCATTGTGTAATCTGCGGCGGTATTACACGTTCATACGAACGTTCGTTAGCAATGATCTAAGCGATTATCTTCTGGTGTAATAGGGCCTTAACTGCTGAATGAAGGAAAGGATCAATAAGGCCCCTTTCACATCTGCGTTTTTGCTTTCCGTCCTAGAGTTCCGTCCTCGGTACAGGGAGGAGGAGACACCTTGGTTTCTCAATGGGCGTCTCCTTCTCCATGGCTGAAACAATCAAAAGCGCCGTGTTACGGCGATATACTTCAGTGCTGAATGCAGGTACCGTAATGCTCGTTTCTGCCCATTATTCCAGCGCTGCAGCCTTAAGAAAAGATGCATACATAGTGCTCACCGCGTATAGATAAAAATAGTCCCACATTACTGTACTTACAGAGTTGTTGTCTTAATCAAATCACATAAAATATCACTGCCCGACCCGGGTTTCACTCCGCTTCATCAGGGGCGTGCCGAGATTCACTTATAGGGAGATAATAATAGGTAATAATAGGGAGATAGATCGGTAAAGGACAGCCTTCATTACACAATATTCCACTTTTTGCCCTCTTTTCAAACAGGTGATTCAACAAAATTAGAATATACTGCTTAATGACCCAATTTTGAGTAAGACACTACCCACTAACCCAATTTTGATCTTCAAAAAAGCGCCCACTATTAAAGATAAAATGGTGCATAGTTGTTTGCGTAAAGACGGTGCTTGGTGCTACTTTACATAGCTACCTGGTCCTTTGATGAACCTTATGGAGCGTTCACATGGTGCGGTTTTTGTACAGCATGCAAGAATAGGCCCAAGGAAGTAAAGAAAGGCTACAAGAAGAAAACAATCAGGAGCAATGTCGAAGGGAAGGATTATAAAATAAAGGGACAAATAACATGTGAACATACAGGTGTAATATACGTCCTAGAATGTAACTGTCACCTTCAATACGTGGGTGGACAAGAAAAGTAAAAGTAAGGATTGGAGAACATATTAGAAGCATAAAGAAAGGGTTGGAAACCGATAGAGTATCAGCCCATTTTAAAAACTGTCATCAGCACAATCCGACGGGACTTAAGTTTATGGGCGTGAAATAAGTACAAAACAGATAGGGGGGGGGGGCCTGGTTGAATATATTAACAAAAAAGAAGCGGAGCGGATATATAAAATGAAAACTTTACAACCTGCGGGCATGAATATAGATTGGGATATGAAGGCAGTATCGATATATTAACTGCCGGCTGCGAAACCCGGGTCGGGCAGTGATATTTTATGGGATTTGTTTAAAACTACAACTTTGTAAGTACAATAAAGACTATTTTTATCTATACGCGGTGAGCACTATGTATGCATCTTTTCTTAAGGCTGCAGCGCTGGAATAATGGGCAGAAACGAGCATTACGGTACCTGCATTCAGCACTGAAGTATATCGCCGAAACAAGAGAAGTGTGAACACCCGAGGGCTGAGACAGCACGCAGACTTTTAGTTGTGTTGCGCATACACTGACAGACTGCACTTTTGATTGTTTTACCTTTACCACTTGTCTAGTTTGCGCAGATCCGCTTCCTTATTTCTTTTGCTTTCTATATAGAGGACTGGGATAACTGCAGATAGGATCTTGCAGCATACAATACACATGTGTATTAAGAAATCACCAATAATAATCTTTTTTTAGGGGAAAAAAAATCTCACCTGGCCCTGGCTGTGATGCTCTCCGCTGTAATTTGACCACGTCACAGCCAGGGAGAAGGTGTACGAGCGATATTTGAAAAAAACATGCAGGATGGCAGCCTCAGAGGGGGTACCCGGCAAGGAAAGGTATTTAATTAAACTAAAAAAAAAAAATATCCATGAGAGGTCCTCTTTAAGCAGCCTCCTTATCTCTGCTCTCTGACATTATAAACACTCATTATAGCTCAGGTCTTATCTCACTGATGAGAATGTGGCTGAAATAAGTGTTTTATGGCCTCTCATAAGGTTTATTAGATGACTGGCACAAAGTGAAAGTGAAAGTACCAGTCCCACAGCTAGAAAAACAGTTAACCCTTTGTCACAGAATAGCTCCATATTTTTAATAAAGGGCAAATAAAAAAAAAATTTTTTAGGCAAAAATTAATAACATGCAATAATAAAAAAATAAATATTGCCTATGATGGTGTACATAGCCATACGTACAAATATATTTGGACCATGTTACCCAGTAAATAGAAGATAAAAAAATTGAGAATCCTCGGTTGTTGATAATAGGGATGAGCGAATCGACTTCGGATGCTTCATCTGAAGTTGATTCACATAAAACTTTGCTGTAACACTGTCCGGAGTTCCCGCTCCTTGTGTTACCTTGGAACCGAACCAGAGTTCAGAATCAAGGGTTTTTACAGTAATATTTAATTCACAAAGTTTTTACACGAAGCCTCGCGGCTCATCAGAGCCAATACATTGTAATACTGTATGGGGCTCCCGCTTACAAAGTTTTGTGCAAATCAACTTCGGATTCGCTCATCCTTAGTTAATACCTTTTATCGGGTTACTGGAAAAAAAAAGCCTAGGGAAGGGGCCTAAATACAACCTCTGAGGGATCTCAATGATTTTTATTTTACCTTCACCTCGGTTTATGAGACTCTGTGCACTCACTTTCAGCTCAGGTCCAGCCTCCTGCTTTTCTGTGGTGTACGGGGCTTTCCAGAGCTGAACCCGATCCTCTCTTAGGCAATGTGTCAGCTGGGAAACCAAGAATCTTTTTTCCGCCATCCTACACAAGGAAAGAAGAAACAATGTATCAAGCTTTTAGAGCGAAGCAGAATCATACAGTGAAATGCAGGATGGTCTTCACTCCCACCTTTTACAATAGCTGGACGTGATATCTAGCTCTGTCAATCAAAAGAGAGCGTAGGAAGGAGCTGTAGCGGTGCTCAAAGTGCTACATCCCACCCCTTGGTGCTCCAACTGCTAATTTACATACCTCATAACTCAACAACGTACTGAGGAAAGAAATGGATCGTTTTAATCAGCATCATCAACCCTACCAGGTAATATGGCGATGATGCTGACAGAGGCTCTGCAGGTTCTGTAAGATACGAGAAGGGGCCTCCATGGCTTGATTTACAGTTTGATCTGGAGCACTTGTAAGCGGAGTCACACCTGAATCAACTCTGAAGAATTTTTGAAAAGTAGCAGGGCACATTACCCTGCTGAAAGAGGTCACGGTCATTGGGGAAAACCACCGCCATGAAGGGTGGACTTTGTCTGCAGCGATGTTCAGGTAGCCTCCACGCCGAGTACCAGGACCAAGGTTTACCAGCAGAACACTGGCCAGAGCAGAGCCTCTGCCAACTTCTCTTCATAGTGCGTCCTGGTGCCATCTCTTCCGCAGGTGAGCAACACACACCCTGCCCTCCACATAATGTACAAGAAAACATCATCCATCAGACCAGGCCACCACCTTCCGTGGCTCCATGGTCCAGGTCTGATACGTGACCATTGTTGGCACTTTTGGTGGCAATCTGGGCGGTCTGCAGCTACACAGCCCTGTGATGCAGTGTATGGGCTGAGACCTTTCCATCATAGCCAGCAGGAACCTTTCAGCAATTTATAACACAGCACAACTTCTGTGGATCAGACAGGCTGGACGTTTTAGGGAAGCTTTGGCTCGGTTGTCATCACAATTTGGCCCTCATTCAGATCCTTAGGCTGAGTCCACATCTCCGTCAAGGAGATCCGTTGTTCTGAGCTGGATCGGGCATTGCCGGACTATCTACTTCACCGCCGCATCCCCATGCACTGTAATGAGGGCCGGCGGTGATCCAACCACATAAATGCCAAGTCTTGGCCGGGCAGAAATCGTTGCGTGCAACATTTCTTTGTCCAGCCGACAGCCGGCATTTGTACTGGATCCGGCAGGCGTTTCTCCTTCACAGAGAGGTGAATCCGGGCTCACACATTCCTTGTGTCAGGTGCCATAAGACAACCAATGTTGTTCTATGTGTGTGTATATACATAGACCCACAGTATATAAAGCCAATCAGAGCGCTGACTAAGACATCAATAAGATCCCTAACCTAAAGGACCTAACTGACTTTAATATTTAAGGGACACTTCATTCATACCACAGAAGTGGAATTCCCCTTTAATTCTTCCATGCATTACTGTGTAATTATAACTCTCCCAGAAACCACTACATCCTGCTGAGTCACCATACTCAGAAATAATCAATGTCGTTTGCTTTCTATTCACACACACACACACAATCTGCGGCACCGCATCCAGCTGCTCACCTCCAGGTCTGTCCGCTCCTGTCACACACTGTATAATATTGTGTACACCGGAAGAAAACACGTCACGCTTCAAATGCCCGCCCACGTCACCTGCCGCACCAATCACTGCGCAGCTCTAATGAAGTCTACATGATAGAAGGATAGTGATTGGTTACAATCCGGGAATTTTAGTAACGTTGAGGTTAGGTTGTGGTTAGCTCTTTATGTGTGCGTAGTGGAGAAAGTTTGCTTGCACGTCACTGCTGTCCTTGTGCGGAGAAAGAGAGGCTCAGAAGGAGATGTACCAGCATTCTGTGACAGCAGGGGGCGCCATAGACATTGAAGTCTGCGCAACAGAGGCGCCTCACACACTTCAACGCTGGGAAGACACATAACCTTCATTTATATGGCACCCTCATATTTTGTAGAGCTTCATACTGGGGAGTAATGTGTACACCAATAAGCCATAACAATAAAACTGAGGGGGTGAATGAGTAATGTTGCTTATCTGGTCATGATGGCTCATGAGAAGTAAACAGTGAAGTTGATGTGTTGGAATCAGGGAAATGGGCCCTGGTAAGGAGCAGCGACTATGACAAGGGCCACATTGTGATGGTTAGACAACTGGGTCAGAGCATCTCCAAAATGGCAGGTCTTGGTGGTGTCCCAAGGAAGGAGAACCTGCAACACAGTCATGGACGCCCAAGACTCATTGCTCCATGCAGGGCTGGCCTCAGGGCCGGTGCAAGGATTTTGGCCGCCCTAGGCAAAAGAAAAGTTTGCCGCCCCCCCCCCCCCATGTGACATCACAATGCCCCACCCATATCATCTGCCAAATGAAAGGGGTTCTGTAGTTTATTTAAACTGATCGACAGGGGTCCGATACCCGGGACCCCGCCAATCAGCTGTTTGAGAAGGCAGCGGCGCTGGCAGTAGCGCCTCAGCCTTCTCGCAGTGACGTCACGATTAGTATCATTGGCCTGGGCGGGGCTAAGCTTCATTCAAGTGAACAGAGCTTAACCCCGCCAAGGCCAGTGATGCTAGTCGTGACGTCACTGCGCCTGCGGTAAACAGCGAGAAGGCCGAGGCGCTACTGCCAGTGTCGGACCCGCCGATCAGTTTAAATAAACTGCAGAACCCCTTTAACTAACACCAGTTTTCTCCCCCCCCCCATGTCATTCTCTTCCCCTCCCCCATGTAATTCTCTCTCCTTTTCTTGTCATTCTACCCCCCATGTCATTCTCTCCCCCCCCATGTAATTCTCTTCCCCCTCTTTTCATTCTCTGTCCTTTTCTGATCATTCTCTCCCCCCCCCCCTTTGTCATCATCTTTCTCAATCTCCCCCCCCCCTCTTGTCATCCTCTTTCTCAATCACCCCCCCCATGTCATCCTCTTTCTCAATTACCCCCCCCCCCTGTCATCCTCTTTCTCAATCACCCCCCTTGTCATCCTCTTTCTTATTCCCCCCTTTTCATCCTCTTTCTCAATCTCCCCGCAACCCCCACCCCTTACTTCTGGCGTAGCGTGGCCGAGCACTGTATGCTGCACGGGTACAGGAGCTTTAGTTTCCTGTACCCGGGCGGACTGATAGGCGCACACGTGTGCACACCTCCTGTCAGTCCGGCCGGGTACAGGAGACAGATGCTCCTGTACCGCGGACTATACAGGGCTCGGCCACGCTACAATGAGGAACTGACAGGAGGGAGCGCTGAGCGCTTCCCTCCTGTCAGTCTCTCTCTTCATGCTGCGCCCGGGCGGTGCGCCCTCATGGACGCGCCAGCCCGGGCAGTGCTGCAGCTGCCTGAGGCTCTCTATAGAGCGCTCGGGCGGCTGCAGCATGAAGGGGGCCGGCGCTCCTAGCAGCGCCCCTTCCCAAGGGGCGCTCTACACGGCTGCCTAGTCAGCCTATAGGACGGGGGTCAGTGCCACTTTAAAAGTATAATCCGCAAAGTCAGTTTATGTGTTGTAGAAACAAGAGCAATGTTGTCAGTGCACTATATTTAACCATTTTACAACACTGAGCATGTGTAGCCTCTCCCTCATTTCTTCAACCCACGTCTTTGGCCCCCTCTAGACAATTTCTATGAGCCAGTAATAAGAGCCCCCCCACCATCATATGCCAGCAGCCAGAGCCCCCCCCCCCATATCATGTGCCAGTAGCCAGAGTGCCCCCCATCATGTGCCAGTAGCCCCCCTTATGTGCCAGTAGCCCCCCCTTATTATGTGCCAGTAGCCCCCCTTATGTGCCAGTAACCCCCCCTTATCATGTGCCAGTAACCCCCCCTTATCATGTGCCAGTAGCCCCCCCTTATCACGTGCCAGTAGCCCCCTTATGTGCCAGTAGGCCCCCCCTTATCACATGCCAGTAGCCCCCTTATGTGCCAGTAGGCCCCCCTTATCATGTGCCAGTAGCTCCCACTCTATCATGTTCCAGTATTGTACAAAAAAACAAAAAAAAAAACACTTATACTTAACTCCATGTCAGTGATGCGATGCAGGCCTCTTCCGGCCTGTGTCCCTCGCTGTACGGCTCCGGCGGCGCAATGACATCATCGCGCCGCCAGCACCGGTCACTGATAGGCTGCCGGCCTAGTGGTGGCAGCCTATCAGAGGAACAGGGAGGGGACACGCCTCTCCCTCCTCTGCCGCAGCACAGCCATCTGTATCGCCGTCCTGAGGACAGCGATACAGATGACTATGGAGATGAGCGCAATGGAAGCGTTCATCTCCTGATGTGCGCTGCCGCTGGCCAGCCCCACTTGTCACCATGGCTGTGGCAGGCCAGTCCGGCCCTGGTAGCCTGTAGCGTCTGCGAGCTGTGTCGGCCGCCGTGGCGCCCTGTGCGGCCGCACAACTCGCACACCCCAAAGGCCGGCCCTGGCTCCATGTGATGAGTAGGGGCAGTATTGGCATTTCTGGGGCCCCGAGAAAAGTTGTGTCGGGGGCTGTGACTGAAATATCTTTACCAGGTGGAGTATTTGCACTAGCCCTGGGTATGTGACTATTACCGCATTACCCCCTTTTAGCAGGTGGAGTATTTCCACCAACTCTGGATACTGCGGCTAATACCTCATTACCCCCTTTGACAGGTGGGGACATGCTAAAAGGAATGACAGAGTGGAATGCCCATAGAGAATAATGGAAATGTAATATTTGAATTAGAGACAAACAATATTTGACATATCTAATAATTATTTAGCAGACATACTCTCCAAACTTGGTGGGATTATTTAAGATTAAGTGGGATTATCATTGTTTTCTATGGAATGACAAGGGGAATGACACAATGGAATGCCCATAGACTATAATGGGAAGTACACTATGAGCCCATTGCAGGTAAATCTGTGTTCTGTAGGACATTAACCTAATGAACATGTTCATTCTTTCCGCGGAATATTGAGCGGAATGCACTGCCAGCTATAGGGAACGGCAATGGCTGCCCAAGCACGGTGTAGTGTGCATGAACCCATAATTGCCCCCATGTATCCTCCACCCCAAAATCAGAGCCCATTCCTAGTCTTGGGCCTATAGTTGGTGAGGGGGAGGAAAGCTGTTGTGTCTTTACTTCAAAATTTACATTTCCATTATTCTCTAGGGGTATTCCACTTCCCATTATACCCTATGAATCCCCTTTCATCTCCACTTTATTATTTGCCTCTGAACTTGGAGATTACGTCTGCTAAAGATTTATTGGATATGTTTTATGGTTCAGACACCAAGTCACGTTTTAGTTCCCATTATAGTCTAAGGGCATTCCATTGTGTCACTTACCCTCGTCATTCTGCAGAAAATGAAAAAGTGATAATTCTACTTAATCTGAACATTAAATAATCCCACTGAACTTGGAGAGTATGTCTGCTAAATAATTATTAGATATGTCAAATGGTTTTCTCTCTAATTCAAATAATACATTTCTATTATTCTCTATGGGCATTCCACTGTCTTGTTAAAGTCTATGGGCATTCCACTGTCCTGTTAAAGTCGATGGGCATTCCACTTTCCTGTTAAAGTCTATGGGCATTCCACTTTCCTGTTAAAGTCTATGGGCATTCCACTTTCCTGTTAAAGTCTATGGGCATTCCACTCTGTCATTCCTTGTAGTATGTCCCGACAGGGGGAGTATTCGCGCTAGCATTGAATATGGTGGCCCCTGTTGCATTATCCCCTTCATTAGGATGTTTGCTCTAGCACTGGATTGTGTGGCTATTACTGCATTGCTCCCTTCAACAGGTGGAGTATTGGCACCAGCACTGGACCCTAAGGCCATTACCACATCACCCACTTCAAAAGGTGGAGTATATGCTATAGCACTGCATACTGTAGCTACTATCCATGTACTGTACAGGGAAATTTTCCAGGGGGCCACCCAAACCCTCCTCTTGGCCACTCTCCAAGTACATAATGATCTGACGCTCTCAGCATTAATTAATACTAGGACCATCTGGTGCCCTCCTGAATTCAACTGTATCACTGTCCTCGGTATGGAGATAGGGTATTCTTTTATGCTGCACTGTGGTGGTTGGTTCTGCTGGGGCGGTATGTTGTGCTGCACTACGGTATTGCTTACCCTGCCTACCTGTGTTGTCCCTGCCTACTTGAGGCTTGTATTGGCCATACCTACTTGAGTTGCCCCCCGCCCCCCTTCTGTCAATTTGGACACCTAAACTTGGAGACACGTTTAGTTTCTTTTTTACCAGGGTCACGTTATTTTCCCCTTCCCCAGGCAGAGTCTTCCACCCGGCTCTGAATGCCGTAGCTTCGCCTTATCGGGCGAAGTATTTCCACTAGCACCGGTTCAGTGGCCACTACTGCATTGCCCCCGTCAGGCGGAGTATTTGCACTGGCACTGGAGACTGTGGCTACTACCATTTTGCTCCGTCTCGGATGTGGTACTTGAGTCAACACTGGATGCTGAAACTGGGGCCCGAACCGTGTTTCTTCTTTCCATTTACACTGAATCCCATTGCCAGTACTGCAGACCCTCCCTCTCCAGGCGGTGTATTTGCACTGTCAGTGCCTGCTGTAGCTACTAGCGCTTTGCCCCTTCAGTAGGTGGAATATTTGCTCTAGCTTGGATGTTGTTCCTAGGTGCACTTCCACAGCAGGTGGAGCAATGACCCTGCCCTGGCACTTGTTCATTTACTTTTATTATGTCTGCTGTCTCTGGTCTCCCGCATTACTTCTCTCCACAGACTACGTATTCGTAATAGCACTGAATGCAGGCTAGTACTGAGGCTGGAGCCGGTAAATCCTACCCTGTGTCCACGGCACTTACCAACTGCATTATTCCCTTGACAGATGGGTTATTGGTGCTATCATTTCATACCATGGCTGCTCCAGCATTATACCATCCAGAAGATTAAGTAATGCTGTTTTTTCATCATCCTCTGGCTCTGGATGAAAAACCTATGAAGTTCAGATGATGTTGTGTTCTCTCTCATGCTGACAAGGCTTTACATTTCCCACTTCAACATGGGCACTAGTGGCTCTCTTTGCTATCAGTTATGGTCGTGACTTCTCTGGACTTTCCCCCATTTTTCCCCCTGAATTTCTGGCATTTGCTGGCACCATGCCACTATCCCCACTAGACCCTGTAAGTTGTTTTCATCCTCCCTCCCCACCCAAGTTCTTTTCACGAGAGAGTTCTTATATTGCATTGCCCTCTTACTCCAGACATCTCCCATGTTTGTCACATTCTCCTGAGGGGACAATCCAGGACTGTCTCCATTGTCGTCTGCCCAGTTGAAATCTTCAAACTTTAGAAGTTTTTTTTCTGTGTTGCCATATCCTTTCCTGTTGTTTTTATGTCTGGGTGCTGGGGTCAAATTTCATCAGAGGTCTTCACTTCAGTTGTCTTTGTACGCACCCAGCTGGAGTGGTACTTCTCTTCCAGCCGACTCCACCGGCCATAAGCTCAGTTTTTTCCCCATTCTCAGACATCATTTTTAGTGGGCCTACTCCCAGTCTATTCTGTAGACAGTGTCTCTTTTATTTCCTTCCGCAGTGCTCCTTCACAGACGTCTTCATTTATTTCTTCTTTCTTTTTCTGGGGTGTCACTGATGAGGATGACTCTTCTGTAGTGATTCTATTGTGGTGGTCCACATTTCTCGGTTTCCTTCTGAGAATTCCACTATGTCTCCTCTCTCCTATGCCTTCTGTAGTCGCTCCGGGTTGCTTCTGACAGCTGACTCATCTTCAGGTTTTTTGTTGGTTTTGGGCAAATTCTGCTTCTCTCCTGACCTTCTGCATCTTTCCTTTGTCTGGACTGAGCCACTCCAGAGTCTACGTTCTCTCTAGCTGGCCTCTCTTCCACATTCCAAATAATTTTTTTGTGCTTACCTGTAAAATCCATTTCTCGCTGAGTTCATTGGGGGACACAGCTCCCACCCAGTACATTGATGGTTTTTCTTGATGGCTCCCACCTGTTTGTCGGTTCTGACCCACCTCTCTTTCTTACTACTGGTTTTCTGTTGGCTTCTCCTGCCTGCTTCTATTGCTTTTGTAAGAACTGAGGTATGCAGGAGGGGTATAGCTGAGAAGAGGAGCTAACACATTTCAGCTCAGTGTTGCCTCCCAGTGGCAACAGCTATACCTATGGTCTTCCGTGACCGCCCCCCCCCCCCCCACCACCACCACCACCACGAACTAAGCGAGAAAAGTTTTTTACAGGTAAGCACAAATAATCCTATTTTAAACCATTTTCAGTCCATGGGAGATATTTTTTATATGACTGGTATAACCCTTTAAAATGGGCTGAACTATTGGAAAATCCACTAATAAAGAATAAGGTTCTAATAGTTCTATATCTACTGCTTATGGAGTGTGTGTCCTATGGCAACCTCATATCACTGACTTATCCTGGAACCTGCTACTGCAGAGGGGGTTGCCTGACACTAAGGCCTCTTTCACACAAGCGAGTTTTCTGTCCGGAGGCGATACAGGTAGTGATTTGAACACACAGCATCTGACTGAATCCTGACCATTCATTTCAGTGGGTCTGTGCACATGAGCGTTTTTTTTTTCACGCATCATCTCTGTGTTCAGAAAACATCGCAGCATGTTCTATATTGTGCATTTTTCACACAGCCCTGGCTCCATAGAAGTGAATGTGGATTCCTTGAAAAAAGAAGGCGTCCGGATGCAATGCGTTTTTCACTAAGGCTTATTGCACACGACTGTATGGTTTTGCGGTCCATTTTTTACTGATCCGTTGTTCCGTTTTTGTTATCCGTTGTGTTTCTGTTTTTCCGTTCCGTTTTTCCGTTCCGTTTTTCCGTATGGCATATACAATATACAGTAATTACATCGAAAAAATTGGGCTGGGCTTAAAATTTTCAATAGATGGTTCCGCAAAAACGGAACGGATACAGAAGACATACAGATGCATTTCCGTATGCGTTCCGTTTTTTTTGCGGACCCATTGACTTGAATAGAGCCATGGACCGTGATTTGCAGGCAATAATAGGACATGTTCTATTTTTGCACGGAACGGAAATACGGAAACGGAAGGCATACGGTAACACTTCCGTTTTTTTGCATACCCATTGAAATGAATGGGTCCGTATACGGACCGTATACGGAACTCATAAAAAGGCCCGTACACCCGGAAAAAAACCAGTCGTGTGCATGAGGCCTAATAGTAGCTATCAGATGTAGATTATTGTTCTTCAGTTTTTCTTCACGCATGGATATAATCCAGACGGAAAAAACGCACACACTGAGCGCAGATGCAGAAAAAACGGAATGAACTTGACTTTAAAACAATCAGTTTTTATTATTGAGGGCGGATATGAGAGACGGTCACTGCTGATTCATAAAATACATTTATGTGATTCATATAGACCGAGCTTCCTGGCAGCCGCCGATCTGAGATGATTCTTCTTTTGAGGAAAAGGACTGTAGATGAGTCTCTCAGTAGAAGTTGGCTTAGACAATGGAAACCGACATGATGCAGGAATTGGGTTCTTACATGAAGATTTCCTGTGAAAATTTCGAACTGGGCTGTGATCATCAGTCATTTATCCTATTACCATATAACCCCTTAACCATTAACCGCCTATAACCCCTTTAAGTTCCTATTACCATAACCTCAGCAGCAAGTCACACAATAAGGATTTATTTTTCTTTTCTAAATAGGTGAAATTTGAACTGATAACTAGAGATGAGCGAACTTTTAAAAAAAAGTTTGGCGTTCGGCGTTCGGGTTGTGGTAATCACCGCAAACAGAATTGCGGACGTGTGAATGGGGCATAAGGGTCCCTTATCACTGCCAGTTAGTTAGCTACTTGTTAGGTAGTTAGCGCCCAGCCCACCGCACCGCAGTCACTGATTTTGGCAGAGATTTTTTCATCCACATTGATCGATGCGAATGAAGAAATCTGTGCCGTTCATTTTTTCTTTCAGCCCAGAGGCTGAACGGAAAAAAAAAATCTCATTACCCGTATGCTCCATATAAGGAGAATAGCAGAAACTCCTAATGCTGGCCATACGTGTAATGATTGCGGAGACCTCAAATGCCAGGGCAGTATAAATACCCTACAAGTGACCCCATTTTAGAAAGAAGACACCCCAAGGTATTTCGTGACGGGTATGGTGAGTTCATGTAAATTTTTATTTTTTGTCACAAGTTAGTGGAATATGAGACTTTGTAACTTGTGCCAAAAAAAAAAAAAAAAATATTCTATGAACTCTCCATGCCCCTCACGGAATACCTTGGGGTGTCTTCTTTCTAAAATGGGGTCACTTGTGGGGTATTTATACTGCCCTGGCATTTTAGGGGTATCTAAAGCGTGAGAATCCAAATGCGTAAAAATGCCCTGTGAAATCCTAAAGGTACTCATTGGAATTTGGGCCTCTTTGCGCATCTTGGTTGCAAAAAAGTGTCACACACGTGGTATCGCCGTACTCAGCAGAAGTAGGGCAATGTGTTTTGGGGTGTGAGAAATATCTCTGTAAATGACAACTTTTTCCATTTTTTTATACAAAGTTGTCAATTTACAATATTATGAGATATTTCTCTCACCCAGCATGGGTATATGTTAAAATACACTCCAAAACACATTGCCCTACATCTCCTGACTATGGCGATACCACATGTGTGCCACTTTTTTGCAGCCTAGGTGCGTAAAGGGGCGGAAAGTCCGAGTACCTTTAGGCTTTACAGGGCTGCTCACAATTTAGCCCAACCCAAAAGACCATAACAGTAAACACCCCCCCATTTTCACAAATGACCCCATTTCGGAATGTAGACACCCCAAGGTATTCACTGAGGGGCATAGTGAGTCTGCGGGAGATTTTTTTTTTTTTGCCAGACGTTAGCAGAAATGGAAACTTTATTATTATTATTTTTTCTGCTAACTTGTGAAAAAAAATGAAATGATACATGAACTCACGATGCCCCTCCGCGAATACTTGGGGTGTCTTCTTTCTAAAATGGTGTCATTTGGGGGGTATTTATACTATCCTGGCATTCTAGCACCTGAAGAAACATGACAAGAGCTGCTTCAAAATGCCGAAATTCACTTTTTTGTACCATAATTTGTAAATGCTATAACTTTTGCGCAAACCAATAAATATACACTTATTGGATTTTTTGTTATCAAAGACATGTAGAACAATAAATTCTGACACAAACTTGTATAGAAATGTAATTATATTTGAACAATTTTACCAGAAAAAGATAAAAATACACTTTTTTTTTGAAAATTGTGGTCTTTTTTGAATAATATCAGAAAAACAAAAAATGTCAGCAGCAATGAAATACCACCAAAAGAAAGCTGTATTTGTGAGAAGAAAAGGAGGTAAAATTCATTTGGGTGCCAAGTTGCATGTGAAGTGCCGATTTGTAAAAAAGGGCCTGGGCACTAGGGGGGTATAAACCTGTGGTCCTAAAGTGGTTAAGGAATATTGGAAGTTGTGGTTAAGGCCTCATGCACACGGCCGTTGTTCGGGTCCGCGTCCGAGCCGCATATTTCGCGGCTCGGCCGCGGACACATTCATTTCAATGGGGCCGCAAAAGATGCGGACAGCACTCTGTGTGCTGTCCGCATCCGTTGCTCCGTTCCGTGCCCCCGCAAAAAAAATATAGCATGTCCTATTCTTGTCCGTTTTGCGGACAAGAATAGGCATTTCTATAATGGGCTGCGTTCCGTAAAATGCGGAACGGAACGCTGATCAGCTTCCGTGTTTTGCGGATCCGCGATTTGCGGACCGCAAAACACCAACGGTCGTGTGCATGTAGCCTAAATAGTCAATCGTGCCAGATTGATAAGAACTCATTTATCAGAACCTGAGTAGTTACATATGTACAATTACCCGGGCATTACTATATTGTTACTGTTACGATCAGTCTCCTTTTTTGTTCCATTCCTTAAGGTAACCTATCACCTTATCATTTTATCCTTTAATCATTATTTTTAGCCTTTATTCATTATTTAACCCTTAAAATGCGCCTAGATTATGATTTATATTATGTTCTTATGTATTTCCCTTTTTGTTACAATGTGCCAATATACTGTACATTTATCATTTGATATTTTGTTTGTAATTCCGCACAATGTATCCAATATTTCAAACTATTGAATAAAAATTATTGTTCACAAAAAAAAGTCCTGCGTCCAAAGTGCGGGTTTGGGTTAGCGAAGAATCCCGTTATGGATAACCCGAACCCGAACTTTGGACGCAGAACTTAAAAAACAAGTTCGCTCAACACTAATCACAAGGTCCCGTAAAATGAATTGAGTGGTAGGTTGAGCATTTGCACTGCCACTTCATTCATCTGTTTGCGACTAATGAATATATCCGATTACAAGCTCTCTGCTATTTCTGTCAGTCCCATAGAAATCAGTGCATTCATTTTGGGGTACCCACAGGGTATGAGGTGCCCGTTATCATGATCAGTGGGGTCCCAGTGGTAGGAGCACCACCAATCTAAGGCCGGGTTCACATCACCGTTATGCATTCTGTTATTGCTTTCCACTATAACACGGTTATAACGGAATCTATAAGACGGAAAATGAAATGGAAGCCTTTAAGAGGCACTCCGTTTTGATCCTTTATAATAGAAGTCTATGGGCAGCATCACGGATCCGTCTTGTTTCCGTTATGTAGGATGGAAACAAAGTCCTATGTAGAACATGTTTATCCAGATCTCCATGTCAGCCCTGTACAGCCTTATTTTACTACCACATTTGTTCTCAATGTCTTACTTGTTTTCATTCGTTCCTGTTTTAGGTTGGCAGTGATGGCCCAGCAGCATCATACGGTGAATGTCCAGGTGAGCGTGCCACAAGCCGTCCCTGCCCATAAGATAGTCCTTGTGCAGCAGTTCCAGCATTACTTCTTTGACAGGGACCTGATGGCTAACTGTTGCCTGTCTCCCAGCTCTCTCATTGACTTGGACGGTGTAAAGATTTGGTGAAGGTAATAGAAATCCATGTTCTCCTGTAGGTGAAGCACACATTGCATGGACACATATCAACTTAATCTCATTTTTTTCCTGTAGCTGATGTCACTGCTGCAAGTAGCTGGGGGCACACGATGAGAACGATATTACACATGTTAAGGTTTTCCATTTTTATTTAAATAAAGCTTATGTATTACATAATTAAAGCTTATGGAAGTTCATTTGTCGCCATTTTCAAGTTCACTGCTTATTGTCAGTGCATCAAAATGTCCTGGTCATGTCAAACTGAAACAGTTGCGAGTCTTGTTAAGAACGGGAGTTCTCATATACTGCAATGTGCCATGCGTCAGGTGAATTCAGTCCACTGACGTTCAGTCAGCCTCAGAGACATTGGAAAGAGCCTCAGGACACATGCTTGACTGCTGAACCGCTGAAACTCCTCCTCACTGCACCGCCGCAGGAATGAGAGGTTTGAGAACCCAATGATCATTCTGGGGTTCCAGAGGTTCTGTGGATGGGATACATGTCCATTGTGGGACAACCCCTTTAAAACCTCATTCACACGTCAGTGTTCCACGGACATGTGCTGTACGTGTTCTCCACGGACAGCACACATACCCATTTATTTTAATGTGTGTATTCACACATCAGTTGTCCGTGTTTTTAGCACGGAAGCATGCTCTATTTTCTCTGTGTTCACAGATCAATCACGCCAGTATAGGGGTCCGTGAAAGCCACGGATGCAACATGGATGCCATGTGTGTTGCATCCGTGTTTTACGCATCATTAGAAAGGGATGCTTTGAAAATAATTTTTCAGCTGTGCAGTGTCAGATGGCACACGGACAGCAAAAAACGGACACACGGATCCAACAGGGATCCTTCACGGATCATCACTGACCACCTTCTCACGGATTTGAGCACTGACACGGACTTGTGAATGAGACTTTACTCGTGAATAAACGCAGTAAGCTTCCCCTTGTGCCAGCTGCGGACATTGGTAGCTCCAGTTGATTAGTTACTTACAGTATGTCTCTGAAACCTAAACACTGTAAACATATAGTAAATGGGCTTTCTGGTACTTGTTGAGGACCTATCCTCTGAATAGGTCATCAGAGTCAGATTACTGGTAGACCGACCGATTGGCTGTTTTGGGCAGTTTCCTGTGCCAGAACCTATACAGTGGACAGAAGGCACCATCCACTGTGAATATTCCGGAGTCCACATACTGTTCTCTTGAACGGGAACAGAGCTGATGTACACAGTGGATGGAGCCTTGTTCTTTCAACGCCGTCTGCTGTATAGTTTCAAGCTCCGGAGTCTGATTTGTGTGTGCGTGTGTGGGGGGGGGTTCTTCGGGATCTGGGTGTCCAGGGCCGGCGCGTCCTATAAGCGGACTAGGCCGCCGCGTAGAGCGCCCCTTGGCAAGGGGCGCTGCTAGGAGCGCCGGCCCTGCCTCATGCTGCAGCCGCCCGAGTGCTCCGAATTGAGCCTCAGGCGGCTGCAGCACTGCCCGGGCTGGCGCGTCCATGAGGACGCACCGCCCGGGCTCAGCATGAAGAGAGGAGCTGACAGGAGGGAAGCGCTCAGCGCTCCCTCCTGTCAGTCCATTAGTGCTGCCGAGCTCTTTATGGTCGCGGGTACAGGAGCATCTGTCTCCTGTAGCCGGCCGGACTGACATGAAGTGCGCACAGTGTGCACTTCCTGTCAGTCCGTCAGGGTACAGGAATCTAAAGCTCCTGTACCCGTGGACCATAAAGCGCCTGCCACGCTACACTGGGGGAGGGGGGAGAATGACAAGAGTGGGGGGAAGGAAGAATGACAAGAGGGGGGGAGAAGAATGACAAGGGGGGGGAGAATGACAAAGGAGGAGGGGTGAAGAATGACGGGGGGGGGGGAGAATGACAAAGGAGGGGGGGGGTGAAGAATGATAAGGGGGGGGGGTGGCAAACTTTTCTTTTGCCTAGGGCGGCAAAAATCCTTGCACCGGCCCTGTGGGTGTCCAAACCCTACCGGTCTGATATTGTAGTTGCGTATCCTGAGGATAAATCATCAATATTTAAATCCTGGAAAACCCCTTGTCACACAATACTGGACCTAGAACGCCATGGTGTTACAAGGTGGAGATAAGCTTTAGGGTTTTGCATTTGTTTAAAGAGTTAATTAAATGCCTGCTTGGCACAGAGAGATTTCTGTAGACGTGGCAATGAGTTGGACTGAGTCCAAGCCCTAGATAAACAAATCCAAGCTGCCATGTCTAGTCTATATTATCTGTGCGCTGCTGAGCACAATGAGCGGGGAAGGAAGCTCCCGAAGAATACACTGTTACAAAACAGCAACTAAGTATAGAACGGCAGCATTGCCAGGACATTGCATTTTCTGACCTGCTTCTGCCACGTGGTCAAAAAGCAAATACAAAATGGCAGTACCCACCAGAGGTAGCATCTTGTCTTACTATTCAATGTGGATTATTATGTGTGTGAATTATAGCATGTTAGTGTACTGCCTTCCGTTTATAAGTGATGACGCTGCCACAAATCTGTTTTCAAACAAATGCAAACTGATGGACCCCAACACAAGTGTGAACCTTATTGCACCTGAATCTTTCAGATCATCACTAACAAGCGTTCGTATGAATGCTCATTAGCGATTATCTGGTAGTATAACACTGACACCATTTACCAAATCTTTTAGCAGGCTTACAAATCCTCGTTTGTCGGAAACATATCGTGTAATCTCGATCTGCAACCGGCAAATAGTTATTCAGTATGGGGATGAGCGATAGCATTACTGATCGCTTGTCCCTATACTGAGGAGGAGATCACTGCATATAATCGCAGCAGTCTCCTCCTCTAGCAAGCAGGCGATTGCCGGGAAGGAACGCTTCCCCCCCACAATCGCCTGCTTCATCTACAGGTTTATCCTTTATAGAGGGGATCTGGTTAAGATAACCAGATTGGGATACCTGCGCTGATATTGGGGCAAGTGTATACAACTTCCTTTAGACTAATTTGTATTCAATAGCTACAATGGATTAATGGTAATACTGTTACTAGATTGACGGAGGTCCGTCTGTGGAAGAGATTTGATTAGAGCGGTTCTGTAGGAATACCCGCGCTAGCTTGGATACTATTGAGTTATAAATAGTCAGTGGTATGGTCTTCTATTACCTGTTCCTGAAATGTGATGGCAAGATGGTCTTTCAGTTTCTTTCCGGCGTTCTTTCACTTCCCATGAAGCTGTCGTCCTCGGTGTTGATTGTTCTACCTGCGAACACGGGCAGCGCTCCGGCCGGTAGCAGCAGCTCGTGCGAGGGAACTCGGTTTGGTTACCTGGAACTTGTGCGTGTGACGTCACCGCAATAGGTATGGATGCCTCCAAAGGACAAAAAGGGTCTCCAACGCGTTTCGGAGCCTATCGGGCTCCTTCGTCAGGGATGGTATGTCCTGTTAGTCCTGGGGTTAAAATAGGCGTCTTATTTCCATGGTAACCCGCCTCATGAGTTGGCTTGGGATTGAAACTGAAATTGCTCGCCCGTACAAGGAACACCATGAAATCATAAAAATATCAAAATCAGTGAAAAAAAGAATTAAATCAAAAGAAGATGAAATTATAAATAAAAAAACAAAAAAATTTAATAGAGACTTATCACCCAATACTAATACAAATGAAATGGACAATGAAGCTGGTCACTCCATAGAGAGCATTACACCTAGATATGACACAATAGACAACACTATATGTGACTGCACATTGGAAAATATCTCAATCTATGATGATGACGATGCAGTTGAAACTGCCATGGAAGGAACTTCATTAGGTAATATAAACTATTTACCTTTAAGTCCAATGATAAAGACACAAAAACCTGGGCACATAGACAGATATAATGACCAAAGAAATAATGGCTCTGTAATAACTCAAAACAGATTTGAAACCTTGGAAACAATTATTGATGAAGATACAAATGGGGAAGAAAATGATGAGATCCCTGATAATCGACCCAGAGAAAACAAAACCACAAATAATACTACAAACAAGAACTACAGTATGACAGCACAAGGAAAACAGCAAAAGTAATATCAATTAAAACAGGAGTTAAACAACTCACTCACAAAAGGATAACAAAATCATAAAAAGACAGTGAATAAGGATTTTTTTCAAACAAGGGCATCCACAAAAAGAAAAAACAAAAGAGGGAGGAGAGGAAAGGGCATAACGAAAAAGGCATTAAAACAGGAAAAGAAGGGGCAGGGCATATTCAACCTTAGTCCCTACCAACTCAAAGATGATGAACTAACGTTGCTGGAAAAAGGGTTGAAATTCGCTCCTACTGCGAAATTTTGCCCTTTGATGCTTTTATAGGCCTAAAAAATTTATCAGGAACATCGCCCTAAAAAATATTTCCTTAAAAGGATGGACTATCAAAACACAAAACAATCACTACAATGAACAAAGGGAATACCATTCATTCGGATATGATAGACACAAACCAAGTTCCATGTAAATTTCTAGCAGAAACAGAGGGGAACACCATCATACATACGGGTTTAAAACCAAAATCAAATTTTAACCCAATTGGTGAATACTCTGATCCAATCAGAACCTTTCAAACAATGGTTATTGGAGATCTACGCAGAATCAACCCAAACAAAAGGAGAGGTCCATCGAATCTAACAAAGAGAGAGACAGAGCTATAAAAACCCTTCAGACCAATCATGACATAGTCATTAGACCAGCGGACAAAGGGGGTATAGTAATATTGGACCAGGAAGCATACCATGCAGAATCCCTACGACTATTGTCAGATAAGAAAACCTATAAAAACTAACAATGAATCCAACTGAAACCTATAAGAAAAAAATTAGAGGTACTAGTAAAAAAGGAAAAGAAAAGGAATCCTATCCACAGAAGAGTCTCTTTACATAAATAATCAAAACCCCAGGATACCAATGTTTTATTACCTACCAAAAATACATAAATGTAAAAATAACCCACCAGGAAGACCGATAATCTCCGGTATAGAAGGATTGACATCAAATTTATCGAAATATATTGACGTTCTATTACAAGATCACGTACAAAAATTACCTTCTTATATTAAGGATACCAAACACATTTTACAATTATTGAAAGAGACTGAATGGCAAGAGAACTACATATTGGGGACTTTGGATGTGACGTCACTATACACCATCATAGAAAACGAAAAAGGGAGAGAAGCCACAGAATATTTCCTAAAAAAGATGGTGGGATGTCTCCTGAACAAATTAGTTTCATTGGGGAATGTATTGTTTTTATTCTCAAACACAATTATTTTAAATATGAATCGGACTTTTACCTACAGACGTGGGGACCGCGATGGGGACCAGATTCGCACCAAGTTTCGCTAACCTGTACATGGGTCGCTGGGAGGAGCTTACCTTGGGGGCGCCGGTGCGAATCTGGTCCTCTGGAAACGTTTTATTGACGATATTTTATTTATTTGGAAGGGCAGTGAGCCAGCACTTGAAGAATTTTTAAAGGAATTAAATAAAAATGATTTTTACTTACAATTTACTCCATGCTGGAGCAAACATCAAATTAATTTCCTGGACCTAACAATCCTCATAGAAGATAATGCCATTCATACTAAAACCTTCCATAAACCAACGGACACCAACAGCTTTATCCCACTGGATAGCTGCCACCTCCCAAACTGGCTCACCAACATTCCACGAGGCCAATACATAAGAGCACGTAGAAACTGCACTAATGATGCGTATTTTCAGAATGAAACGCACCAACTTAACAATAAATTTGTAGAGAAGGGGTATAAAATACAGGATCTCGAACCAATTGCAGAGCAGGTTAGTAAAATAAACCGCAATATACTGCTGCAAAATAAAACCACGAAAGAACTCCAACAAAAACTGAGAATAACCCCCACATGATTAAGATTCCCATTATCACAAAATACAGTGAGGGGGCCCGTGCCTTTAAGAAAATTATCAAACACTATTGGGAGATACTGAGACAAGATAAACAGATCGGTACAATGATTCCACAACATCCCACATTCATATTTAGAAGGGCCCAAAATCTGTCCAACCTAATAGCACCCTCAATAAAAACAAATACAATCACTACTCAAAGATGTATAACCAAAAAGGGTTTTTTCCATGCAGAATGTGCGCAAACTGTAAACTAACCAACAAACAAACAAAAGGACCAATATTGGAAATAACAGATAATTCCACCACATATAAAATTAAACCAATTCATCACATGCAGCACAGAGGGAGTGATGATATTACACATGTTAAGGTTTTCCATTTTTATTTAAATAAAGCTTATGTATTACATAATTAAAGCTTATGGAAGTTCATTTGTCGCCATTTTCAAGTTCACTGCTTATTGTCAGTGCATCAAAATGTCCTGGTCATGTCAAACTGAAACAGTTGCGAGTCTTGTTAAGAACGGAGTTCTCATATACTGCAATGTGCCATGTCAGGTGAATTCAGTCCACTGACGCTCAGTCAGCCTCAGAGACATTGGAAAGAGCCTCTAGGACATATGCTTGACTGCTGAACCGCTGAAACTCCTCCTCACTGCACCGCCGCAGGAATGAGAGGTTTGAGAACCCAATGATCATTCTGGGGTTCCAGAGGTTCTGTGGATGGGATACATGTCCATTGTGGGACAACCCCTTTAAAACCTCATTCACACGTCAGTGTTCCACGGACATGTGCTGTACGTGTTCTCCACGGACAGCACACATACCCATTTATTTTAATGTGTGTATTCACACATCAGTTGTCCGTGTTTTTAGCACGGAAGCATGCTCATTTCTCTGTGTTCACAGATCAATCACGCCAGTATAGGGTCCGTGAAAGCCACGGATGCAACATGGATGCCATGTGTGTTGCATCCGTGCTTTTACGATCATCAGAAAGAGATGCTTTGAAATAATTTTCAGCTGTGCAGTGTCAGATGGCACACGGACAGCAAATAACGGACACACGGATCCAACAGGGATCCTTCACGGATCATCACTGACCACCTTCTCACGGATTTGAGCACTGACACGGACTTGTGAATGAGCTTACTCGTGAATAAATGCAGTGCTTCCCCTTGTGCCAGCTGCGGACATTGGTAGCTCCAGTTGATTAGTTACTTACAGTATGTCTCTGAAACCTAAACACTGTAAACATATAGTAAATGGGCTTTCTGGTACTTGTTGAGGACCTATCCTCTGAATAGGTCATCAGAGTCAGATTACTGGTAGTCCGACCGATTGGCTGTTTTAGGCAGTTTCCGTGCCAGAACCTATACAGTGGACAGAAGGCACCATCCACTGTGAATATTCCGAGTCCACATACTGTTCTCTTGAACGGGAACAGAGCTGATGTACACAGTGGATGGAGCCTTGTTCTTTCAACGCCGTCTGCTGTATAGTTTCAAGCTCCGGAGTCTGATTTGTGTGTGTGTGGGGGGGGTTCTTCGGGATCAGGTTGTCCAGGGCCGGCGCGTCCTATAAGCTGACTAGGCCGCCGCGCAGAGCGCCTTGCGGGGCGCTGCTAGGAGCGCCGGCCCTGCCTCATGCTGCAGCCGCCCGAGCGCTCTGAATTGAGCCTCCGGCGGCTGCAGCACTGCCCGGGCTCAGCATGAACAGAGGAGCTGACAGGAGGGAAGCGCTCAGCGCTCCCTCCTGTCAGTCCATTGTGCGGCCGAGCTCTTTATGGTCGCGGGTACAGGAGCATCTGTCTCCTGTACCCGCCGGACTGACATGAAGTGCGCACACAGTGTGCACTTCCTGTCATCCGTCAGGTACAGGAATCTAAAGCTCCTGTACCCGTGGACCATAAAGCGCTAGCCACGCTACACTGAGGAGGGGAGAATGACAAGAGGGGGGAAGGAAGAATGACAAGAGGGGGAGAAGAATGACAAGAGGGAGGAAGAATGACAAGGGGGAGAATGACAAAGGAGGAGGTGAAGAATGACGGGGGGGAGAATGACAAAGGAGGGGGTGAAGAATGATAAGGGGGTGGCAAACTTTTCTTTTGCCTAGGGCGGCAAAAATCCTTGCACCGGCCCTGTGGGTGTCCAAACCCTACCGGTCTGATATTGTAGTTGCGTATCCTGAGGATAAATCATCAATATTTAAGTCCTGGAAAACCCCTTGTCACACGAACGCCATGGTGTTACAAGGTGGAGATAAGCTTTAGGGTTTTGCATTTGTTTAAAGAGTTAATTAAATGCCTGCTTGGCACAGAGAGATTTCTGTAGACGTGGCAATGAGTTGGACTGAGTCCAAGCCCTAGATAAACAAATCCAAGCTGCCATGTCTAGTCTATATTATCTGTGCGCTGCTGAGCACAATGAGCGGGGAAGGAAGCTCCCGAAGAATACACTGTTACAAAACCGCAACTAAGTATAGAACGGCAGCATTGCCAGGACATTGCATTTTCTGACCTGCTTCTGCCACGTGGTCAAAAAGCAAATACAAAATGGCAGTACCCACCCAGAGGTAGCATCTTGTCTTACTATTCAATGTGGATTATTATGTGTGTGAATTATAGCATGTTAGTGTACTGCCTTCCGTTTATAAGTGATGACGCTGCCACAAATCTGTTTTCAAACAAATGCAAACTGATGGACCCCAACACAAGTGTGAACCTTATTGCACCTGAATCTTTCAGATCATCACTAACAAGCGTTCGTATGAATGCTCATTAGCGATTATCTGGTAGTATAACACTGACACCATTTACCAAATCTTTTAGCAGGCTTACAAATCCTCGTTTGTCGGAAACATATCGTGTAATCTCGATCTGCAACCGGCAAATAGTTATTCAGTATGGGGATGAGCGATAGCATTACTGATCGCTTGTCCCTATACTGAGGAGGAGATCACTGCATATAATCGCAGCAGTCTCCTCCTCTAGCAAGCAGGCGATTGCCGGGAAGGAACGCTTCCCCCCCACAATCGCCTGCTTCATCTACAGGTTTATCCTTTAATTTAATAACACTATAGTCCACAGCAAAATTTCTCTTTGGCAATCAAAAATTTTAAAGGTCTGTCACCAACCTGACCGGTTTTAAACTGACGCATAGTTCAGTGGGGCACAAAGACATGGCACAGATGGTACCTTTGTTTAGTTTTTCAGATCCTACAAATCACCAAAAAAGTCGTTTTTTATGATATGCTAATGAACCATCGCCCATGGACGGAGAGTCTGCTGCAAGTGCTCAGGTTCCCCTGCCTTACTGGCACCTCACTTCTCCCCTCAGTGTTCTCCGGCCAGCCCTGTGTCTGTGTGGCATCATTTTACCCTGCAGCCCAAAATACCATGCCTTCGCTCACCACCATCGTGCCTGAGCAGGCGGAGTTCTCTGCCCACTGTGGGCAGAGGCACGGAGATATGCAGTGCACATGTGGCGGTTACTGGTGCGAAATCAGAGTGACGGAAGCACGACCAGACAGCAGTAAGGTTCAGTTTTGAGACATTCTCTTTATTTCATTTTAATGGTGCCCCCCGGTGTTTAAGCTGTGTAGTAATATGCATGTTCACCTACTGAGGTGGTCGCACATGTTCAGTGCCATCCTTTAACTGCCACCAGCCATATCTACTGTTAGAAGCTGTGACAGTTACAGGGAGAACGCTGCAATAAAAAGGACATGTCTTCGGAGCTGTCAATGGGAGAGAGTTGCAGTAGAAAGGACACACCCCCTGAGTTGTGATAGGGAGAAAGCATCAGCTGGAAGGACATACTCCCTGAACTGTGATAGGGAGAGAGCTGGAGTAGGAAGGACACACCTCCTGAGCTGTGATAAGGAGAGAGCTGCAGCAGAATGGACATGTCTGAGCTGTGATAGGGAGAGAGTTGCAGTAGAAAGGACACACCTCCTGAGCTGTGATAGGGAGAGAGCTGCATGAGAAAGGACACACCTCCTTAGCTGTGATAGGGAGAGAGCTGTAGTAGAATGGACATGTCTGAGCTGTGATAGGGAGAGAGCTGTAGTAGAAAGGACACCCCCCCCCCCCGAACCATGATAGGAAGAGGGCTGCAGCAAAATGGACACATCCTCTGAGCTGTGATAGATAGAGAGCTGCAGCAGGAAGGACCTGCTCCTGAGAGTGGACATGCCCCTTGAGCTGCCAGCTTGACATAACAGAGCAATTAGAGGAATGAATGGGGATCCATGTGAGGTTCAGGGCTGGTTCTAGCTTTGTTGAATGATCCCAGTGGACTGAAGGAAAGAGGGAGTTTCCTTCAGTCCACTGCTGGGATCAGATCTGTTTTTGATATATAGTGGGGAAGATAATACTCATACAAACGAGCTCAAACACTGATATCTGATCTGGAATTGAGCTATCCTGAACTCTGCCAAAACATACAAGAAGCTTATGCTCTGACATCTCCTCATAATGAGATACATTAAGCAATAAGGTGTAGAAAATAAATTCAGCTCTGAACAGGTTTTCCCATCTCCACAGACGAGTATGGCTGCTGACTGAAAGTCATTCTTCTCCTGTACCTCCATACACAGTATTAGCCGCTGCCAGACTCACCTCCCCTGAGAACCAAAGGATCAGGCATGTCCTTCTCTCCCCTGATATCAGCCATCGGGGGAGAGTTGGGAAACCCCCATAAACATTAGATGGTGTGGTTTATGTGAAAATAATAGATACATATGTCCCTGTATACAAGTGAATAATGTGTTTGGGATACAGTGGTTTTCGGGTACATATGGACCATATATATGCAATCCAAGTAAAAGCTCAGCACAGCTCTCAGGTGTGTATTGTGTCTTAGAGCGGACCAGAGGCTTCTAATAAGATGTAGCATCCTTACACAGAAGCAGTGCTTCTGTACGAAGATCTATGAAAGTGCGGGTCCAATGTCATAAAAACAGAAGGCCAGAGATGCGGAATGCACATCAAGCAGTGCTATTGCTAGGAGAGGCGCTGCCAAGGAAGCTAAGGCAGGCCTGCACTGATTAAATATGCAGTTCTTTCTTTCCACCCTACACAACACCAAAGCTCTACAAAACATATTTACACCTAGAAATGTGTGTGCATATATATATATATAGCAATAACAAACAGGTGCACACTGTGGTCTTACTAAGCCCTCAAACTGATGTTAAAATTGAGAGGTTAGTCAACATGTCTTACAGTGGACGACATGTCTTAAGCCCAAGCACCGCACCAAGGTCTCTCAAGTAGCTCGGGACCTAACACTCACCTACCTGTGCCATATGGGCAATACCAGGGGCCAGTGGGCAAAATTACAGGAATGTATTAGGCCGACTCGCAGCAGACTCCTCAGTTACCTCCAGCATGTAACCATGCCTGCAATGGGAGGGGGGAGAGAGCTGTGAGCCCCACCCAAGACTGGCTGATATGGCCCAGGCCTCACAGGTGCACCTAAATGTAGCCTGTGGATGGAAAACAGGCTACATTTACATGGGAGTTTATACACCTCCAAAAAATTATATATACACAAACCAACTGAAAGGTGGCATGAAGCAGGATGTGCTCAACCCAAAAATGCAGTTGTGCTTATATATACAGGGGAGCAGATCCTGCACTTGTGGCCCGTTGCTAATGGCGATCCCCAGCAAAAATGCATACGGTGGAGGATGCCCGCAGCGGACCACAAGTACCACAATAGACATCCTACACAAGATGGCAATAGTGTGGATGTAGTGCAACTTAAAAGGTGAAAGTAATATATGAGATAGACTCATTACATGCAAAGCGAGATATTTCAAGCCTTTATTTGTTATAATTTGGATGATTATGGCTTACATCTTATGAAACCCCAAAGTCACAATCTCAGGTACCCTTTGCTCAGGGGGTATGGATTAATTACCTGACTAGAGTGTGACACTTTGAGCCTAGAATATTAAACCTTTTCACAATATTCTAATTTTAAGTTGCATTACTGAAAAAAATGAACTTTTGCACGATATTCAAATTTTTCGAGTTTCATATATACCTTCTTCTAACCCTACGTACCTGGTTTAAAAACGATAACCTGAGCCTGTAACCTGTGTTTTAAGGAATAATAATGTTTCTCCAGGCAATTGATGTTCTTCTTGGTTTGCTTCCTAGTGATGTCAGCAGCACCTGAGAAACGTTCCAAACCAACACTCTTGGAAGCCATGATTGTCACCTTTAAGTAAAACATAGTCACTAATTACACTGGGTGTTGGACTTTCGCCAATGTGATATTCATGATAAGTCATTAATATTAAGCCACTGCACAACCCTCAATAAAAATTAAAGGGGTTCTCTCACTTCAGAAAATTGCAAATATGTAAGTTAATACAAGGCACTTACTAATGTAATGTAATGGCTGGATTCATTTTTCCATCAAATTATACACTGCTCGTTTCCATGGTTTCAGCCACCCTGCAATCCAACAGTGGTGGTCGTACTTGCACACTATAGGCAAAAGCACCGGCCTATGCTCTCTCCTGCCACCAGAGAGGCGGCACTTTTTCTTATAGCGTGCAAGCACAGCCACTGCTGCTGGATACGAGTGCAGCGACCACCTGAGATGCTGGAAAACCACTGGTAGTAGCCTTGATATAATGTTGTGTCACGATGAACTCCCTCAGGCCGTTGCTCTCTAATGATAGGTGCAGTGGAATTATAGTACTGAAGCCAGAGGGGACTGTAACAAAGTATTTTTACTAAGTGCTACAAACTTGAAATAATTACAGTAGCAGCAGGCTTAAGTGAGGTTCTTTTCTGGCACCAGCAAAGATTTGGAAGTAGGTTGGTTGGTGGTGTTTCAGCACTTAGGTGATACTGGCCTAGTGATGGGTGTTGTGGTTGTAGTCCCTCACCTTACAGCAGTGTCTATAGATGTAGCAGGTCACTCTGCTGTCTGGACTCACAGGGCTTTACTTGAGGACAATTTGAAATATTCCCTCTGGTAACTTGTGTCGTCGCAAACCGACATTTCTGATGTGATGCGGTGTCCTAATTTCTCATAACTGAGTAAGCCGGCCCTGGGCCACAATATGGAGACACATACAAGTTGTGTTTCTCATAATGACCTTCTTTATTGCAATGAGCAGTACACATATTTATACACAGACTTACACAATAGAAACTGTCCTATCGTACACAAGCTTCAAGTTTCTGTGTTTGGTTTTCAGATAAGAAGAATAGTCAGCATAGGGGGAGCAGGGCACACTTGCTTCCTCTCCACACTGTAGCTACACAGGAACTCCCTGTCTTGGCAGGGAGCAGCTCCAGCCCACTCCTACCAAGAGGGGCAGTACAGGGTGGTTAACTCTGTTTTTGCCAACCTCTACCAACCTTTCCTTGCTGGTAGTGACAGCCAGGAACAAACAGAAGAGCACATAGCGTAACTATATGCAAATGACAAATTTTTGTACGACCAGGTCTGGGCTACTACACGAACAGTGTATAATGTGATGGAAAAATGAATCAAGCCAACAAAGGAGGCAATATGGACAATCAGAGTACATTGGTAAGTGCCTTGTATTAGCTTTCTCTACATGATAAACGTCATTTGTTAAAGTGAGACAATGCCTTTAACCCTTTTAGCCACCGTGATGTACTGGTATGTCACGGTGGCTGGAGAATTGTATGGAGCGGGCTGCTGCAGTGAGCCTACTTCATGGGTGTCGGCTGTATAAGCAGGCACCCATCTGCAATGACGATCGCGCTCAACCCCGTCATTTAACCACTCAGATTGTGGCATCTGTGGAGTTAGGCAGAGAGATGCTGCTCCCTCTGCCTTCTGATCGGAGCACCTGCACTGAAATTGCTGGGCTTCGATCAGTTACCATGGCAACCTGGATGCTTCTGAAGCTTTCCAGGCTGTCATGATAACCTCCCTGCTGTTCTGTGCACAAAGCACAGCTCAGCAGGGAGCATGTCAAAATCCTATTTACCCTAATAGATCTCTATTAAGGTGAAATAGGACAAGGGATCAAAATATCCCAGGTTCTTGCCCCCCTAAGGGGGTTAAAAGCTACAAAAGTAAAAAAAAAAATCAAATATTAAAAGTTTAAATTTCCCGCCCTTTCCCAATATTACATATTAAAATATATAAACAATAAAAAGCAAACATATTAGGTATGGCCGCGTCCAAAAATGGTTGAACTATTGAAATATTTAAAAAAATTCCTATGTGGTCATTTGTGAAACAGACAAAAAAAAAAAAAAAAAAACACACGATTCGCCATTTTTTTTAGTCAACTTTTCCTCTCAAAAATTGAATAACCAGATTCAAAAAGTCGTACGTACCACAAAAATGGTACCAATAAAAACTACAGTACGTCCGGCAAAAAACAAGCCCTCATTACAGCTGTGTGGACAGATATATAAAAAAGTGCTGGTGGTTAGTAAATGGCGATGCAAAGAAAATTTAGATTCTTTTCCAGTAGTTTAAAAAAATATATATACAAGTTTAGTATCACTGTATTCATATTGAGCTGCAGAAAAAGGTTGTCATGTTCATTTTTAGAGCAGAATTTACGCCGTGATGTCAAAACCCTAAAAACCTTTGCGAAATTCTGTTTTTCTTTTCAATTTTTTATTTAATGTCACAAATAATTTTTTCACTCATTTTCCAATAACAGATATGGTAAATTAAATGGTGCCCTTAAAAATACAACTATCCTCCAAAAAATAAGCCCTCATATGGCCATATGAACAGAGAATTAAAAAAAGTTATGGCTATTGGAACATGCGGAGGAAAAAAGGAAAATGCAAATCCCAAAAATAGCCCGGTATTTACTTTGCAAATTGCTTTCATAAAAAAAAAAAAAAATTCGATCATTTGTTTAAAGTTTACTCCATTTGTTGCCCTATGTGTCTCCATGGTAACAGACTACAGAGGGCTCTGTGTGCAGTCTGATCCCCTACTTCTTGTAAGGGTACTTTCACACTAGCGTTTTGGATTCCGTTTGTGAGATTGGTTTCAGGGCTCTCACAAATGGTCCAAAACGGATCAGTTCAGCCCCAATGCATTCTGAATGGATAAGGATCCCCTCAGAATGCATCAGTTCAGCTCCGTTCCACTTCTATTCCGTTTTGGAGGCGGACACCAAAACGCAGCATGCAGCATTTTAGTGTCCGTCTGAAGAGGCGGAGCCTAACGGATCCGTTTTTAATTGCCATGGAAGTCAATGGGGACGGATTCGTTTTCAATGACACAAGATGGTGCATTTGAAAACGGATCCGTTCCTCATTGACTTTCAATGTAATTCAAAACGGATTATAGGTGCGGATCCGTCTGTGCAAATAACAGACGGATCTGCACCAACGCAAGTGGGAAAGTACCCTTAACTGGGACAGTTGGAGAGGGGGGCAGAAAGGGGGTCTGCAGGATCAGACTGCACACAAGTTTGTATGTAGTGTGTAACAACGCTGGAGACCTTTCACTGTAGTTGCTGTATAGGCAGAAGACTCAAATATTTTTCAAGAAGGCGATTTGCAAAGCTGTTTATTTTTTATTGCCTTAGATACATTGGTGCAATAACAGCAGTCTAGATCATCACATGTGTTACATGAAGTGAAAATATAGGATTACCTTGTACTGTTTGACATGAAATGACCAGCAGCTGTTCCTCGCAGTGTTAGGGCAGGAATGAGTGATGTAACAAAGGCTAACTATGATGTCATCATCAACCTGTCCAGAGATCTGACTTTCAATCTTTACTATTTGTCAAGACAGGCTACACTTCTGCTTTTTATATTGTAACACAAAGCATAGATCCCGTAACATTTTACAGGGAGTCTAGTAACAGTTCTGACGCCTTAAAACTGCTAACAGCACTATATATAGTTGAAGAGGCTAGCAGTGTAAGGCCTTATTCACACGTCCATGATTCACGGACGTATGCCGTCCGTGTTCTTCACAGATATCCACATTTTAATGTGTGTATTCACACATCCATGATTCAGCACAGTCCATTGGTCAGTGATTTTAACAAGGAAGCATGCTCTGTTTTGTCTGCGTTTATGGATCCATCACGCCCATTATAGTTTATGGGTCCGTGAAAAACACGGGCCCCATCTGTGTTTCATGGACCATCTATAGGAGATGCTTTTAAAATTAATTTTCAGCTGTTTCTGTGTCCGTGGAACACGGATGACACACAAAATGAAAGCGAACACACGGACCCAAACACAGATTCTTCATGGAAATCTTCATGGATGAATCACTGACCATCTTATCACGGATTTCATTACAGACACGGACGTGCGTATAAGGTCTTAGGTTGAGCTCACGCATGTCAGTTGTATTCAGACAGTTATTTTATGCCGGGAGGTGGACACAGATGATATATGTGTACGGGCACTAATCTGGCTTTCATGGACTTAAAGCACCAGACTGAAAAACGCTTCCCCAATCTCTCTGACTGCTGGCTGTGAAGTGCAATCAAAAGGCTGCTCCCTCTGACTCCTGATCGCCCCCTATCCTGCAGAAAAATCACAGGGTGCTAATTGGTTGTTTTGGCACCCTAAGGCCCGGTGAGAGCTCCCAGGCCTGCCATTGTAACGTTCCTTTTTTCCCTGTCTGTGGTAATAGAAAGACAACGCAAACATCATAGCTGTCACAAGCACTATAGACTGCAATTAAAGTCTATAGTATAAATGAATGAATGATCACATGTTCAAGTCCCCTAGGGGGAATAAAATGTTTTTATAAACAATATAAAAACACCAAAGTATTACAAATCTAAATGCCCCTTTCCTAATTTTACATATAAATAAATAAACATAAAAATAAATGATTGTCTTAAAACCTGTCCAAACTGTTAAAAAAGTAATATCGCTGTTTTTGGGTCACCTCTCTGATAAAAATGTAAAGAGTAAGCAAAAAGGTATATGTACTATATCTATCTATGAATCTACACACATAGTTGAGTCACATTATTACGACCACTTCCTATTTTCGAAGTCACGCGAGCTGACTTGGTGGGTACAGTATATACGTTGTGTGATAGGCTGTCTGCACACATATCCCATGTTGCCTTTATTGCCAATAGGGATGATTATTGCCTTTTGGGCTAAGCAACGCATAGCTATAGCGGTTGCAGCTGCAACCTGACCCCTGAGTCCAGATAGCTATACAGTTAGATACTGCGGCCAGTCACGGGAGCAACGGCCTAGCTCCTGTATCCTATCAGAGGCGGCGCGATTACACCATCATCACGCCTTCTGAGCCAGGCAGCGTATGGCTCAGGAAACAGGATGGAAAAAGCCTGAACCGCATTGCTGACAGCAAAGGTATTCGAGTATTTGAGTTTATTGTTTTTTATTTTGCACCATGCTTTTGGGCCACCATGGGGTATCTACTGAGGGCATTAAATAGGGGCATTTTATACTGGCGCACATTATAAGGGGGTATTTTTTTTGCATTTGCACGCATTATAAGGGGGTGTTCTTTGGGCTGGCACACTTTATAAGGGGGTATTTTTTGTACTAGCGCACTTTATAAAGGGTTACTTTTTTGTATAGGCGCACGATATAAGGGGTATTTTTGTACTGGAGATCACTGATATAAACATTAGGGTTTCCGTCACTAATGTAGCCTAAATAGTGTACTGCCTGAATAGGACGGTATAAAAGAAAGCAAAAAATACAGCAGAGAAAACAAAGACGCGCGGCCTGGAGCTGTACATGTAGCGTGCAGTGCTGTAGATGCTGCACGCTACATGTGCAGCTTCACGCCACACGTCTCTGTTTACTCTGCTATACTTCTTGTATTACAGCTTTTCCTTGCTCCTGAAGAAGTGTCCATAATAAGTGGCACAGGATTGGCAATCTGACGTTAGCAGCGGTGCACTTTACAGTAACCCCTAGGGTGGTTCGGTGTGAATACTGACAAAGTACCCAGATCTTAGAGTAGTATACTTCGTTACACTAGAACGGGGGTTTGCTTACCATGTATCAAATGCCATCTGAAGTACTGGGGGTGATAAAGAGATGATTTATGACTTGCCCCGCATACAAATACTTAGATTAATTCTCTTGGCACTCGGATACATATTGCTTTTGACAGTGCCGTAGTGAAGCTACACGTTACTACTGGCACTGCTAGGCCCTAGTACCATATATCTCTGGAATTGGGTCATTAGTGTCCGGATTACTTTTCCTGCATCCGGCTCTATTCATATGCACCAATATCCGTAGTGTGCATGTGATGACTCCTGTATCCCACTTTTAGTGTTCTTTCTTAATAAAATATTTTTTGTTTTCTTTTATACTGTCCTATTCATGCAGTACAGTATTTTTGTACTGGCACAGATTATAAGGAGAATTATTACTACTAGGAGACTATGGGAAACATGATCAATAGAATGGGGGCATTATTGCTATTGGGAGCACTCTTAACACTATTTTGATGAGCACTATTACTGTGGGGGGCACCCTGGCACAGTATCAGCTTAGCAAAATTATTTTTGGGGGACATTATGTTCACTTATAATATCAGGGACACTATTTGCTGTGCGCAGTTATTTTTTAGGGCACTGTGTGGCAATAATTATTGAAGGGGGCACTATCTACTAGTGCGTACTAGTATTTTCAGGGGTACTGTTTCTAAGTATTGAAGAGCACAGAAGGCACAGGATGGAATGTTGAGAAGGTGGGAGGTAAAGTGAAAAAGTAGGAAACTAAGATATCTGTTTGTCAAACTCTGCAGAGACATGGCTGAAAGAAATCATCATGGCGGTCTCAGAATGGAGAAGATGAGGAAAGAGAACATCTACATCAGAGGAGACGTCACTGAATGTAAGAGGTATGTGATAAACTCGCAGTGTGTGTCAGTGAGAGGTCCCGTTCTTGCCTCTGCTCCTCTGATAGGATCGCACAGCATAAGGGCTCATGCACATGAACATATTTTATGTCTGTGACTGTTCAGTTGTTTTTTTTGCGGCCCGTATGCAGAACCATTAATTTTAATGGGGTGCAAGAAAATTGAAAACGACTATGTGTGCATATATGTCTGCAAGTCGATTCCGCCAAAAAACAGATCATGTCCTATTCTTGTCCGTTTTGTGGACAAATACAGGCATTGTTACAATGGATCCGTAGAAAAAACGGATGTAGCACGGACGTCACACAGATGTCATCCGTTTTTTTGCGTATCTTTGTTTTGCAGTCCGCAAAATACATAAGGTTGTGTGCATGAGCCCTTATACTGATTTATAATGCTGTGTAACCCTTAGGCCCCTTTCACACGGGCGAGTTTTCCGCGCGGGTGCAATGCGTGATGTGAATGCATTGCACCCGCACTGAATCCGGACCCATTCACTTCTATGGGGCTGTGCACATGACAGTTGATTTTCACGCATCACTTTTGCAATGCGTGAAAATCGCAGCATGCTCTATCTTCTGCGTTTTTAACGGAACGCAGGCCCCATAGAAGTGAATGGGGCTGCGGGAAAATCGCAAGCATCCGTAAGCAAGTGCGGATGCTTTGCGATGTTCCCGCATGGTTGCTATGCAACCATCGGGATGTGTCCCCGGTTCTGTATTATTTCACATTATAACATAGTTATAATGTAAAATAATACCTTAGCCATCTTCCTAATGTTTAAACAGGTGCAGAATGGGTTAAAAATAATAAACTAATAATAACTTACCTGTTCCATTTGATCGCGAAGCACGGCATCCTCTCCGCTAGCTTGCTAGTAGGAAAGGACCTGTGATGATGTCACATGGTCACATGGACCAATTACATGCTCCATCACCATAGTGATGGAGCAGGTGATTGGGCCATGTGATGCTGTGACATCATCACAGGTCTTTTTCCTAGTAGCAAGCTAACGGAGAGGATGCCGGGCTTCGCGATCAAATGGAACAGGTAAGTTATTATTAGTTTATTATTTTTAACCCATTCTGCACCTGTTTAAACATTAGGAAGATGGCCAAGGGTATTATTTTACATTATAACTATGTTATAATGTGAAATAATACCAGCGGGACAATTTCTGACCCAAACATGCACTTCTGTGAAGAAGTGCAGGTTCGGGTCTGGGTACCAAAAGTGCCGATTTTTCTCCCGCGCATGCAAAACGCATGACAGCGCTTTGCACTCGCAGGGAAAAATCGCGGCGATTCCCGCAACGCACCCGCACTGTTTGACGGAGTGCACCCGCAACGCCCGTGTGAAAGGGGCCTTAGGGTCCTGAAATCTATTGCATTACATGGACAGCATTAGGTCAGTGTAATGCAATAGATTTTAGGTTACACAGCATTATAAATCATTACAGTGCTGTGCGTTCCTATTAAAGGAGCGGAGGCCAGAACAGGACCTTTCACTGATACACGCTGCGAGTTTATTGCATTCAGATCACTAGCCTAACAGTAGGGCTGGAGGGAGAGGGTTAGGTTGGGAATTTGGCATGGAGGAGGGGGAGCCATTTCTATTTTTGCCTCAGGCAGCAGAAAGGCTAGGAGCACCCTTTCCACAAAGCACTGAGGTAAGAGGAGCCCAAACTTAACTCTTGCACCAGGGCCCATGAGCTTTTAGCTACGCCCCTGGGGCTAAGGGTGGCAATATCTCTGAAACTGCGCAGTTTGTGAGCTGTTCACATGCTCCTGTGGTGAACGTGAATCATGAGTGAAACACTCCAATATTGATAAACCACAAATGGTTTAATATGTGCGACACTATACAAAGACTCACCAAATGTTTAAACACACACATATAATGTAAAGACCTAATTTATTGATAGAAATTCATAATTTATTAATAGAAATTCATAATTTATTAATAAAAATTCATACAAAACATGATACATAACATATATACATAACACATTAGTGTGAGCCACACTGGGTCAAATACAGACCCAGAACCTGGAGGGAACACCAACGCTGATTTGCGCTTCGCCTCGCTTCCTCTTGGGGGCGTACGTATGTCAGGGTTGGTATTCCCTCTAGGTCCTGGGTCTGTATTTGACTTTCATGCCACTTGTTTTAGATTTTTTTATGTTTGTAGTAGCTTATATCCAACACTAACTGCTTTGAGCCCTATATAGGGACATTTGTGCACTAGTAGTTACTTTTGATGTTGGATATGGAGACGAACTTTAGTGTGGCTCACAATACTTTTAGACAGGATTAGTGTGACTTAAAGGGGTTCTCCGGAAATTGAGAAAATGAAAAATACTTAAATAGGGCCTTATTATGAATATATTCTCAAATACCTTTCATTATTTATAATGGCTTGTTTTCTCTGGGGAGCAATCATCAGGGGAAGCAAAATGGCCGCTGTCCCATTAGTTCACACAAAACCTGTACTGATTACACATGAGGACAAGGTACTTTACAACACTGAGGTAAAGAGCTGCCTCATCCTCCTCTTTGCTCTCTACTTGTCAGGGATTATGATCCTGATTCCTGAATACAAATGATAATAACTTTAGCTGAATCTCTGGGGAATTTAGTTCATGAGGAGACATGAAGTACAGAAAGGACAGACTGTGGTAATGTGTTGCTGTGGTAATGGAGACTGTAAACAAGTGCTGCTGCTCATTAGCCACATCCCCACCCTCTTCTCATGTCTCCTCATCATCTCCATTCTCACAGAGATTCACCTGTATTCAGGATCATGATCATCAGGATCAGAGCAGACAGGAGAATAAGCCAGCACTATGGCTCAGTGTGGTGAATAGACATGGCCCGAACTATTCGTGGCGAACAGTTCCCGGCGAACATAGCTTGTTCGCGTTCGCCGCGGAGGGCGAACACATGCGATGTTCGGTCCGCCCCCTATACATCATCATTGAGCAAACTTTGACCCTGTACCTCACAGTCAGCAGACACTTTCCAGCCAATCAGCAGCATACCCTCCCTCCCAGACCCTCCCATCTCCTGGACTGCATCCATTTTAGATTCATTCGGAAGCTGCAGTCTTAGTGAGAGGAGGGACAGTGTAGCTGCTGCTGATTTAATAGGGTAATCGATAGCTAGGCTATTGTATTCAGTGTCCACTCCAGTCCTGAAAGACTCATCTGATATCTGCTGTAAGGACAGCGTCCTGATTGCACCCCAAAAAGCCCTTTTTAGGGCTGCTACATTAGTCAGCTTTTATTTATTTTTCTCCATATATATATTGCAGTTGCCTGGCCTGCCTGTGTGTGAGGAGCTGCAGGCCCACAGACTGTAGTGTGCCCTCTGCCAGTGCTGCCCATCAATCATACCGTGCGGCACAGGACGTTGCCTAAAATAAGGCACTTTATCTGTACACTTTAATCTAATTTCAGTTGCCTGCCGGCCAGTGTGTGTGTGTCAGGCCCACAGACTGTAGTGTGCCCTCTGCCAGTGCTGCCCATCAATCATACCGTGCGGCACAGGACGTTGCCTAAAATAAGGCACTTTATCTGTACACTTTAATCTAATTTCAGTTGCCTGCCTGCCAGTGTGTGTGTGTCAGGCCCACAGACTGTAGTGTGCCCTCTGCTAGTGCCCAACACTCATACCGTGTGGCACAGTACCTAGCACGCGTAGTACCACTTATCTAAAATCCATTCAATACACGTCCTGATAGGGGACGTAACAGGGATTAAACTGATGAGAATAGTACTACAGAAAATACCACTCATATCGGGTGTGACAGTAAATTGCACGGCGCAGACGCAGTGACCGTGGATTAAAACAAAGGGGAGGGAGCCAGTGTTTTTTTAACCATCTCCCCGTTCGAAAAATCAATTCAATAAATGGACCCCAGATTGGGGACGTTAGATTGGGGACGTTGGCTGCCACATGTATGAGAACATGGGGCAAGGAACTCTGGGAAGGCAGGATCACCGATACTTACATGCATGCAGCCAATCAGCAGCCAGCCAGCCCTGTGATGTCACAGCACTATAAATATGGCAGCAATCTTAAATTCTGCCATTCACCAGCGTGCTTAGTGCAGGGAGAGACGTGTCTGCAGGCGCTAGGGACAGTGATAGGAAAGACTTGATTGTGGTAAAAAAAGTGCAGGGAAAGATTACTCACGGTGTAGGGAAAGGATAGGGAGGAATCATACCACCAGCATTTGTGTTGAACAGGGTTCAGTCGGGGAGGTGACAGCCTGGGTAAAAGGAACAATCCGATTACACCTTGCTGCAATGACTGGGGATCCAAATTGCCATTATACAGCTCTGTAATTCCAGCAAACCTGTCTTATTAGGGTGCAAGTGCTGTTTAATACAGGCATTAACAGGGTTTATTACAAGGAAATATTTCTATGTTTTATTTGCCCTTGTGCGGTGCAGTTATATGTTCTAAATCATTTGTTTGCTTGTATTAGTGGGAAAAAGGGCTTATTAGCCGTTGTGTGGTGAAGGGTGAAAATTACAGCCCTTTTTGTCGTGTATTAGTGGCAAAAGTTAAATATATGTGCCGCTCATCGGTGCAGTTATCTGTTTTAAAGCCCTTTTTTGCATGTATTAGGCTACCTTCACACCAGCGTTTTCCGTCATGGATCTGCAAAAATGCTTCCGTTACAATAATACAACTGCATGCAGACGCAGTGACCGTGGATTAAAACAAATGGACTGTTTGCGGTGCATTAAAAGGGGAGTTTGGTCTGTCAATGTCTGTGAAGCGGGCGTAACCCTTACACTACCTGATCAATACAACATCATACCTGATCGTATACACACACTGGATGTTTTAAAGCATGTTATTCCAAACAATTTAGGAATGTTAGTTGATTTATGCCCTTTATGGATTAAAACCCGACACTTTTCCATGGGAGTTTTGCCATGGATCCCCCTCCGGCATGCCACAGTCCAGGTGTTAGTCCCCTTGAAACAACATTTCCATTACTATTGTGGCCAGAAAGAGTCCCTGTGGGTTTTAAAATTCGCCTGCCTATTGAAGTCTATGGCGGTTCGCCCGGTACGCCCGTTCGCGAATATTTGCGGAAGTCCGCATTCGCCGTTCGCGAACGGAAAATTTTATGTTCGCGACATCACTAGTGGTGAAGTAACTTGTCCTCCTGTGTGATTAGGACAGGTTTTGTGTGTACTGGACAGCGGCCATTTTATTTCTCCTAATGATTGCTCCCTAGACAAAACAAGCCATTCTAAGTAATGAAAGTTTTTTATGAATATATTTATTATAAAATAATATTTAAGTATTTTCATTTTTTTTATTCCTGGAGAACCCCTTTAATGTATGGTATATGTGATACAAATATTGACATCTTTGTTCAATCAGTATACTTGACTGCGGGGGAATACTTTTGTCACAGCACCTCATGTATTGCTGCTATTTTTTAATTATGTTATGTATCATGTTTTGTATGAATTTCTATTAATAAATTCTGAATTTCTATCAATAAATTAAGCCTTTACATTATATGTGTATTTAAACATTTGGTGAGTCTTTGTATCATGTGTGGACAAATGGCACCATTGCAAATAAGTGATGTGGAAGCTGAAGAGCACTATGTGCCATTGATGTGAGAGGTGAACATAGGCTACGAAGGTGTGCAAGGACGGACCGACATGCTAGAGTGGAGCAGCTCACTGCCAAAATGAACCAGGGGGCTACTAGAAGTTTGTCTTAAACCCTACAGTGTATGGGTCTCCGAAGCAGATGGTCACTGCACCTCTGCTAACAAAGTTGCATCAAAATGTGGTCCACTGACCCATTAAAGTCAATGGATATGCAAATGGTACACGGACGGTATCTGTGTTTTGCAAATCAGACTGCAGTATGGATATGGTCGCATGAAGCCACAATATCTTAGCAACCATCAGTAAAAAAATAGACTGCACATGGATGCTGCCCATGTGCAGTTTTTTCAATGACTCATTGAGTCCTGTAGAAAAAATGGATAAGGAATAGAACATTCCGGTATTTCTTCCTAAAAGGACGATGGTCAGTGAAAAAAAAAAATTGAAGTGAAGAAAGAAACCCATTGACTTTCATGTGTTAATGTTTAATCCGATGCTTTCAGTTGTTAAAACGGACCTCACTAGCAGAGATCTCCAGCATACAATGCTGTACAGAGAACCATATATACAGAGCACCTACAGCCAGGGTTTGACTGACCCACCAAAAGGTCCTTCTGTTGTGGACCCAGGCTTTGATGCAATGGTAGTTTCCAAAGGTCCAGGAGAAAAACATTTGGAGCTGCCTTAGGATATACTCACTTGCTGCTAGGGTCTATTTCTTTCTTTCTTTCAAAACCTGTTAGACTTTATTCATTTTCATTTATTGGGCCCCAAGAATAATTTCATCTGGTGGGCCCAAGGAACCCCAGTCCAAAACTGCTTACAACTACATAGCACAGAGCCACAGGGACCATGTACCACCTTACAGGCACTTCAACCTGCCATGTGCATGAGGTCTTACAAAAATGTAAAGTTACTGTAACCTTTTATCAAGCAGCAACATTTTATACATAATTTGTCCATTTTGATGTAATTAACCTTCACTTATGGATTCACACATCGAGTCTTTCCCTTGGTCTTAGTGCTGTAGTCAGCTTTCACTAGCTAATATGGGCAGGTTTAAAAGTGCTGAAGTGTAGTTTCCTAACCTTTATTATAATTAAGCAATATTTTATAATTAATGGCTTATCCTTGCAATGTATCAGGGCCAGGATTCAGCTCATGAAAATGCAATCAGCCTAATTAATATTCCACTATATGATGTGTTTCATTGCAAGAGTGCAGGGTACAAGTGCTATATTAAAAGTAAACTCTACTTTTGGATATTTTAGAGCATAAAATGTGTGTTATACCTATCTTGTACTGTTTTTATTGATATTGTAGTCCAAAGATGAGTTCAGAATAGTGCTGGTTTGCTTTTACCAGTATGCAGTGTATTGTGGGAGCTTAGCTACACCGTTAGGCCAGCTTTAATTAAAGGGGCCTAGCAACAGACCAACCCAATCCTCCAAACCTGTATACTAATAAAAAAGAAAACACTTATCTATCTGCAGTGGTGCTGTTCACGCGCCATAGCACTGTTACATTTCCCTGCCGGATCAGGAGTGGCTTGGTCCCATGACCATTGTGGCCAATCTGTCACAAACGTACCGAGACATACGGACGTCCGGGCGACAGATAGCGGCAGGAGATCTGTGAGACTGGCAACACATGGTTTGATCTGACAGGTTTTCCTTGTGGATCAATAGGTGTCTGTGTTGTTTCTGGTAATGGCCACACCCCTTGCCCCCAGGTGTTGCTAATGTGGTCATTTAGCCTTCCTTATTTATAGTTGCTTCTCCCACAGTGCTGTGCAGTTTATATTTTCTGATGGACCTGTGGATTGCTGGTGGTTGGATCTCGGCTGAGTTTGTGGTGCTTTGATAGCCCCTTTGAAGTTAAGTCTTTCCTTTCCCTTTTGTATTTTGTTTGGGTTCTGTGTGTTGCATTTCCCTATTGTTTGTACTAGGCCTGAGGGAGACTCCTGTTCGTCCTTGCTTTTGGAGGAACAGGTAGTCTTGTCTCTGCCATTAGTACCAGGGTCCTATAGGGCTAGATAGGACTCTAGGTATTCCTGCGTATGAACACACCTACCTCTGGAGTCTGTTCATACTGGTAGTCAGGCAGGATTTTGGTTAGGGTTTTACTAGGAGGTGTCCATTTTTCTTCCCTAGTTCTCAGGCCTGATTTCCTGTCCCTTCCCTCCTATGCTTGGTGTGGTGTTTCCCTCCCACACCAAAGCGTGACAGAATCACTGGCCTCAGCAATCACATGTGCTAGAACAGCATCTGTTCTAGCACATGTGACTAATGAAAACACGTCACAGGACCAAGCCCCGTCTGTCCAGGCATTGACCCGAAGTGGCTGGGAACCAGGACAAGGCATGGGAAAAGTGGAATTGCAGACAAGTGGTGTGTTGTGCACGGGTTCCAACAATTAGGTTAGTTTGCTTCTAGGCCGGACAAGGCAGGTTGATGTCCTTTTTCAAGGCAAAGACAAAAGTGAATCCTAAGAAGAGGATAAGGCTGGGTTCACAGATTGCATTCCATGTTTGTTGCAGAATTTTGGTTGCAAAATTGACCCCACAACAAAGTACATTATGGTGAGTATGGTACAACATATCTCCTTCACATGCAGCATTGAAATAATATACAGTGGATTTTAGACATGGTGAGGATTTGAACATTCACATTATACCCTATCTGTATGCATGTAGGAGTAAATATGTAACCTTTATGTGGCTGCTGCATGAGAACATATTAAAAAGACTTGATGTAAATAAGAATTGGAATCATTTATATGTGCAAGTTACTTGACTGTTGTGTGTGTGACTTTAGATGGCTATGAACACCTTTGGGGCAGTTTATTTTTGTTATTGCATTGTACTTATTATGCGCTAAAAAGATTTTTTCAATTGGCCTTTAATTACAAAAAAATGGAGTACTTTCTCTGTACAGAGCTGAGATGCTCTAGTAGCAGCCTTTAGATTTACTCTCTTTTCCGTCAGTCAGGGAGCTGACAGGCTCCTTATCTCTGCTCTCTGACATTATAAACACTCATCAAAGCTCGATCCTTATCTCACTGATAAGAATGTGGCTTAAATAATTGTTTATGACCTCTCAGTAAATTAGAGATAAGGGTTATTAGATGACTGCACAAAGTGAAAGTGAAAGTAGGATTCACACAGCTATAAAAGCAGTTAACCCTTTGTGACAGAAGGGCTCTATATTTTTAATAAACTGAATAAATTATTTTTAGCCGAAAATGAGTAAAATGCTATCATAAAAAAATTGCACCCAAATGTGTACATAGCCTTTAATGTGTGACCAGTCTGTGTGTAGCTCCAGCCTAGACCATCACTATCAGGCCAGGATAGCGATAAGATCCCCAACGACTGCTGAAATGAAGGAGCAGAGCCCCTCAGCTGCGCCCTGTGCCTCCTTCGGATGTGATTGGCTCTCTTTGGGGAGGCAGGGTTAGCAGTGTAGGGATTCATAGAAAACCAAATTAAACAATTATTTGTTTTATTTTTTTCTAAATAAATCTCATTGCATTCTTTCATCTGTTTATTTTATTGAAGACAAACCGTGTTAATACATATTACAATTTGAGTTCTGCTCTAGAAATACATTTCGTATAAAGTGACCTAATATGTTCCCTAATATGTACAGTTCAGACTGTGAACACTCCTGTAGCAGATAGCTACAGACTACCCCGGCCATATAACTGCAGTACTCCACCTGAAGAAATTAACTGGGTAATTAAAATATAGCTTTTATTAGCAGTAGCTAAAAACAACCTTTTGAGGTGTGCAGAAAAGTATTAATTCAACCTTGTTGCTCTATCTTAAGTAAATCTCGAAGTAGAGGATGAGATCAACAATATCGCTCCCTTTTTATTTCATTTCATACGTGGAAAATCTGCTAAACAGGATGCCAGACAACTAGGTTAAAATTTCAAAAATTGAAATCTGGAGCTTTGTAAATCACATTTTCCTTTATTTCATCTTCCAAGTAAAATCATCGGTACACTATTGTTTCACCCAAAATCTACGCATTTTGGACTGTTTGCCGAGCCCTTGTTCACAGACAGACAAGGGCTCGGCAAAGAGTTCGAAACTTGTAGGTTACTGTATCGCTGATTATACTTGGAAGATGAAGTAAAGGAAATTTTGATTTTACAAAGTTTCGGATTTGACTTTTTAAAATTGGATTTCTGACCGATGGTCTGCAGTTGCTGGAAGCCTTGAGCCGAGGGCAGAGCACATTTTAGGAAAATGAAGGAAAAGTGGTGAGCGTCTGATCTTCATACATATATTTTTAAACTAGGTTCACACTGCAGTCTTCTTTGCAGCATGCAGTGATGGAGCCCATACACTCCCCTCTCCTCTTTTTCTCGCTCAGCTGAGTGAAACCTGATTCAAATTCACTTCTTATTTATTGACCCTATGCGTTTCTAAATACATCAGGGATCTAATGAAAAGAACTGTTATTTAGAAATGTTTTTGCCCGCTGAATGTAATGCACGTATGCCCTGCTGTGATAATAGCAAGAGCGCAAGGCTGAAATGACAGCGGGAATAAATAAAAAGGTCTCCACCCACTTGCAAGGGAAACCCTGTCGGATCACCAATAGAGCTCCCACATGTCATACTGTGATGGGACATGCCACCCTAGCAATCACATGAAACGTTCTTGAAGGATAGGAAAGCTCGCACAATGTTGCCTTGGAGCCTACAGGCCACTGGCAGTACATGTGTCTCATGCTGGAAATGAAGTCAGCTAAGGGTATGTTCACACATACCCTTAGACATACACTAAAACATAGGATTTTTTTCTAGGTGAATTTTGTCGTGGAGTCTGCACCCAAAAAACACACAAAAGACGCTTGCAAACTATCTGCATTGATTTCAGTGGGAAAACTGCTTGTTAATATACACGGTGCAGTATGGAAAAAAAAAAGTTGGAGTAGAAAAAAAATATTTATGGACATTCTTCATTCAGTGTCGAATCTATATCCAAACTACCCCAGTGAAATGGACAGGATCTAAAACCGCATGAAAAACCACATAAAATAAATGTATCAAAACCAGCATCAGACTAAACACCGCATCCAAAAAACCGCAAGGAATCCTGAAGCAGATTCTGCATCTGGTTTTTACCAGCACACAAATACTCTGTGTGCACATCCCCTAAAGCTGCCAGATAAATAAAATATTAAAGAGGTTTTCTCATCTCAGACAATGGGGGACATATCGCTAGGATATGCCCCCAATGTCTGAGAGGTGCGGGCCCACCGCTGGGACCCGCACCTACAATGAGAACAGAGCGGGGATATGAACGGATGGCGCACTGGGCATGTGCAGCCGCCCTCCATTCATTTCTATGGGGTCGCCAAAAGTTTGCCCCCTAGAAATGAATGGGAGTATGGGCCGCATGTGCGTGGTGCGCTCCTATTCACTTCACTGGGAGAAGCGGGGAGCAGTGCTTGGTGGTGGACGGACCCAGGGAAATCCGGGGTCCTCCAGCCACGGCGCTTCCCGCATCGTTCTCGTTGTCGGTGCCGGTCCCAGTGGGACCCGCACCTATCAGACAATGGGGGCATATCCTAGAGATATGCCCCTATTGTCTGAGATGGGAATACCCCTTTAATATCAAACAAATTTGAAACCTTTGAGAACAGAGAACAAATAGGACATTATTATTATTACTATATTAAACTGTAAGGAAAAATGTGTTGGTTACAATTTAGCACAGCGTAAAATTAAAAATATATTGTGGCAAAAATGATGATTAAAATAACTCAATAACCCGTCCAAACATCACTTTTACAAAACAGGCCCTGATCATAAAAGAAAAAATGATAAATGATCAGAGCAAAATGAAGGGTTACAATAGAGATATTACACTGCAATGGATGGAGAGCAAGCATTACCCTATGGGTAAGTTACATAGATAATATTTTTATTTTGTGGTTGTCACTGGTGCAGGACTTTAATGATTTTGTTTTATCCTTAAGGCTATGTACACCTTTTTTTATTATTGTATTGTACTCATTTTGAGCTAAAAATAATTTTTAAATTGGTCTTTATTAAAAAAAAATATGGCGTCCTTTTTTGTGTACAGAGCTGTCATGCTCTAGTAGCACCCTTTGGATTTTCTGTGTTCTCCGTCAGACCAGGAGCTGACAGACTCCTTATCTCTGCTCTCTGACCTCCTAAACACTCATTATAGCTCAGGTCTTACCTTCATGATAAATAAGCGTTCATGACCACTTAGTAGTTTAGAGATAAGGTTTATTAGTTGACAGGCACAAAGTGAAAGTGAAAGTACCAGTCACACAGTTAGGAAAACAGTTAACCCTTTGTGACAGAACAGCTCAATGTTTTTAATAAAGGCCAATTGAAAAAATGATTTTTAGACAAAAATGAGTAACATGCAATCATAAACAAAAATTGCCTCCGAAGGTGTACCTAGCCTTTAAACCAGATTGACCCAGGGCTCCTATTCACCCGGGAGTGTATTGAGGCATTTCTTGATTTAAAGATCATGAAAATGAGAGATGGCCAATTGCATATGACTGTACATCGCAAGGTGACGGCCACCAATACCTGAAGAAAGGTACCCCAAGGGAACAATACCTACATCACTATGAAGGAACTATAATGTAAAACTGTAATAAACACAATGAACTATTCATTCTAAGTTTTCAAAGCTTTCAAATTCATGTGATATCATTAACATCTCAATTATTTGGCAGCTTTAGCGTGGGATGCATGTACATTTAGTGTCCCTGAGGCTCCATGGCAATGTTGTTTGAGCCTCCCTAGGCCTCGGGGATGTATCATGTGATCGCTAGTGTGGGATGTCTCCTCCACATCACAGAATGATGTGTGAGACCTCCTTTGGGGGTCCGGCAGGTTTCCATTGCAAAAGAGCGGACACCTGTATATTTGTTCCGGCCTCAGATAGCTGCTATTATCACAGCATGTGTTGCATTCAGTGGTTGAAACATGGCAAAACATTTTTTTATTGGACCCTTGTTGACAATGTATTAAGAAGCACTTAGGCTCTTGCTGGTCATGCAGTGAGTTCGAAGTAGGTTTTGCTCAGCTCAGTGTTCCTATGAGAAATAAAAGAGAGAGGAGTGAGAGTATAGGCTCCGTCACTGCATACTGTAGATAAAGGCCGATTTACAGGGGGCAATTAGGAACGAACATAAGTACGAACGCTCATTCCCGATAATTTGCCTCTGTTAAGGTGCCACATATCACCCGATAAACAAGCAAAATGCTTGTTCATTGGGTGAAATCATTGCTTATGTCGTACTTATCAACATTTAAGTTGGCAAATTTGGGGCATCTATACCCCCCCATGGGAACGCTCCAACTCCGTCTGGGAATGCTCACTTATGGACAGGGTTATTGTTAGCCCCAGGACAGCCCGAATTTGCCAGGACTGTCTCTAAAAATCAGGGACATTCCTCGCAAATTTGGGACAGTTGGCAACTATGTTATGTCACACATTAAAGGGGTTTTCCAGGCTTTTAATATTGATGACCTGTATGTCCTAGGGATAGGTCATCAATATCAGATTGGCTAGGGTCCGTCACCCCCTCGCTGCTGCTATGTCTAGGGCAAGCAGGGGTGCCGAGTGTCAGACCCCGCTGATCGGATATTGATGATCCTGAGGATAGGTCATCAATAATTAAAGCCTGAAATACCCCTTTAATCATCATTTCTGAGTAGCAGATCGTCCTGTGTAAACAGCAATCTGCTGCCCAGAAACAGTGAATCAGTATGACGATGAATGATTTCAGTAGCCATCGCTCATCACTATACAGTAGAGACATTGATTTCCAGTTTTCAAGTAAAAATAAAATAAACGTTTTTTCCATTGAAAAAACTTTTCAGTAGAAAAAATTTCAAAAATAAAATCCTCTCCACATATTTAGTATCACCGCATCATCATAATGAACCGCTCTACACAATTATCCTGTATC